>QLTV01002433.1:523337-540113 GCA_003457575.1 Thermophis baileyi
GTCGGAGTGCACCTTCTGACCCTCCGGCGCTCACCCGCAACTCTCCATGCTCCTCGCGGCCTGGCTTGCTGAGGGGGGGAGAGCAGCCCTGACGCCTCTGCTGCCCCCCTCCCCGGCCCCAGCCATCACTGCCCGGAGAAGGTACAGGCAACAGAAAGCGAGCAAAAACATAGCTCTCAGGAGCTAAGATCGGGGAAGGCACAGGCAACAGAAAGCGGCGCGTTTCAGAGGCAGCAGCTCGCATCTTGATGTGCCGAACTGCGTCCTGCTGTGAGAGCCGGGCCACGCCTCTCCGCTGTCCAACTGGCCAATGGAGGTGCTTCTGCCGGGCCATCTCTCCCTCCTGCCGGGCTGTTGTGCTCGGCGGGAGAGGGGAACACTTCCCCATGCCACCCCCTTCTTTCTCTTGGCCCTGCCAGGCTTGGGGGATGGCCCCCACCCTGCAAGATCCGCCCCCGCCATTCTCTCCCAGCCCTCTTTGCTGGCGGCAACAGCAAATGTACCGCGACGAAGGTGGAATGCTGTTGCCGCGCAAAGGCAAATGCAGGGGCTCTTTGCTCCCGCACTAAGGCTCCGGCCATGCCACCGCCGCAACAGGATGACAGCTCTTTCATCCCTCTGCTGCGACAGGGCCACAGGGAGCCGCAGCAGAGGGCCCAAAGAGCCACTTGCGGCTCCGGAGCCGCAGGTTGCAGACCCCTGCCCTAACCTATTGTATCAGGAACAGGGCTTCCCTCTGGGGGGGTGTCTTCCCTCTGCCCCACACCCAGGGGTAAGCCTGATTGGCTTCTCATTGAGGTCCAGCTCCTCTCGCCATTCTGCGTCATCTCGAGCACAGTGTGGACATCAGATGCTCAGTCCCAATGGTAGACTGTTGACTCCAGGTTGACCCTTAAAGCAGATCTTGCCTAATGTCAGGGCTGCCTCTGTCCGATTCCTAGGAAAGAAAAACCCTTGGCTCCATAGATTAAGAAAAAATGTACTTTTACTAGGAGAGAATTGAATACAAGTTTCAGGCAAGATCTGAGGTAAAAGTGCATGAAGCAGCAACTTGAAACAAACCGTAAAGTCCAACCTCCCTGGTAGCTAGGCAACCAGAGGGCAAGCACCGGCCAGGAAATGTTTTGAGAAAGTCTTTGATTCAAGTACATCGTCTCTGGCTGCTGCATACCAAAGCTAGAAGAAATGACCTTGGAGAGATAAGCAAAGGCCAGACCGTAGTTGCAAAGCTGCAATGAAAAATTCTCCACTGACCCCTCCTCCCATTTCCATGGCAGCAAACAGCAGGCTGGCTGACACTTACATTGAGTTAGTTAAACTCTCTAAATGTTAAATATTTGTGTGACACTTTATCTTATTTCATAATTTTAGGCTACAGACCAGCTATATATAAATATGTGAGAAATATTTTTTTTATTTCAATTGTGCTTCCAACACAATTCTTTGTTCTTTAAAGAAGAAAGATTGGTTAGTAGTTGATACAAAGTATTCCTCTTTTCTCCTTTTGATGTCTCAGTCATGATTGATACTTTAGTTTATGACATTTACCCTAATCCTAACCCTAAGACCGATAATATAGATAAAACATAATACCCATGGAAAGTGTCTTCATTATATTGAGGATTTGGTCCCCTGAAGGCATGCTAGTGAGTTGCTTTTGATCTGTTTCTTCATGATCAGGAGTCACTGGTTATCTGTATGAATACCATTTATTAGTTTTAAGTCATTCCAATCACACCTTTTCTTAGAAATGAACAGTCTTGTTCCTGTCCTAAAATAATTTGATTTGCATAGTTGATTTAGAATATAGTTCAAAATGTTCCTGGGTAGACTAGGAGAGATAATGGAAATAGTTTTTCTATAGTTGCATTGACTACTACTTCCCTGAGAAATTATTTATTTTTTTACTTGGTCTTACTAGCTTGGTCTGAATCCCTGCTAAGGCTGGAGAAACTTTCAATATTCCACATTTAATCAGCCCATCCTCCTTTAAAACCACCTAATTTTAAGAAAATTATTCCTAGATTATTTATTTGCTCTTGAGTTATGTCACTTCATCAATTTTTTGCTGCTTTTATTTTTATAGCATCTTTTCCTGCTATGTTTAATAATATTTGTTAAGATATTATCTTCAGGAAAAATCTATTCATTATATAGCTGCACAATCTTAAATAGCTGTGCTCTATATATTTGGACTAAAGTTTTGCTGTTCCTGGTCATTAAGCTTTTTTTGTCCTTCTTTTGAAATTTCTATTTTAAGCATCCTGACTAACCCATACATTTTTTTTTACTGCACTAACAGAAAAAGATGAAATAAAAATGTCCCTAATCTTTCTTTGAAATGTACCTTGTTGAGAGTTCTGAGAACATAAGCCTTGCTCTGTCAACAAGTATGTACTGTATTCACAACACTGGTTTTTGTAATATTCTCTTCAGTGGCAGAAAAGTAACTGTTATTCAAAGGAATTAGGTACTTTTAGAACAAACTTTCAATGTTGAAGTTATTTTTCTCTTTACAAGATTGAAGATAAGTCTCTCCACTCCATACGCTGGATGTTACATGTTCTGCCCCAGCGACGAGCCACCACTAATATGCACACACCAACTGCAAAACACTGTTCTTTTACTAATAATAAAGGTCTCCTAATAACTTCTTAGGAGCAAAATAATATTTAGAAAACAAAATAAAGGCAGAATACTCTTTTTCAAACCTCCACTGGTAAATATCTAATCTTTAAAAGCTGGCCGGAGGCCCTCTTGTCTTCTAGCAGCCCTGCGTGCCCGAGCATTGAGAAGAAGAGGCTCCTCCTCTTCTTCTTCAGCCCTGATGGGCTCTTCAGGAGGTACAGAAGGCCCTGCCACCTCATCGACCTCCTCGCTCTCTGACTCGGGCGCCAGGTGCACGGGCCGATGGTACCGTGCCACAACCACCTCATCGTCCTTGGGATCCATGAGCACCAGCACGGGACGCTGGCGGGCCACAACACTATCCCTCACCACAGGGCCCTTCCCCCGGGTCTGTCGGTCCGGATGCGGCCGAGACGGGAACTGGTCGTGGAAAGCACGCACCAGGTCAGGAGCATGGATGGAGGTCGCATCCTGCCAGGTGAAGTCTGCCGGCCCGTACCCCTTCCACTTGATGAGGTACTGGAACCAGCCCTTCATCCACCGGGAGTCTCGGATGCTGGCGACCTCGTACTCGGGTGGTTCATCACCGTCACGGGGCACTGGCTGGGGACGGTCAAGAGGACGGAGCGGACAGGCGGGCTATTCAGGAACAAGGAGGGACCGGTGGAACACTGGATGGACACGTAGGGACCGCGGCAAGGTCAAAGGATAAGCCACAGGATTTATAACTGCTTCCACCAGGAAAGGGCCCAGATAGCGATGGTTGAGTTTGCGGACCAGTCGGTCGGAGGGGAGGTGCTTGGTTGAGAGCCACACTCGATCCCTTACAGCCAACTGTGGTGTTACTCACCGAGAGCGGTCCGCGACCCTTTTGTAATCCTCCTTGGCCTTGGTCAAGTACCGCTTCACCAACTGATGAACGGCCTGTAGCTTGGACAAGAACTTGTCCGCTGCAGAAACTGGAGAATCAGGGAGCGTGAGCGGAAAGAAACGGGGGTGATAGCCCAAATTGGCTAGGAAAGGAGTGGTCTGGGTGGAGGTGTGTTGGGAATTGTTAAAAGCGAATTCGGCCACTGCAAGGTACTCTGCCCAATTGTCCTGCTGCTGATTAACAAAGCAGCGCAGGTACTGCTCGAGAATACCGATCACTTTTTCAGTGCCTCCGTCAGTTTCCGGGTGGTGCGCCGACGACAGACAAATCTGGACTTCCAGAGCCGACATCAGTCCTTTCCAGAATTGGGCGGTGAATTGGGCCCCTCTGTCTGACATGACCCTATCTGGCAGCCCGTGTAACCACCGGAAGACATGCTGGATGAACATGTGGGCGGTGGTGCGAGCTGTCGGCAATCCTAGATGGGATGAAATGCGCCATCTTCGTCAGCATGTCCACCACCACGAACACGGTCATAAAAGCCTGCAGACGGGGGCAAGTCTGTAAGGAAGGCCATTGAAATGGCGCCCCAGTGACTCTCTGGTGTCGGCAAGGGCTGAAGCAGACCAGGTGGCGCTCCCGTGGCCGACTTGGCCTGGCGACAACGGACACAGGAGGTCACGTAGGACTGCACGTCGTGGCGAAGTCGCGGCCACCAGAAAGTCCTGGACACGAGGTGGAGGGTCTTGAAGAGACCAAAATGTCCCGCTGCCGGGTTGTTATGGCACTGGGATAAAATCAGACCTTGGAGCAGCCCCGATGGGACGTACAGCTTTTCTCGAAAGCGCAAGAGGTGGTCCGAGAATGTCCAGGGAGACTCCGGCCCTATCTCCCGCTTCCGTTGCTCGATGAACTCATCCCGCCGCTGTGCCTCCCGAATCTGTCTTCGTAGGTCGACGGGTGTAGATGACCACGAACGACTCGACGGGCAGAATAGTCCGAGGCGGCAACGGGTCCTCGACGTGGGTGTACTCGGGCTTTCGGGAGAGCACATCCGCTCGTTGGTTGCGCCCACTCGGGATGTACATGACCCTGAAATTGAAGTGGGCAAAGAAGAAGGACCACCGAATCTGTCTTTGGTTGAGTTTCCGCGCGGTTTGCAGAAACTCCAGGTTCTTGTGGTCCATCCGCACTTCCACTTGGTGTCGGGCCCCCTTGAGGTGATGTCTCCAGGTCGTTCAGCTCGGTTCAAGCGGCTGCAAGTTCAACGTCCCCACGGAGCTTTCGCGGGAGACATCGCGCCGAGGGAAGCTGACCACGCCTTCTCCCTCGAACGCAGTCTTAATGGCCAGCAGCTCTTTTTCCCAGATAGTATAGTTGCGCTCAGAAGGATTCAACTTCCGGGAATAATAGGCGCACGGGAAAAGAGGACTGCCATTTGCACGAGCCTGGAGTAGCACGGCTCCGATGGCGATGTCCGACGCGTCCGCTTCTACTACAAACAGACAATGAGGGTCTGGGTGCTTGAGAATCGGCTCCTTCATGAAGGCCTCCTTTAAGGCCAGGAACGCCTGCTGCTCGGGAACGCCCCACTGGAACGGGACCTTCTTTTGCAGGAGCTGAGTGAGGGGCGCGGTCAGAGTGGTGAAACCCGGGATGAACGTCCGGTAATAATTGGCGAACCCCAGGAGTCGCTGGATGTCTTTCACCCGAAGAAGTTGCCAAGTTTTCAAGGCCTCGACCTTGCCCCGATCCATCGCTATGCCCTCTGGAGAAATGCGATGGCCCAAGAAATCAATGGTGGACTGATAAAACTGGCATTTCTCCAGCTTGGCATAGAGGTGGTGCTCTCGAAGACGCTGCAAGACCTGATGGAGATGTTGGAGATGACTTTTCCGGGATGTCGAATAGATCAAAATATCGTCAAGATAGACCACGACAAACTGGTCCAACAGATCCTGGAAAATGTCATTCATGAAATGTTGGAAAACCACAGGAGTGTTGGTTAGTCCGAACGGCATGACCGTGTACTCAAAATGGCCATACCGAGTCCCAAACGCGGTCTTCCAATCATCTCCTTCGCGAACCCGCATCAGGTTGTAAGCGCCGCGCAGGTCCAACTTCGTGAAAATGGTAGCCGACCGGAGTCTTTCCATGAGTTCAGGGATCAAAGGCAAAGGATACCAGTTGCACACTGTAATGGCATTCACTTTCCTATAGTCACAGCATAGGCGCAAATCCCCAGTTTTCTTTTCCACAAATAGGACAGGAGCGGACAGGGGCGACGACGAGGGCCGCATAAAACCCCGGGCCAGGTTTTTGTCCACAAAGTCCCGTAACGCGGCCAGTTCAGGGTCCGACATTGAATAGAGCCGCCCGACAGGAAGCGGCACGTTCGGGAGCAAGTCAATGGGACAATCATACGGCCGGTGCAGGGGCAATTGATCCACCTCTTTTTCACTGAAGACAGCAGCAAAGTCCGAGAGGTCGGCTGGCAACGAGACATCGGGGGGGGGGTCCCTGCACCTGGCCTGCGCAGACTTGGCGCGTATGATCCACACACTGCAGGCTCGGGAAGGATATAAAATTCTGGGACCACAGGATGTGAGGATCGTGAGTCCGCAGCCACGCCAGTCCCAAAACCAAGGGGAACTGGAGTCCGGCCGTCACATAAAATTGGATGGCCTCATCATGCTGTCTGATGGTCAAGCGCACAGGTTGCATGATGGCCTTAATCGGCCCGGACAGAAGCACCCGACCATCGATGGTCTCGACCAGCATAGGAGGATCCACCGAACACAAGGGGATGGCACAATGAAGAGCGAACGCCTCATCCATGAAGCTCGTGGTCGCTCCGGAGTCCACCAAGGCGTGAGCTGGAATCCCGCAGGAGTGATTGGCCACAAACACCTGGGTGTCCAATATCAGATGACGCGGAGGTCCGGGATCCACTTCCGCAGGGCGTGAGTCTGTTTTAGTTCGTGCCCGACCCAGCATCTCCACTAAATCGGGCTCCGGCCGTTTCCCGACAGTGTAGGTTGGGACTGTGAAGCAGGGCCAGGAACAGACGCCCCTCGTCCCTTCTTGGGGCAAGAGATGGCAAAATGGCTGGGCTCCCCGCAATACAAACACAACCCCCCTGCCCGATGTCTGTCCTTTTCAGCACTGGACAAGTGGGGTCTGGCTGCACCAAGGTCCATGGGCTCCTCTCATGGAGCCGGGGTCTCACGGACAACTGCAGGTACACGAGGGGTCGGGGCCGGGCTCCCCGCAATACAAACACAGGACGTCTGTCCTTTTCAGCACTGGACAAGCGGGGTCTGGCTGCACCAAGGTCCCTGGGCTCCTCTCGTGGAGCCGGGGTCTCACGGACAACTGTAGGTACACGAGGTGTCGGGGCAGCACGACGAGAGCTCCTTCTCCGCAACCTCGCATCAATATGAAGGCAGAGACGCACCAACTCATTAAGCGTGGAAGGAATGTCCACTCTGGCCAATTCATCTAATAAATCGTCTGATAAGCCATCCTGGAACGCATCCAGGAGTGCTGCCTCATTCCAGGCCGAGTCCTGGCTTAACAACCGGAACTCGCGGATGTCATCACGGAGGGGTTGCCGGCCTTGCTTTAACGCTTTCAAGCGTCGAGTTGAGGTTTGGGCTTTTATCGGGCACAGCTCCTGGAACGGCACCGCCGGTGGCTGCAAGGCTCCCCGCAGGTCTGGAGGTGAGGCTCCCCGCAGCCTCATAGATGACTTACTATGTGGAAACAAATACTGTGGGGTTAAGACACCCCTAGCACCCGTATTATTTTATGAGGTAGAGATTGTACCTCATTAACATAGAATGGTTAAGATCATAACTGCCCAGAGTATTAGCAATTAGTGATATTGAAATTCCAAGGAGAACTGGTAGGCTGACCTTTGTTGGATCTGATTAATTGAAGGCTAACTAGTCATCTGTTTAGGATGTTTTACTTGGGATTCCTGCACTGAGCCCTTTCCAACAAGATGGCCTTTTGAAACCTTATGATTAAAAAAAGAACCTGCTTAAATTTGAATAAAAGAATATCAATTTTATTCACCTAGAAGATTGTCTTGTAAATTAAAAAGAACCACAGATGGGCAAATTAATGTTTTACCTTTTATTATTCTGCCAGCACTTTACTGCAGTATTGCAATACAGCATTCATATTTTTGACAGACGTGGAAAGTTGTTAGTCTACTACAAGGTAGTTATCTAAACTAAAATATGCTTATATGGATATAAGCCTGAGAGCAGCACAGAGAGCAGCGGGGAAAGCGACAGTGGAGCAACGGTGGAATCGGAGACTGTCGTTGGCGGTGGAGCATTGCAGCACAGTGGACCAGCGAACCAGTGACTGCGAACGGCAACAGAACAGCGTGGCAGAGCAACAGACGCGGGGGGCAATGATGTGAACTGAGAAAAGCAGGGAGAGCTGAATATCTGGTAGTAGCAGGTGAAAAGGAAGTAGGAAGAAAGGATAAAAACAACTACAGAGCACAAGGCAAAAAAAATCAAAGCCAAGTAGACAATAGCAAGCACGGAACATATAAAAGTAGAGAAGAAAGGGACAAATAAAGCTCACAAGAAGGCGGAGGAAAGGGATATTTATACAATATTCCATTATAGGGTAAGAACAAACCTTGCATTTAAGCCCCACTCAACACTGAAAATTTTAAAATTCGACTGCTAAAATGAACTGCTAGAACTTTAAATTTTAAACTAGATATTTTCCCCTAAATTTTGAAATTTTAAATGATCTGTTAGAATATCAAATTTCTAAATTGGACATTTTTGCTTTTAAAAATCTGTGGTAAAACCTACATTTTCACAAAAAAAATTTAATCCACTCATGGAAAAAGAAACTGATTTGCCTCTCCTCTCTCCTCAAGAAAGCAGAACTCTTGAAGCAAGTAGCATTTCAAAAGGAAATTTTTATTGGGAGATAGTGATAGCAAGAAGAGTAAGACTGGATCTGAAATTCCTGCTCAGAACCGTTAGATTAAATGTTGCAAAAAACCCTCCCCTATGTCCAATCCGAGGCGAGCCAATCCACAGGTGCGAAGTTATTGTGAGAACTCGAGCTGAGAAGGTGATAAATTGTTCTCAAGTGCCGCTTTGCCTGTTCCTTTGAAGCTGAGACAAAGCAGATGGCCCCAGGCCTGTCCTTCCCTCTCCCTTTCCCAAGAAGGTACATCAAAGTGATAGAAAGGCCAGAAACAGGAAAAGGTTGTAAAAGAGCATCCCGGCCCTCCCTGCCAGAATGATAGTGTCCTGATAGGGATCTATGGGGACCTGACACTGATGCTATTGTGATCTGCAAAGCATGTTCCATGTATATGCTTATGCCCATAGAAGACCCAAACTATATATGTACCAAATGTAAACTAATTGAGTTACTAGAAGAAAAAGTAAAGGGTTTAGAGGAAACTCTAACCACTCTGAAACTCAACCTACAAAATGAGAAACCCCAAACCTTGCAAGAAGAATATGCCCAAATTGAACATAATAATGATCAAATAACTTCTAAAATAATTGAGCCCTTAGAAGAAGATAGATGGAAACATGTCACTCATAGAAAAAAACCCAAACCTAGTACAAAACCCCTGTCCAACCCAACCCACTCTGAGGCCGCTCCACTGGTGCTGAGCAATCAATTTCATAGACTCTCCCTGGAAGAAAACATGCAGACACCTAGAAAAGCATTATCAAATGTCCCTAAAAAAATAACATCATCAAGTGCTTCTGTGACAGGTAGAAAAATACCCCAAACCTCCCTAGAAAAAAAAAAGGTGAGTGTTGGTGTTAGGAGATTCAATTCTCAAAGGAACAGAACCAGCCATCTGTAGACCAGAGAGGTATGTTGTATCCTTAGAGCAAAAATCAAAGATGTGGCTGAGAACCTAACCAAAATAATTAGGCCCACAGATTACTACCTTTCCTCCTCCTTCACATTGGGATGAATGGCACAAAAAAGGACTTGAAAACAGTATTGAGTGAGCTAGCCAAGAAAGTTAAGGAGTTGGGTACACAAGTAGTTTTTTCATCTGTACTGCCAATGAAACATCAACATCCAGTAAGAGAACAAAGGGTTCTAGAAGTGAACCACTGGCTAAAGGGTTGGTGTTGCCAAAATAACTTTGGATTACTGGACCATGCTTTGCAAGACCATGATGGGCTTTTGGCAAGGGATGGGCTGCACCTCACAAAAACTGGGAAGAATGTTTTCAAAAAATGACTGGCTCAACTTATCAGGAGGGCTTTAAATTAGAGTTGAGGGGAGAGATTGGCCAATCTTTAGGATCTCCAGGACCTAATTCCAAGCAAAAACCCCTAGAAAACAAATCAAATAAGGAGGTAAGGAGGGATGGGGGAAGGAAGACAAATGCAAACACCAAATAGGAGACATAGGAAGCATACCCAGACATAAAGATCTCAAATGCTTATATACAAATGCAGAAAGTTTGGTGAACATACAGGGCAAACTTGAATTATTAATACATGAAGGTAGATATGATATAGTTGGAATAACAGAAACTTGGTGGGATGAAACCCATGACTGGAACATACTGATAGAAGGATATAAACTGTACAAAAACCAGACCCCATAAAAGAGTTGGAGTTGCAATTTATGTAAAAGACCACTATATTGCTACAGAAATGCACGAAACCAAAGACGAAAACCACCTAGAATGCATATGGGTCAATATAAAAGAAAAAAAGAATGACATTGCAATTAACAAATCCTAAAACGGAAAACAACTCAAGAAGCTTGGGAAACACTGAAAAATATGATCATAAAAGCCCAGTCCATCACAATACCACTGAAAAAGAAAAAGAAGAAATCCAAGAGGAAACCAGTGTGGCTGCACAAAGATCACTCTGACAAATTGAAAGAAAAAAAGGACAAGCACAAAAAATGGAAAGAGGGACACACAACTATGGCAGAATATCAGCAGATAGCCAGAATGTGCAAAGACAAAGTCAGGAAAGCAAAGGATCAGAACGAACAAAGACTTGCAACAAAAGTAAAAGATAATAAAGTTTCTTTCAACATATAAATAAGAAAAAAATAAAGGAAACAGTCGGTCCACTAAAGAGAGAAGACGGCAAGGAAGTAACAAGCAGCAGAGAGAAAGCAGAGCTGCTTAACTTATTGTTTGGATCAGTCTTCACTTTTCACTTCACTTTTCACAAAAAGAAATTATAGCCCAACCTACCAAAAACACAACTGTAAAAGACAGACTAGAAATAAAAGTTAAAATAAGCAAAAAATGGTAAGAGAAGACCTGTCTGATCTTGATGAATACAAATCACCGGGACCTGACGGACTACATCCCAGAGTTTTAAAGAAGCTGGCAGATGTCATCTCAGAACCACTGTACCATATCTTTCACAAATCCTGGAGCACCGGGGAAAGAGCTGATGTGGTTCCCATCTTCAAAAAAAGGGGAAAAAACAGACCCAGGAAACTACAGACCAATTAGCCTAACATCAATACCCGGGAAGATACTGGAAAGATAATAAAAAAACAGATCTGCGAACATCTAGAAATGAGTAAAGTAATAACTAGCCAACACCCCAGATGATAGGCTCAAGATCCAGATGGATCTTGACAGACTTCAACACTGGGTCCCAACTAACAAATGAAATTCAGTGTAGAGAAAGTAAAGTCTTACACTTAGGCAAGATAAACCAAAAGTACACACATAGATTGGGGGAAACCAGGCTTAAGAGCAGTAACTGTGAGAGAGATCTTGGAGTCTTAGTAGACAACCAATTAAATATTGTTATATTTAATATTGTTTTATAAATATATAAATATATTTAATATTTATATTAAATAGTGTTAATATTGGTTAAATATGAGCCAACAGTGTGCAGCGGCAGCCAAAAAAGCCAATGCAATCCTAAGTGGCATTAACAGGGATTCAATCAAGATCACGTGACGTACTAATAACACTCTATAAAGCCTTAGTAAGACCACACCTAGAATACTGCATCAAGTTTTGGTCACCACACTAAAAAAAAGATGTTGAGACTCTAGAAAGAGTGCAGAGAAGAGCAACGAAGATGATTAGGGGACTGGAGGCTAAAACATATGAAGAACGATTACAGGAACTGGGCATGGCTCGTTTAGTGGAGAGAAGGACCAGGGAAGACATGATAGCAGTGTTCCAATACTTGAGGGGCTGTCAGAGAGGAGGGGGTCATTCTGTTTTCCAAAGCATCTGAAGGCCAGACAAGGAATAATGGATGGAAACTGATCAGGGAGAAATTCAACCTAGAAATAAGGAGAAATTTTCTGACAGAACAATCAACCAGTGGAACAGCTTGCCTTCAGAAGTTGTGGGAGCTTCATCACTGGAAGCTTTCAAGAAGACACTGGACTGCAATCTGTCAGAAATGGTGTAGGGTCTCCTGCTTGGACGGGGGGTTGGACTAGAAGACCTACAAGGTCCCTTCCAACTCCTTTATTCTGTTCTGAATACAGCTATAAATGCTAGTATCATAGCAATGAAAAACAAATTTTATTTACCTGTCATACAGGACATCTAGTCCATACAAGCAAAGTCTCAAAAACTTAAAATGTCTTCATTAAAAAGACAGTGTCTTTATCCCAATGCAAGCTCTTGCAAAAATCAGAGGGGAGTGGATGTAAACTATTAAGAACCAAAAGTATTTTTTACTAATTATTTTTAAAGAGTGAAAAGCTATAAAAATAGGAACAGCAATCCTAATTGTAGGTCAGATCTTAGTGTACTTTAATACATTAACTCCCCTGATGCAAACAAGTCAACAGGGCAAAATGCAAAAGACATATTCCCATCTCTCTTTCTTTGTTCCATTTTTCCACATCTCTGTCCTAGCAATTGATGTAAATTTTCTCAAAATTGTAGATAGGAAAGAAGATTGAAGTAGAATGGATATGTTATGGAAAACAATGAAAATGGGGGGGGGACTTTTGGTTGATGTCATGGCTGGAAAATAGCGGGCTCTGCTGAGCCTTGCGAAATTCAGCCGGTAACTGCAGTCGGGAGACCCTACGGGATCATAGCCGCCTTGAAGGGGTGGTGAAGGAAGAAGAGGCGCTTCACTGACCACGAGGAACTCGCAATTTCCTCGTTAGGTCCGAAGCAAGGTCTCCCGAACGGCAGCAGGGACGACGGCCATTTTTGGCAGTCACAAAGCTGGGACAACCAGGACTGTAAGATTTGTGCTGGAGCAGATCGTGGACAGAGCATTGAAACGGTGAGATAATTGCCAACTTTTACCTGATTTAAGTACAAGAATTTTGAAAGAGAACTTCCAAGCCTAAGAAAGCGTCGATTAAATACACGGAGAGGAAAAAGATAAAAAAACTGAAAATCAAGAGGCGAAAGAAGCCCAAGGGAAGCTTTAAAACACAGAAAGCCTGAGAAAAGCTTAAACAATTTGAAAGGTGATTTTCGGGAGAAACTGTCTTGCTTATTTGTATTTCTAAACCCCCTGGATTTATCATATACAGTAATCAGCTGTTTTTGACAGATTGTTTAACGTTGGATTTGGGAACAAGAGAGCCATCTACTGGAAGAAGAGAAGTACTACAGCACTATAGCCGCAGTATACTTAGTGAAAGTGAACTCAATGCACACGAAGTCTAATACACAGAATAGAAGTAACAACATCTGGAAGACGGCTTGACCTTGACTTTATGTTAGAAGACAATTTGGATAATCTGAGAATACTTAATGAGGTTTTTTTTCCCTTCTGAAGATTTCTAAACGGAACTAACTTGCAAATAACTAAGTTTCATTAAAATTGGCTATTGGATTATGGATCTGAAAGATTAGAGGAATCTAGTGGATTAATTTGGATTCAGACTTAATGTTGTTTAACAGAACATTCTACGAGACAAAAGAAAGGTGATAGAAGAAAAGAGAAAAGAAGGAAAGTTAAATAAGACTTAAAAATTTGGACAATTGGGAAGATATATAATTGGAAAACTATAAGGCTGTAAATCACTAAAGAATTTTAAAGACTGGGTTTTGGAGGTATAATTATGGGATTGATGAAATTTTATTAAGCAGGAGTTTTTAAATATTGAGACGTTGGAACTATAGAAATATACTGAGTAATTTTTACTAAATTGTTATAAAATGGATTTACAGGGGATGATAGAGGCATATGAAGAAATATTCTTGATGTTAAAAAGTATGCGTGAATCTTTAAAGAACAATAAGGAGACAAGGAGATTGTCTAAAGACTACAGAAATGAATGTAGAAGTCACTCAACAATTGGGGAAAGAGCAACATGATATTCAGGAAATAGATGAGAAATTAGAAGAAGCAGTGGAAGGGAAAAATCAAAATGAGATGCAAGAAGCTAAAAATAAAGAAGAGAAAGGATTAATAAGTAGGAATCAATTAGATAACTCCTTAAAAGTTTATAATAGAACAGAGAGAAAAAAGAAAAATCTCTTTTAAAAAAAAGAAAGATTTAGAGGGGAAAAAAGAAAAAATTCTTTTTTTAAAAAAGGAAGTCTTATTGATGGGTGTTCAAACAATACAGCAGAAAGAGACAAAGGGCACCCAGAAGGGAATGTTCAGTAGGTGCAAATATATCAAAAAGAGCTACAAGATTCCAAGAGAGAGAGATAAAAGGCTGACTAAAAAGTCAATAAATGATGGAATTTCAAAAAGGTTAAGAGATGATGGATAATGAGAAAATATATTAATAAAATGGAAAAATACAAATAGGGAAAATAATAGTATATATATATTAACAGATAATATAGCTTATTATAACTAAAAATAAGTTAAGTTTAGTAGATGGAAATTTAGGATTAGGTAATCTAATTGTATTATCAACATTAATAGTGTGTTATATGTAATATATTGTGAATTTAAAATATTAAGGATTAGAAATTGTGAGGGATTTTGAGATACACTCCCGGGATTGATTAAATATTGTTAATATTTGGCTTTATTAGTAATCCTACACATTTGGAATATTGAAGTTATGGTGGAATAATGAGTAATTCTTAAAATATTAAATATTAGTAATTAGTAGAGGATAACAAATACATGATGCAAAGAAATGTTATGTTTAAATGAATTAATGGGAAAAATAAAGAATTATAAAGAGAGAATAGTATTGTTGAAGTTGGAAGATTAGGATTACACATTACTTATTTGTATTATTATTGTTAGCATTGTTCAAAAAAGATTTGATCCAGTCAGTGTACTGTCCACAAAATATGTATGGTGTGAAAAGAAAACTGCAAATAAAACATGTTTAAAAAAGAAAAGAAAATGGGAAAAAAAGGAACTTAGAATTACCCTGAGCCCTTCATCTGATCCCAAATGCTGACCTCAAAAAGGCATAAAGATTGAGAGACACATTAACTTATCTGTTCCCAAACCAGAACTGTTTTTGAGCTTTGTAGAACAAAATTTCATGAAAATGTTGGATGAAAGCATCTATGCATATCCACGTCCTAAAGACTATATCATTGTATTCTTAAAATTATATATAATGTATATAAATGAAATTTATAAATGCATCTCAATCAAAATTCCAAATAATAGTCAAATTATTTATCAAAAGATATACTGTATTTTTCAGACTATAAGACGCTCCAGACTATAAGACGCACCTAGCTTTTGGGGAGGAAAACAAGGGGGGAAAAATCTGCCTCTGCCTCCCAGCATCCATCCAGTATTCATCCAGTCCCTTGGGAGTTGGGCGGCATACAAATTTAATAAATAATAATAAATAATAATAATTTGCCACGGCCCATTTGCCGCAGCCCGTTTGCCGCCACAGCCCGTTCTAGACCAGCTGATAGGCGCCACACCAACCCCTCTCCCCCCGCTGCAATATTTGCTGTATAAGACGCACAGACATTTCCACCCACTTTTTATACGGTAGTCTTTTTTCCCCCCTGACAATGCATCTGTCAAGGTTCCAACTAATGAACTCAAGCAAATTAGAATTCAGAGACTTGGTTCCTTCTCAAAGGTCTTCTTTAATGACTACATCATATCGGCACAGCTTCAATAGAAAACCAAATCTAAATCTTTCCTGCGGTTACAGTATAAACTAGGAAATAACCCCATCCCGAAGTGTCACAGGTCACGTTGGCCAATTGGGTTAATTGGCGGGCTCTTCAGGCACTCCACCCCCAACCTTATCTATTGCCAGTAGAGATGACCTTGGTTCTCTTGAGAAAGCTCTTTGTTTTGTCTAGTAATGCATTCCAACCTCCTTCCCCCTCTGTGTGGCAACTGAGGAACAGAAAGATGGCTGCTGCCAAGTTCAGTTCAAAGTTGACAGCATCACTTTTCTCTCACAGGCAAATAACAAACCTGAAATTGAAGCAGCTCTTTTTCTGGATTGGATGAGACTTGAACCACAATCAATGGTATGGCTTCCGGTTTTACATAGAGTGGCAGCTGCTGAAACTGCCAAACATCAGGCCAAGTGCAACATCTGTAAAGAATGTCCAATTATTGGATTCAGGTAAAATGCTGAATTAATTTTCATACCACTGGAACTATAATCATGAAATGTTATTCAGCATAGAACAGTGGTTCCAAAACTTTTTCAGTCCACTGCCCCCTTGGTGCTACAAACTCATCCTCAGTGCCCCCACCCCCACCAGGTGGGCGTGGCTTGGTGGTCAGGTGACCGGGTGGGTGTGGCCAACTTGTAAAATGTGGTGAAACTCACTTAACAACGCTCTTGCTTAGCAACCAAACTTTTGGGCTCAATTGTGGTCGTAAGTCTGTCTTTCTTTCTTTCTTTCTTTCTTTCTTTCTTTCTTTCTTTCTTTCTTACTTTCTTTCTTTCTTTCTTTCTTTTTCTTTCTTTCTTCCTTCCTTCCTACCATCTTTCTATCTCTTTCTTTCCTTTCTGTCTTCCTTCCTACCATCTTTCTTTCCGTCTTTCTGTCTTTCTTCCTTCCTAACATCCATCTTTCTTTCTTTCCTCCTACCATCTTTCTCTCTCTCTCTCTCTCTCTCTTTCTTTCTTCTTTCTTTCTTTCTTTCTTCCTCTTTCTGTCTCTCTGTCTTCCTTCCTTCCTACCATCTTTCTTTCTTCCTTTCTTCTTTCTTTCCTTCCTTTCTTCTTTCTTTTTTTCTTTTTCCTTTCCTTTCCTTTCCTTTCCTTTCCTTTCCTTTCCTTTCCTTTCCTTTCCTTTCCTTTCCTTTCCTTTCCTTTCCTTCTTTCCTTTCCTTTCCTTTCCTTTCCTTTCCTTTCCTTCTTTCCTT
>QLTV01002433.1:553169-571162 GCA_003457575.1 Thermophis baileyi
ATTCTTTAATGAATTTAGCTCTCTATCCATAGCTTCCTGCCATGCTACTTGATCCTTTGCAGGATAAAGCTTTATCTCATTAAAACTAGACGGTTCAGCATTAATCTGACATACAACGCTAGCTTGATATCTATCCGTCGGATGTCTCTCCCTAGTAGACCTCCTAGGCAATTCAACATCAGTTGTTGATATATCCTCTACCTTTACTTCTTCTTTTTCCTCCCCTATCGAATCTTCCTCGACTAAGGAGTCATCCATTAATGAGTCATCTACTAAACTATCATTAACATTACTTTCTTCATGGCTATCATCAAACATTGGAGTTTTAACAATAACACTATCCTTTCCATTATTGTGTTCTTGTTCAAGCTTACTCCATCCAACATTTTCCATAAATTTAGCATTAGCACTACAATATACATTCTTAGTACCTGGCTCCCAAAATCTAAATGCTCTATGATTCGATTCATAGCCAACAAAATATAATTTCCTTGCTCTGTGTTGTCCTTTTCTTCTAACTTGTGAGGGAATGCTGGGGCTCCAAACGTATGCAAATAACTAAGGTCTGGTTTTCTCCCATTCCAACGGGTAGATGGTAATTCATCAGTTGTTGAATTAACCACGTTGTTAAGAATATGGTTAGCGCACATTATTGTTTCACCCCACAGTTTATCTGGTAAACCAGAATCAGCGATCATTGTCCTAGCCATTGCCTGTAATGTTTGCCCTCTACGCTCAATATACGCATTATGCTGAGGTCTGTAAGGCGCTGAACGTTTATGTTCAATTCCAGCCTTCAATAACATGGCCTCAAAGTTCTTATTTGTAAACTCAGTACCATTATCAGTAATTATACAACGAACTTTCTGGTTTTTCTTCCTTTCCACAAACCTGAGCCAGGTTAAGAAATATTGATACGTTTCTGTTTTAGTCTTCATCAAATAACAAAAACCATATCTTGTATAATGGTCAATTATACTCAATATATAACATGCCCCACCTAAACTAGGTTTCTTAGGACCAATTAAATCTACAAATACAACCTCCAAAGGTTCAGTTGTTTTAAATCCATTAAACCTATTAGCTGGTGTTACTTTGCTTTTCTCCTGGTTGCAAGCATTACAATTTAAATATTTCTTACAAGATTTTAATCTTATACCATTAGATAATTCTACAGTTTTTCTGAGCATTTTAAAATTTATATGACTCATACGTCTATGTAGCAAATGAATGCATTCATCATGAGGTTTTATGTTGTCAAACACCGAATTAGCCTTAATTGATGGTTTATCATGGATAAGAAATAAACCATTTTCTAACTTTGCAGTAACAATTTTCCCCTTTTTCTCAATTAAACATTTTTCTTTCTGAAAATTTACTGCAAACCCTGCATTTACTAATTCCTTTACAGATAGCAAGTTGAACATAAGTTTTGGCATATACAACATTGATAAATTTTCATTCAGAAATGAACAATATACAGTATCTTCTCCAGCTGATTTCTTTTTCCAACCATTTGCTAATGAGACATGTTGGTTACTATTTGTCATATTTACAAACTTTTCTCTACTATTGGTTATACATTGTGCTGCACCACTATCAACTACCCATATATCATGGTTTACAGTTTTAGTACTTGATATGGTTAAGCTAACATCTTTATACTCTCTCTATTTATTATTTCCATTCCGCCTATTACCTTTCTTACAGAATCTACCTATATGCCCTTTAGCCCCACAAGAATAACATTTTCTAACTATATAAGCAGTTGAAGATATTTTTTCTTCTTCCTGTGGTTGTTTATCTCTCAATTGTCTTCTATCAAGCCTTCTTTTAGACTCTTCTAGCATCCTTCCCATTATACCAGTCAATTGTCAGTTCATCTCTGGTTAACACTTCCACTGAAGACACATAACCATCATAAGAGCCATCCAACGACATCCATCCACTATCACGACAATAGAGTCTCTTAAAAATATCCCAACACTTGGCAGCAGATTCTTCGCCTTGAATATGGACTAGCTGCCTATCACTCAGTGTCAGTCCAATAATACTAAGAGCTTTTTCATTTTCACAATTAAAGGCAATTACTTTCTTCTTATCTTCATCATTTGAAAAATCCCAAGCTGTTACATTCGGTGGATTATTAACTATAGTCCATAAGCCTTCTTTTCGCAGAAGTAGGCTGCAATTCATGGAACAGGAAAAATAGTTTTAACTGTCTGAATATGAAAACTGAATATTCACAATACTCTTAATATCTCTCTGGATATCACTCTTAATATCACCCTGGGAATCTCGCTGGGCCCATAACCAATGTTAATATAATAGCGTAGTAACCCTGGAGTTATCAAGGAGATGCACAGAGAAACGTGATACCAGAACAGAGATGAGTAACTATTCAGTCACACACAGATACGTTAAAGTGCATTGCAGGTTTTACTTTACAAATAGCATAGTCAATAAACAGTCCATGTCGTACACATTAAATCAGTCAATAGTTAACAAATACAGTAACAAACCTCTCAATACATACATACACACAGTATAGTAGTATATCACACACAGTGTAACGCAGTAAGTAATCACAGAGAGAGAAACTACGTTCTCTAGCTCCATCTTATGGTTAACAGTAGCAAACTCATCCAATCACTTTTCAGCATCCAGTTAAAGCTACAATACTTCAATACAGTTCAAACTATCATGGTTAGTTTATATATTGCCGACTCAACTGAGTGGACAGAGTCCTAACAACCAGCATAAGAAAAACAAAATACAAACAATTACTAAATTTAAAAACTAAAAATATGAAATACATTAGGTTAAAAATATTTTAATTACTAAAAGATATATATGAAATAAAAATCTAAAAAAATATATAAAAAGGGTAAACATTAAATACAGGAAAACATAAAATTAGTATACAGTATAGCTAATTGATTGATTACAATACAAATGTTCTTAACTAACAAGTTAAATAATTTTAACTGTTGCTGCATAGCACCTGGCAACATGGTAGGCTGTAGAAGGTTTAGTGTCTACAAGCAGCAAGGAGGTGTAAAATTGTCCTGTATACCTTGACTATTTATACAATATATGTGAAATGAGGCTAACACAAATATCTCTGTAGTACAGGTACTGGAGGAGCATATGCTGTTGTTTCTGAACATTCAGAGTCACAGGGGCACTGTCTCTCTGGGTAGAGAATTTTCCTGTATCAACCATCAATGACAACTAAGGGAGACCAAGGCATAATGCTTGTGAAGGCTCTCCAGCAGTTAGGTACTTTGAGGTTGAGTAGTATGTCATGAAAAAAGCAGAGTATCTTTTCGGTTCACTGGCAATAAAGGTTGGGGCCTTGGTTAGATCCAATTGGTCCTATGTGTGCTATACACTGTTTAACAAGAGCTTTGACCTGGTCATATCCAATGCTGACTAGAAAACCTGGAGAGAAACCTTAAATATTTACAGTAGTTGCCTCTTCTTTTTTTCCACATGGTTTGAAAATCATCCCTCATAATGGGTCTAGGCCAAGGGGAAAAAGAGATTGAGCCAATAGTTGAATATGTTCATTTACACTCAGGACTCCACTTTCATGAGGCCTGACTCCAATCTCAGGGTAGAATTAGAACACATTTTGGAACTTGAAAGACCAATCTTAGAAATTTGGACCTGACAAATTCTAATGGTGCAAAGTTGAAAAAGAGGCCTAGTTTGGGCACAATAAAGAAGTTGTGCTTTGAATAGTTTGAGTGCTGCAAGTTTATAGTGGCCACCTCTTGTCTTGTGGAATTTGAGGTTGGCAGTTCAGCTCCTCTGTGTGTTTTCAGCAATGTTTCCATCTGTTAGCAGAGTGAAGCATAATCCCCAGATATTTGAAAGAGGAACTTGCTCAATCTATCCTCCAGGAATAGCTCTTGGATCTTTTAGCAAATGCCATGGTTTTGATTTTCAGATAGTTTGAGTACTAGATGGTCTTCTCTACTGTGGTACTCCTATTGCTCTAGAGCTCTTTTAAGGCCAGTAGGTGTTTTTGAAAGTAATGTTGCATCATGTGCATAAAGTAAAGCAGAGATTTGTCTTGCAGCAAGTTTGAGGAGTGAAACATGTGTTGAGTTGATATAAAAATTAAACAGGAGTGGGACCAATATGCATCCTCTGTACTAGACACTGATCAATGATAACCAGCTTTTTCCAAAGCCATCTTGCTCCTCTGCAAGGATATTTTCTTGTTCCAGCAAGTTTGGTATTTCTGTTGTAGGTGTCTTGTGAAGAGTTTATAGATTTTGTTGAGAAGGCTGATTGGTTTATAGCTGGTAGGATCATCCTTTTCCCCTTTTTTATATCAGTACACTGATTGCAGATCCCTGGTCTTTTGGGGCTCGGTCATGGGTATGTAGATAAAGAGTGAGGCCAGAGTGTGGCCCAGAAGTTCAAGTTGTTTTTAATGATCCGTGGAGGGATAAGGTCTTCTCCTGGGGCTTTTCCTAGTCTTAGTTGAGCGGCGAGATTCTTGGTCACTGTCATGGGTGTCCATATTGGCAGATTTTCTATAGTTTGGTTAGACATTCACTTTTCGCAGAGGTGTCCATGTACTTTCCCCAAAAGTGTGTTTTCCAGGTCCCTGGGGGAGATGTGACAGTCCACCATGAATGGACCATTGCTTTGGGACCTATGTCAGAATAGAGCTGAGTCTTTGGATTTGATACCTTAATTGAAAGAGTTGCTCAGTTTAGTCATCACAAAGGAACTTGAGATTTTAATGAGGTGTCCAAAAGACACTGGGTCTTACTTCAACAAAAGAGGGAAATAATTGCTGTATTTTATTGGAATTAGAGCTGGATGTTTATTAGTTCGCAAAGGTAGATAGAAACAGCTACATTACCTAAGCACCCTCTCTTCCATGTGTTGCTTGAAAGAACAGACCAGAAATCAGTCAGGTGAGATTGCACCATAATATTCTCTCATGCTAGATTGTGAAGTTGAAAACATAGATTATGGTTCATACTCTTCATTTCATTCTGCAATGGACTGATTCTGAATGGAAAGAGAGAAAGATGTGTTTCTTTCCTTCTGTTAAAAATATCTATTGTAAATCTAATAAGCATAATAGAAGTCTGTTGCACATGATAACAGTTCTTTCACTATAAAAATGGATACTTTTATTCCTACCTTTTCTTCAAGTCTGCTTTTATTATGGCATAGCAATCTTTTGTTATACATAAAGAGCTATATGTTTTACAGGTATTTTGCTTGCTTGGTTGCAAAGTTGTTTGTCAGTTTACTCTCAATATGCTTATCATGTAGAAAATTACAGAATATCATGGGTTTGACATACTTGTATTTTAACATTTGATATATTGTAATCTTGCAATCACAGAGTTCTGTCTTGTAGAAAAAATGGCTAAAAGCATAGAGGAAAATCTTAATATTCAACTAAATGTTTCTTCGTATCCATCATGTTCAGGAATATGTTTTGCAAATTCTAAAAATATATTTGATAGTAAATTGTAAATCACCAGATTGTGAGATACTTCCAGTATGGATATATAATTAAATTTTGTGGCCTTTTAAAATGACTATGACACAGTTTATTTAAAAAGTCGCAAAATAAACAACTGATGTAAAAAGTTTGCAAAAAAAAAACCACTAATAAAATTGTATTGCTGAAATATTGCTTTCAGACTACTTCAGGAGAAGATGTCCGTGACTTTGCCAAGGTATTAAAAAATAAATTCCGAACAAAAAGATACTTTGCAAAACATCCTAGAATGGGTTATTTGCCTGTACAAACAGTGTTGGAAGGAGACAACATGGAAACGTGAGTGAAGAATATTAATAATATCTCATTTGATAAGTTCTGAGCTTCCTAATTGGCACTGCTCCCTATATTTCCTGACAACATAACATCTTTTTCATTTCTTTCATATTTGTTTATTTTTATTGAAAGGAAAAGGCAAGCTGTGGACTTGGTTGCTATTCTCCTTGCTTTTTATCACCTGCAAATCGTACACTAATTTAAATTGTTAACAAAATAAAAATATATGTTGTCTTAATGAATGCTTGGAAATTCTTCCAAATATCTGTAATAGTTGAGTGCATAGAAATGAACATGCCCTTTTTTTCTTGATACGGAGAAAATATTAATGTTTAGATTCAAATTCACAAACCTGTCCCTTGTAATCCTGTAAGATTAATAGAAAAAATTATCTGCTAGTTATTAAAACCTGCTTTAATGGAAATTGCACTGCAGCTTGCTATCTTTCCATTTTTCTCTTTTAATATTTCCTTTCTCATGTTTTGGCTGCTTTCATGGACATTCATGTTAGTCTACTGGATTTTCTTGATTTTGGGTTTTGTTTTGTTTTTTAAACCTTCCGTAATTATTTTGCTGCTAAATTTTTTCTGCCTATCTCTTCACCTCCTCATTTTTTGTCTTGCAGTCCTGTTACTCTGATCAACTTCTGGCCAGTAGATTCTGCGTGAGTACTTTTGCCAAAGTGTCCTGCTATTGCTGCTGCTGTTGCATTCCCTCACTTTAGTTTTTAGTTTCTGTTCAGTTTTTTCCATATGTCCATTTCCATCCTCCATTTTCCTTTTATTAATGTTTCTGACAGGAAAAGAGGCAAGCCCATATTAAGTTAGTAGAAACAACAGATTTGAAAGTATTTCACAAAGTGTGTACACAATATTTATTTATATGTTATTTTTACTTTGGAGATTAATGTATTAAAGTCATTTAAGATTTTAGTTCCACAAACTTTCTTTTTTATCTGGAAATGGGAAATGTTTGAATTGGAATAGGAATAACCACTTTTGGTTGCAAAACTGATAATTTTGAGATGCAATTATACATTTTGAAAAACCTTACAGAGGTTTTATTGAGTATATACTGTAACTAGTAGATATGCATATCACATAGTAGGCCTATACAAATACATAGAATTTAGGCTACACATTAGAAAGGTTTTTGTCTTAACTTTGACTGATGAATATATGTGCAACTCCATATATACACAAATTTCACCCTTCTGTTTATAAAGGAGTTTAAACTGGACAATATTTGTTCAGGCTTACTTTTTTATCCTCTAGGCTGTTACCGGTTTCACTAAATAACAGCAAATAGCAGTTACTGAAAACATGTTCTTATTAACTGTCTTCTGTCAAACGATAACAAGACCTGTATTTTTCAGAAAATAATTTTGTTCATGTGTAAACCTCTCGTGCTGATACCAGTAGATTAAAATGGCTTATTTTCACTTCAATTATGTTGAATTTCAGGAGTAAATGGCTATTTTTCTTTTTAATCTTTATGAAGTAAGTATTGGAGGATATGAAAAAAAATATGATTTTTGTACAAGAATACGTATCTATTACTTTAAAATATCTGTGCTAGTTAATTCATAAAGTCTGTCAAATATTAGCCAAAAGGAAGCCTAAAATTAATCCACAAATAGTACTAAAATTTGTATAACCTCTGATATTTGGTTTGCAAGTAATACTTATTAAAATGAATAGCATTAACATTATACTGTTTAGTATAATTTATTGAATTATGCTAAATATACTAAAAAGTGTTATGGTATAACATAGGTTATTGTAAAGACTAACTCTACCTGATTAAGAGGCTAATAGCCTCTTTGCTGCTTTGTATCTGAAGTATTGGATTGATTGAATGAACGTTGGTATCTACAACTACATTATTGTGTCTGCAATAGATTTCTTGATGTATGTTCAACAATATAAGGGACATTAAAAAAATAGTTTTGACTGGCCTTACTAATCAGATGTAAACTGTAGGGGTTAGGACCGGGTTCACCCTATTCAGCAGTATTCCACAATATTTCTTTACAAGAATTTCAGTAGTGAATGATATAACACCCCCACAGTATATCTCCTCAATTTTGACCTTAGTAAAGGGATATGAATTATCATGAAATTGCATACATAATCCCCATCCATTCCGTTAGGTCTAAGGAAGGCTGTCTGTCATGTTTACCCTGTGCCATGTTTCCATGATAACCCAAAACCTAATAACCTAAACACACTTTTTAAAATTAACACCATACATTCATGAATGCAGCCTGGTTTCTTGATTGATAGGTAGATAGTTTTGATCATTGTATGTAATAATTTATACTATTTTAATATGGTTTGTAATCTAGAGGCTATAAGGTTTTAGAGTCAGTGATAATAAATTGATCATGAAATTCAAAAGTGTGCTAAACTTCAAAATATTATTCTGTTCAATTGAGAGTTAGGCATATGCTGCTCTAAGCCTGGGAGTCAGTAAAGGTAGTAAGACTCATATAGCAAAACCTAGAGACAAACTGGAATACATGAATTGACAAAACAATTCTCACCAGAGAAAATTAAAAAAGCAAAACTTGAGAAATGAGTACAGCACTATAATATGTGAAAAAAACAAATCTTATACAAACATGAGGCATGCAATAAAATAAACTTAACACTTTGCATCTCTTAGTACAAATGGCTTATATCACTTGTCAGAACTATTTTCATCATATAGCCAATAATGGAATATTTGGTTCATGTTGTTATTACAATCGCATTTCTCTTTTAAAATATAATATTATACAATAGGTGAATTATTCAGTCTCTGTGTATAGTCAAAGGGTTTTCAGTATCAAGTAATATTATTGCCGGAATCCTTTTGGAATTTCATAAATTGGCGTGAATTCCTTCTGACAACTGTATGACATCTTCATACATAGGTGTCTGTCATGCTTGGCATCCTTCTTACCTAATTAGGATTTGTTATTTTAGAACAGGACTTTGTTTTCATTTATAATCTCCATAGAGTTTCAACAGGTAGAGATATTTTCCAGAGTTTCTCCTTTACTTTCTGTGACCCTTGTAGAATTATTTTGTGGATTAACAGTTTTCTTAAGATTTGGCTAATAAAACAAAGTCCATAATATATATATATATATATATATATATATCCTAGAAAGAATATCAGGAATTGGTAACTATTTGCTCAGTCTATACATCAATTATAATCAATGTTCCTATAAAGTTACTAGTCCTTTTTGGATTATTGCAGTATATAAACATCTGAAGTTCTGGGTTGTTTTTTGAACTTGTTTTCACTGTTTTTCCATAAATTAGTACATGGAATCTTGTGCTCCAAATTCTATTGCTAGTATTTTTGCTCAATACTCATTAATGTTTTAGAAATACATGTAACAACAAGCCTTCTTGCAGAAATATAGTTCTTAATCTTGAAGCAACAGAACATCTGATATAGTGACTGGTTCTTTCACATTGAAGTTCTTCCAGATTCATGTTTTTTAATTTTGGTTTCACCTATTTAGTATTCACTGTCTTGAACTAATAGTTGATTCAATAGTGATACTGTATAGTTCCATACTTAGAAATGTTTGTTATCTCTTCATGTCTTTGCTAGATGTGGCTAGTCCAAAATATTTAGAGAAGGCATTTGAACTTCTGTTTAGGAGGAATTGTTTTTACCCACTGAATAGCTACAATACTTCTTAGAACAAATTTGCATTTTCTTTTATTAATTTTCAGTTTCTCTCCCAATATCATCCAGACCTCATTCTAGTCAATCATTCTTTTATGTCTGGTTGTAGCCTTCATCATATCTGTAAATTTCATCTGTTGGATCATCTCCTTTGTTCACTTCTTTAGCAATAATCTTACCAATCTGTACCATACTGGCTGGGACTGTGAGAGTTGTAGTTCAGCAACATATAGAGGGCTACTGGTTCCTCATCCCTGCTGTAGATTCATCTACCTTGACTCTCACATTATATTCTTTATTTTATTTTATCCCTTAGTGGCACTGGAATTTTCTCAGATGCATGAATTACAGGTGGTACTTGTGGATTCATTTTCATGGAATATTACTCTGGTAAGAAAACTAGGCATTAAAGCAAATTTTGTAATTTGTATCACCATCCCACTGATCTTGATCTATTTCTATTAAATTACCATTTTTATTTTTATTTATTAGATTTATATCCTGCTTGAAAATTTATATTTTGCCCAAGATGGTGTGCTTGTGCCAAATTGAAATTAATAATAAAAAGATCCAGTTTCAGCATTGAATTGTGCACCTATTAATATTTTAACTGCAATTCAGAGTATCTTTATAAGACTATGTTGTTATCTTAATTATATAAAAAAAAACTTTACAGTTCCACTCCTTGAATTCTGATTATCATATGAACACATCTATGCAGGTTTTTTTGGCAGAACTATCATTTGCCTTTTTCTTGGATTTTTTATTTTATTTTTTTCTTTTACTTTTCAGTCCAGCATATAAATTCCTTTAAAGAAGTACTTGGATCCATTCCTGATTAGTTTCAGGGACCAGATAGTCTCCCAGGGGCTGCCTTCTATTTAATAAAAGGATTTTTCTTGCAGTTCTTTTCAAGTATGGTTCAAGTTCTTAATTTTGTATCCTAATCAAATTAAAAGGTTCAGTATTTCATTATGGTTTAAAAAAATAACATCACACAATATTGTTTATTTATGTATTACAAATTTTCCAACGTATTGGAAAAAGTCTAGGTAGTTTTCAGTCAAAAAGATGTCATGTAGAATGAAATCCTAAATCTAATAGCATAAAAACTATTCCATATACATAATCAAAGATAAACTAAAATCAGAGATAAAACTTAAAATCAACTTCCAATACACATACTGTAAGAACAAGACAGAGGAGAAATTCAGTGTTTTCCTTGACCCAAAGTCAAGGAAAACACATCAGTCTTGCTATAGTGCCTTCCTAAAACCAACATGGGGCAGTCTTAGGAAATCGCTTCCAAAAGGACTAATAAACACAAAGAAGACATTTTCCTACATTGTCTTTACTGTCTGGCTGTAATAGATACAAAATTATGCTGAGGATGACATATAACACATATTTGTATAGCAAACCTTCAACAAAAGTCCTGAGAAATGCCTTTTTTTGTTTAGAAATTTGATAATTCATATCTTTTCACTGTTTCTCTGTATTCTGTTAGTTTGAACTGAAGGCCCATTTTAAGCAATTCATGTAAAAGATTCATCCCCATAATTACTAAATTAGACCAACAACAATTTGTTGCACACACTGGATCACATTTTGTTTCTTAAATTTAAATGATGCTGGTTTTCTGATAAGTAGAATTAATAAGTCAATAATAAAGTAGGCTTGCTTGGGTTTACTAGAGCTTTCCATTGCTTGTAGCACTTAGAAAACTATGGTAGTCCGTTGGTACTACCAAGAGGAACCACAGTTGCTTGATCATGAATTCCATTGTGTATTGCCATGAAATCATTACTTAATAAGAAACAAGTCGGTCATATCTGGTTTTATTCTTAATGCCTTTTCTTATCTAATTGTCATAAGAGAAATTCTTAATGTAACCATATTGCCTTCATCCTTTACTCTATCGTGATCCCATCCTACTTTTGCCATGAACAGCAGTTTTTATGAAGGCTTTTGCTGGTCTGTTTTTTACTTCATCCTTCTGTCAGCCCTGGAGGCCATCCTTTTCTTTGGATCTTCAGGGCTGCCACACTTAGTGCTGTGGGAAACTGGGAGGGGGGATCACATGGAGTTGCAGGGATATCTAGCCATAATAACATTCCTTTCTCTGAGAGCCAAGGACATTCAGCCTACACCTGGAATGGCGTGACTGGGAGGTATCTCCAGTTGGGACCGTGCATTGATTGGACCATGTGATGGACATGTGGGTGCAGGGGAAGGGTCTTGGACTTTCTTTTGGGTGGGGAAAACCTGGAAGCTTTCCGATTTGGGTTTTCCCAGATGTGCCAATATGACATCTCTAATAAAATGGAACTTTGAGGAACTTCTAGCGTTGGAGCCTTCTTGCGTTGGGGGTGTTACTTGGAACCCTGACATTAACCCGAATCTCATTTAAAACTTTAACCAGCTCCCCGACCTCCGGGGTGCTATCCGGGGTCCTGAGCACCGAGCGTTGACCCGGCACCAGGCGGCGTGAAGACTCAGGGAAGATGGAGGAGAGAATTGCGACCACAGAGGGAACAACTGGGACTAATTCGATGGTTCACGTCGAGACCCTCTACTCCCCCTCCAAATCTGTGGTGAAGGCAGTGGAGGCCGCCAAAACGGAACGCCAACAGGGTGCCTGGCCCAAAGAGCCGGCGCCCTGGCAGGCCGTTCAACCAGATCCCTCTCTGTGGGGTGAGGCTGCAGGAGCGGCGCCGCCCCAAGAGTTGCTGACCGGGGCAATGCTGTGGGACCAGCAGATGGGGATGAACAGAGCGGAGCAGACCCAAGCCCTCTAATGGAGAGCACCGGGACCGGCTGATCTCAGTGATCCAAGAGAGTGGGGCTTTCCGCCACTGGCACGAAGCCAGTTGCTGGCGGGTCTACTGGAGCGGTTCGGCCCACTCAGCGTGGGTAGTATCACACAACCTCCTAATACCGGCCCACCCGGCTGGGTTTTGGCTCAGCCCATGTTCACCTTCCCGGGCCAGGGGACCGCAATGGCACCGAGCAGGGCATCAGCCTCGTTTCACTCGGTAAGAAGCGGATCACATACTAGCCTTCCCCGTCAGGTCCGGTCTACCGGCATGACAGCTCCTGCTGGAGTCGGAATGGCACAGCAGCAAGGCCCGTTAGGCCAATCCAGTCTGGTGCTACAAAGACCACCATTGGGACTGTCGAGACCCAACACGCCCACTCAGCTGCCGGTCCTCAGATTGCCTCCTGTTGACCAGATCCCCCCTGGTTGGGCTTTCTATCCCAGCCAGGGGTGGGTTCAGGACCAATGGACACTAGCTCCGGTCCTGCCTCAAGCACCGGCCCTGCAGCCGGTACCAGTCCCGCAACCGGCCCCGCCAGCCACTCCTCCTCCACGGTTTAGAGCGACATTCGACAGGACCCCTGGAAAGCTGGCCTACTTCCTTAATAAGGTTTGGTCCCACATCGATCGCTATGGGGACCAATACCAAACTGATCGGGACATGATTTCGGCAATTGCGGATGGCATGAATGAAGGGGAGGCAGCGGAATGGATAGCTGAACTACACGATGAAGGGGCCCCAGAACTAGAAGATACAGATGAGTTCGTCCGACTGCTCCGAGGACAGTTCAAGGACATGGCCCACCAGATAGAAGCCAAATCCCAGATCAAAGCATTGAAACAAGCGGGCCGGCCCCTGAAAGAATTAGTGTGGGAATTCCGGAGACTGGCTGGAAAACTGAGGGACTGGCCTGAGCGCCTCCTCGTTTACCACTTCAAAGAGGCCCTGGACCTTGTCCTCAGACAAGCGTGTGGCATAAGGGGAGTTCCGGAGCGTATACAAGCCTGGTACAACACAGCAGTGGCCATGGATCTCGAAATCCACCCCCATCGAAAGCTGACTGCAGAGAAACTGGCAAAAAGAACCCTGGGCCGCCGAACTCCGGTCAGGCTAACTGAAGTGCTGCCACCCACGCCGTCCAGGATGATCAAGTCCTACCGATGCGGTCAACATGGGCCCCTGCCCCAGTCCCTCAAGTCCGGACCCCTTCCGCACCTCGGGGGGAAAGGACCCCGAGGAAGCCACCGGACAAGGGGAGAATCGCCAAACAGGCTGTTGAGGGTTCCTCTCCTTCCAACTGGGAACGAGGAAACTCCAGCCAGAGAAACCCCTCCGGGGTCCACCGAAGGGAGCAGTGGTGATGACCCAATGGTAAGTGAAGCCATCCACCCCTTCACTATCAAAACCCAGATCATAGTGCTGGAAATGGGAGCCCACAGGGAGGTAGAGGCCGTCATAGACACTGGCTGTACCAGATCAGCCTCCCCATAGTCCAACAGCTAGGGATAGGCATGAAACCCCTAGTGCGCCCCATCCATTTTGAACAGGTCGATGGGACGCTGATAGCCGGAGCCCCTGCCACCTTGGTCACAGAACTTGTCAGACTAGAGATGGGGCACCACCGAGAGCTTATCCGATTCGTCGTAGCTCCCAAAATGATGGAATCAATCATATTGGGCCTCACTTGGCTAGACAAATGGGGACTGACCATCACGTAGGAAGAAGGCTACCGATAGCTAAGAATAGGCATCGGCCCACTGCCGCCAAGCAAACCAGATAGTTGCCAAAAGGCAGCGCGCCCCAGCAAGTGGGAAACCGCGGCAGCTGCCGCAGACGAGCTTCCCAGCAGCGCACAGGTGCCAAGGGAATACCGAGACCTGTCGGACGTCTTTAGCGAGCAAGATTACAACTTTCTCCCCCCTCACCGCCCAACCGATTACGCGATTGAGTTCGTGCCAGGAGCAAAGCTGCCTAAGCCAAAGATGTACTCTATGACTCCAAAAGAAATGGCTGAGCTAAGGAAATACATCAGTGCCAACTTAGCACGGGGTTTTATCCAGCCCACCAAATCCAGAGTGGCAGCCCCCATACTATTTAAAGAGAAAAAAGATGGGGGGATGAGACTCTGCGTGGATTTTCATGGAATTAATGCCATGTGCGTGGAGAACACCTACCCCCTCCCCCTCCTGAAAGACATGCTAAGTCACTTAGCCAAGGTCAAGGTGTTCACCAAACTAGACCTGAGAGAAACCTATTACCGCTTACGGATTACAGAAGGGGACGAATGGAAGACCACTTTTAACTGCCCACTTGGCAGCTTCCAATTCAAGGTCATGCCATTTGGCCTGCAAGGGGCCCCCACAGTCTTCTTGCAGCTGATAAATGAGGTGCTACACGAGCACCTATACAAAGGGGTCCTAGTTTACCTAGATGACATTCTCATATTCAGTGAGACTAGAGGAGCATATAAAGCTAGTGCGGCAAGTGCTGAAAAAACTACTAACCACAAAGCTTTACGCGAAGCTATCAAAATGCGAATTCCATAAAACCTCCGTAGATTACCTAGGCTACTGAGTGTCAAATGGAGGAGTGGAGATGGACCCAGGGAAAGTGAAAGCTGTGCTAGACTGGCAGCCCCCACGCACCCGCAAACAGCTCCTGGGGTTTGTGAACTTGTATAGGCAATTCATCCCAGCATTCGCAGAAGTCGCATTGCCCTTAACAGAGCTATTAAAAATAGGGCCCCTTCCCAAGAAACCACGGCCGAATCAACCTCTCGCCTGGTCAATGGACTGCCAAAGGGCCTTTGAAAAATTAAAATGGCTCTTTGCCGAGGAGCCAATCCTTCAACACCCTGACCCGGAGCAACAATTCATTGTCCAGGCTGATGCTAGTGACGTGGTGGTGGCAGCTATGCTCCTACAGAGGAACCCACAGGGCCAGCTTCTGCCCTGCGCATATGTATCCAAGAAGCTCACCGACACCGAGAGGAGGTGGGCAATTTGGGAGAAGGAAGCCTACGTAGTCCGCTGGGCCCTCCTCTCCTGGAGACATTTTCTTGAAGGGGGTAAAGTGCCTTTCGAGGTTTGATCACAAAAACCTCGAAGCCCTAAAACCCCCCAGAAAACTCTCTCCCAAACAAATCCACTGGGCACAATAGGTGATTTAACTTCCAGCTAAAATACATCCCAGGGGGGAAGAACCTACTAGCCAATGCATTATCGAGAAAACCGCAGTTTGATAGTCAGAGGGAAGAAGTCGTCCACGCCATCATCCCCTCCTCACAACCAGCAGCGCAAGTCACCACTAGAAGCCAAGCCAGATGCCAACCTGACCCGTACAGGACAAAATGACAGCCGCATTGAAAGCAGCACTCCCAGGCGAGTGGTTCACAGATAATAAAGATGTCTTGACCATGAGAAATGGACTAGCTTGGAAGGGGTCCAAACTGTATGTTCCTACCAGCTTGAAGCTGGAAGTCTTACAGAGCAGCCACAACTCACGACTGGCAGGGCATTTTGGCTTCTTGAAAACTCTGCATCTGGCCAGAAGACAGTTTTGGTGGCCAAAGATGAAAGCCGACATGGAAGATTATGTAAAAAGCTGTGCTACTTGCGCCACTATGAAAATGAGACCAGGGAAACCTCCGGGGCTTCTCCAACAAGTGGCCAACCCCAGCTGACCCTGGGAGGAAATAGCAATGGACTTTATAGTCAAGTTCCCAGAGAGTGGAGGAAATACAGTGATTTGGACGGTGATCAACTTGTTTTTCAAGCAAGCCCATTTCACTGCCTGTTCGGAATTACCCTCAGCTAAGAAACTGGCAAAGATGTTTATTAAGCAGATTTACCGGCTGCACGGAGTACCCCGCCAGGTAATCTCAGACCGAGTTGTCCAATTCACCACTAAGTTCTGGAGGGAGTTCCTGAAAACGGTTGGGTCCACTCAAGGGCTTAGCTCGGCTTTCCATCCAAGTACGAACGGAGCCGTGGAATGAGCAAACGCAATGGTGGAACAATCTATAAGATGTTATGTGGATTACCAGCAGGTGAACTGGATGGACCTGCTGCCCTTCACAGAAGTTGCTTACAACAACGCCGTACATAGCAGCACCGGCCTGACCCCCTTCCAGGTCACCAGCGGCATGGATTTTGTCCCCATGCCCGAGCTGCCCAGAGAGCCTCCTTTCTCCATGACTTTGACCAAGTGGATGGAATCATTAAGAAAGGGGTGGGAAAACACCAAAAGAGCGCTATCAGAAGCCGCCGAGGCATATAAAAATCAAGCGGATAAACACCGATCTCTCCAGCCCCCCTTCCGTGTAGGAGATCGGGTTTTCCTGTCAACCAAATATATAAAACTGAAGTTGCCTAGTAAAAAGCTGGGACCAAAAATTTTAGGACCTTTCCCAATAGTGAAAGTAACAGTTCAGCTTAACCTCCCACACATACTAGGGAAAGCGCATCCTGTCTTTCACAGCAGTTTATTAAAACCGACAGTCGGGTCAAGATTGAGGCCACAGGACTGACCGGCACCAAAGCCTATAGTGGTGCAAGGGGAGACTCATGAGATTAAGAGAATCCTAGACTCTAGATTGTATAGAGGTCGATTACAATATTTAATTCATTGGAAAGGGTACCCTTTATCTGAAGCTACTTGGGTCAAGAGCTGGGATGTGAAGGCAGAGAGATTAGTAAAACAATTCCATGATAAATTCCCTGATAAGCCAAAGGGTCCCCCTGGGGGGGGAAGAGGTGGTTAGGGAATATGGTATTAACCCCCTATGTTCCTCTCGTGTGTGGGGGGGGTGTGTGCACGCGCGCCTAAGGTCTCCCCCCTTGCAGCCCGGCACTGTAACAACGGAGAGAAAGACATCAGGAGAGGCTTCAGGCTGAGAAAAACAAGCATTGCAAAAAAAGAGTTAGTTTGCACTTTGCAGCCTAGCAGCATCACAGAAGTTTGTTTGAGTGTGTATTGAGTGTGGGTTGCTGCCGGTTCGGACCAGTTCTTTAGAACCGGTAGCGGAAATCTACCATCGCTCGCCGAACTGGCTGCGATGACCGGCGGTCCATGCTCCTCAACAGGTCCTCTGGTCGCCGTGGCTTGGAAAAATACCCTCTGCGCATGCGCAAAGGCTTCTGCGCATGCGCAGAGGGTCATTTCCAGGTGTTTTGCACGACGCGACGGGGGCGAAACGCACACTTCTGTCACGATCAGAACCGGTAGGGAAGGTAAGTAGAACCCACCCCTGGTGTGTATGTGTGTGGTGTGTGTGTGCGCGTGCCTAAGGTCTCCCCCCTTGCAGCCCGGTGCTGTGACAATGGAGAGGAAGACATCAGGAGAGGCTTCTGGCTGAGAAAAACAAGCATTGCAAAAAAAGAGTTACCAGTAGTTTGCACTTTTCAGCCTAGCAGCATCACAGAAGTTTGTTTGAGTGTGTATGTGTGGTGTGTGTGTGTGTGTGTGTGTGCGCGCGCGCGCGTGCGCCTAAGGTCTTCCCCCTTGCAGCCCGGCACTGTGACAATGGAGATGAAGACATCTGGAGAGGCTTCGGGCTGAGAAAAACAAGCATTGTTTTTCTCAGCCCGAAGGCCAGAAATGTATTAACAAGGGAGATCAGAGCAGCAAAAAGAAAAAAACTACTCTGAAAAGCAAAAGAATCAATA
>QLTV01002433.1:571630-616348 GCA_003457575.1 Thermophis baileyi
CGCCAGGCTCCTCTTTGTAGCCTTTAGCTCAGCATTCAATACCATCATTCCAGACACTCTTCTAACTAAGCTGAACCAGCTGGCGGTACCTGAACACACTTGTAAGCTTCCTAACAAACAGGAAGTAGCAGGTGAAGATAAGCAGAATCACATCAGATACCTGTACAATTAGCACAGGGGCCCCCCAAGCCTGTGTGCTCTCTCCACTTCTCTTTTCTCTCTATACCAATGACTGCATCTCTAACGATCCATCTGTTAAACTACTGAAGTTCGCAGATGACAGAACAGTGATCGGTCTCATTCGAGACAATGATGAATCCGCATACAGACGGGAGGTTGAACAACTAAACTTGTGGTGCCACCGGAACAACCTGGAACTGAATACACTCAAAACCGTAGAATTGGTGGTAGACTTTAGGAGAAACCCGCCCATACTTCCCCCTCTTACAATACTAGACAACACAGTATAAACAGTAGAGACCTTCAAATTTCTAGGTTCTACCATATCTCAAGATCTAAAATGGACACCTAACATCAAAAACATCATCAAAAAAGCACAACAAAGAATGTTCTTTCTGCGCCAACTCAGAAAGCTCAAACTGCCCAAGGAGCTGCTGATACAGTTCTACAGAGGAATTATTGAGTCTGTCATCTGCAACTCTATAACTGTCTGGTTTGGTTCTGCAACCCACTGAGAGCATATGCACCAAGACAAATTCCTTGTGTGTCAATTGACACTTGGCCAATAAAAAATTCTATTCTGTTCTGTTCTATTCTATTCTATTCTATTCTATTCTATTCTATTCTATTCTATTCTATTCTATTCTATTCTATTCTATTCTATTCTATTCTATTCTATTCTATTCTATTCTATTCTATTCATTGCAAAAAAAGAGTTACCGGTAGTTTGCACTTTGCAGCCAGCAGCATCACAGAAGTTTGAGTGTATATGTGTGTGTGTGTTGGGTTAAATAAGCCGAATGGCAATGGCCGGTTTCATCCAAAGGAGTTTTTGTTTCGGGTGGGTCTCCTAGCCTTAGAAGGAGAGAGGGAAGGAGGAAGGGAAGGGAGAGAAAGAGAGACACAGAGAGAGAGAGAGAAAGAAAGAAAGAAGGGAAAGACAAGAAAGAAAGAGAAAGAGAAAAAAAGAAAAAAGAAGGGAGAGACAGAAAAGAAAGAAAAGAAAAAGAAAAAAGAAAGAAAAGGGATAGACAAGAAGGAAGGAAGGAAGAGAAAGAGGGAGGGAGAGGGAAGGAGGGGAAAGTGAATGAGATATAGTTGGTTGGATGGATGGATGGATAGATAGATACATGGAGGGAGGGAGGGAGGAAGGAAGGGGAGAGAGAGAAGAAAAGGAGAGGAAGGAAGGACCACAAACCCTGGCACTAGATGTGGCTTCAGAAGACACTTTGAAACAGCACAGCAATCTAGGGCTGGAAGGGATCTCGGAGGTCATCTAGTCCAACCCCCTGCTCCAGCAGGAGATAGCAATAGCAATAGCACTTAGACTTATATACCGCTTCATAGTGCTTTACAGCCCTCTCTAAGCGGTTTACAGAGTTAGCATATTGCCCCCAACAATCTGGGTCCTCATTTTACCCACCTCAGAAGGATGGAAGGCTGAGTCAACCTTGAGCCGGTGAGATTTGAACCGCCGAACTGCAGCTAGCAGTCAGCTGAAGTAGCCTGCAGTGCTGCACTCTAACCACTGCGCCACCTCGGATCCTCACCTCGGATCCTTACAGAATCATAGAATAGCAGAGTTAGAAGGACCTTGGAGGCCATCTAGTCCAACCCCCTACTCCAGCAGGAAACCTTATATCGTCTGGATTATTTTGGTGCCTCTAACAGAGAGGAAAATTGCCAGAAAGGAGGAGGAATTTACTAGGACAAGGCTNTTAGATTGTCTGGATTATTTTGGTGCAGCTAACAGAGAGGAAAATTGCCAGAAAGGAGGAGTTTACTAGGACAAGGCTGCCATGCAGAGGAAGGTAGAGATAGTCCTTGACTTATGACCACAATTGTGCCCAAAATTTTGGTTGCTAAGCAAGAACATTGTTAAGTGAGTTTCAACACATTTTACTCAATCCGTGATATCTCCTGGCTCTAACAGTCATGTGCAGGCTAGGGAAGAACATCTGAAGGCGTGTGTAATGTTCTAATGTACAGAAGTTATAGTTAAATGTGTGGCAGAAAGTGGACTCTGGGTGTGTTTTCCAAATGCAGTAAGTGAGGTTGAATATGTATAGTTTTAGAAGAGGGGTGTGTGTGTGTGTGTGTGTGTGTGTGTGTGTGTGTACATACACGTACAGTATATATAGTAGATAATGTATCTTTTTGTGTGCCTATACACACTCTATACTATGTAATATGTATGTACACATATGGCATATATACATAGGATTAAATAGTGTATATTGGATGTTCAGTAGTAGTAAATAAATAGACAGGGAAATTGTATCTCTTTGAGGAGAGGAGAGGCCAGGCAAGGCGCCCCTTGACCAGGGGTGGGTTCTAACTTACCTCGTTGCCAGTTCACTTCCTCCAGCACGTGCGCACATGCGCAGTGCTGAAAAATAAAAAAAAATCCAAAAAAAAAGCCAAAAACAATATGGCGACGCTTGCGCAGTGCCGGAAACTCGGTTTCTGCGCATGCGCAGAAGGGGAAATTTAAAAAAAAAAAATCAAAAAAAATTTTTTTTCCAAAAAAAAATCCCAAAAAAAGATGGTGGCGCCCACAGACCGGCACCGACCGAACTGGCTCCGTGACATCACCGTGATGTCACTAGCGGGTCGCTACCAGTTCGGGCGAACTGGGAGGAACCCACCTCTGCCCTTGACGTGAGTGATGTTAAGTTAGCCACGCCCACCCAATCACATGACCACCCAGTCACGCCCACTCAGTCACATGACCACCCAGTCACGCCCACCCAGTCACATGACCAACAAGCCACGCCCACAGAACCGGTTGTTAAAAATTTGAATCCCACCACTGATTGTATTTCTCTAATGTTTCATTAAATTGAACCTTACTCTAACTTAACCATTATCCATGTCCTTTACTCTGGAACTAGAGAGAGCACCTAACTTGTTTTCTGTGATGGTGTTTGTAGACAGTTATCACTTTCCCCCTCAGTTGACTTTTTAAAAAGCTAGACAAGGCATAGCTAGCATTGTCCTTCTTCCTTCACGGAGATTAATTTCTACAACTTTGATCACCTTTGTTCTCTGTCAGACTCTGATTTCTCTGAATCCTTCATGTAATATTCAGAACTTGACATAGTGGTTGAGGTTAGGTCAGACCAAATCTAACTAAAGTGAAACAAATACTGTAAATATTGGAAGTTATATTTTTGAGAATAAACTCTAAAATTCCATTTTCCACTTTATCAGCAGTATCAACTTGTTTATGTTGAATAGCAATCCATACTACTATTCCATAACTATTCCAAAATAGTTTTCACAATATTATTACAAATCCTAGGTATCATCCATCCTCTACCTGTGGACTTTGCACGTGTGTTTATTAAATATTATTCTGTTAGTTTCAACCACTTAATATTTTTTTAACATCTCAGATTTGTTTTGAATTATATTTCTACCTTCTAAGATATTAACTATCCCATTTAAAACTGTAAATTGTAAATTGTAAAATCTGGCAAGCATTCCCTCCACCACTCCATCAAAGTCCTTAATGAAAATACTTAGGACTAAACATAATATTCTTCTTGATCATGATTCCTATTGTAGACAGACTTCATTATATATTTCAACAACTCTTGGGAATTGTTCTAATTTCTTTTCAGTACTCTCTTTGTGCCTGTCTATTGCAAATCCATATTTCTTGGGGAAAGTTGTTTCACTTTCCTCCCTTGAACCATTTTGCTGTGGCATACTTAAAAGCAATTCATTGCCTCTGTATCTAGCTTTATTGTCAGTGAATTGCCCATTGCAGTTTTCTAGTCAGTTTCTATAGGTCTTGCTTTATAATTAACTATAAAATCAATCTTTATGTTTAAAGCAATCAGAAGCCCTCATTTTGGATATGCAACTGCAGATTTGTCATAGATAACTTTTGGAGATTTGGGGGCAGGGGACAAGTTCAGTTATTCAAGCAATTAAGACACTGCCTGTGAATTGGAGTATGGATTTCTGTTTGGGCCCTTGCAAATATGCATCAGCAGGAAGGTGCTATGATATTATTCCATTTTAAATTCATCATCTAAATTCCCTTACTAGATAGAACAATTTATTTTCCATTGTTTGTTTCTAAATATCCATGATGAACTGAAAAAGCAAGCTACTTTGGATTGCCTTTTTATGAAATGGAATAAACAAATACATTTCTTTTTTTCCTTTCTCCTAAAAGATGTGTATAGATTAGTTGCAGTTCAATCTCATAAAGCTCTTTTCCTTCACATTTATAGGAAGGCAATGCTTAGTTCTTAATGGTATTTCTTTCCATTCTGTCTAAAGGGTCTCTTCATTGAGGTAGTTGACACAAATTAGAAAACAATTACTATACATTAGATCAAGAGAACAAAGTCTTTGCATAATATAGATTGAAAAAAGAAATGTCTTGGGAACTGGGAAAAAGATAACTTGTATAAAATATTTCGTGGGAAACAGAACTGGCATAACATTCTGAAAAATTTAAAAAACCTTAGCACACCTCTGGTGCCAAAGACAAATTTCCTCTAAGAATTTCTTGCCCTAGCTTGAAAAACAACACAGGTTGCAAATAAATCATGTTCTTAGAGTCAGTACAACTTGCCAGTATAAGGCCAGTAACATTTCAGAGCATTTTTTTTCTTTCTAAGAAACTAGTGTTTATTAATCAATTATTAATCAGTGTTTTCTGCCTTATAGGCCTGCTTCGTCCCCTCAGCTTTCACATGATGATACGCATTCACGCATTGAGCATTATGCTAGCAGGTATGAGATCAGGTGGTTTGTTAGGGAAATTTTCCTTGAAACATTTTTTTTAAAGTAAATCATTATCGCAACCACCATTGCTCAGAGAAGAAATGACGTTAGGCTCATTTCAAGTTACTAAGATTTATGGTATAAATGTTTACTAATCTCTATGCATGTTTACTAATGTCTGCTAATCAGCTTGCTAACTAATTGAATGTAGAATTACTGCATGATATTTAGAATGTAATGTTATGTAATTGAAAATAGGAAATGAAGAACACATGGTTTTATTTACAACTAATCATCTGCTTTTGTTCAAAACTTATACTATGCGGTTTTCTTTCTGGAAATATACTTTGGTATATACTACTACAACCATGTAGTAGTACAAAATAATAATTTACACCCAGTATCTAATCCTTAATACATAGGTCATAATTTATAACTTTAATTCAGCTTTTGATAAAGTGGACATTGAACTGCTATTTAAAAAATATAAAACAATGCTACATTCACTTATTTTTAGAAAACTAGTATAAATATTACAAGGTAACAGTTATATCACTATTTTTGTACACTCATAGGAAATTGAGGATAGATAGATAGAACAGAAATAATACTTTGTTTTATTGCCAAGAAAAGAGTTGAAATTTTCACATTTCATGTGCATTGAGCAGAAGATAATTTATACTTGACTGAAATCCTACACAATAATGAGTGTTTGTCTGTCTGTAGACAATATTCCAGGATCTCATCATAATTATATTTTTGTTCTCAGTTTTAATTAGGAGAAGATACAGTGAATTTTAAGATGTTTTCCTTTCTTCATAGGCTAGCAGAAATGGAGAACACCAATGGAACATATATGAACGATAGCATTTCTCCTAATGAGAGCATGTGAGTATGCCTCTGAGAAATTATAGGAAATTTAACTTATATGCATGCTTTCAGATTTCTGTAGTAAGTTCTTAAGCATAAAAATTATCCACTAGATACAGTATGTATCTAGAAAGTTACATAGAATTCTACTCTAGGTTACTAGTTGCCAGACTCTATTGAAGGTAATATTTGAAATTTAACATCACCTTCTTATGTAAAAATGCATTAAAGGAGAAACAAAAATGTTATTTTTGTAACTATTTTTAATATGTATTTTGTTTCCCTTTTAAAGTTCAACAGACATCATAGATAAAAAACATAGTCTTTGATCAAATGTAGAAATTCTGATGATTTTCATGAAGCCACAAATAAGACTGGAATAGCTGCTGATTAAGGTCCTTCATCAAAGCTGCTCCAAAGCTCAGTACAGGGGACTAAACAAGGTTCTAATCCATCTTTAATGTATTTATTTGTTCAAGTCAGATATGTAGATTTATGTTTCTATTCCTAGTGAAATCACCTTCGCTGTACAATTATTAAAACTTTTAATCACATCAAGATAGTATTATCCATTTTACTGAGACTGTAGAGTTTCTATCAGTTACTACATATTACCATTTTATGGTAATTATGTAATAGATTTTTTTGTATAGAATGAAGAGGGAGAAATACATAAGTGTTTTTGGCTGAACTCTATTGCTTCCTATTTTTTTAACAAAGGATCAGGAACTTAGTGTTCTTCTTAAGTTCTACAAAGTGAAAAATTTCCTGAAGGATTTCATTTTTGAATCTGTTTTAATTTTCATTTCATTAAAATGAATTGATTTGGGGAAAGCATCATTTGTTAAATATCTATTTTTAAAAGTTACACGATGTAAGGAGAGAAACTTTAACTTAAGGTAAATAGTATTTAGCTGAACATTAATTTATGATTTTTATCATTTAACTTTAATGGTGGAGTAGTCTAGTTTATTTGTTTGTTTATTTATTTATGTATTTATTTATTACTATAAAGAGAAAGGATGTGGGGGGCTTGCTTCTAAGAGCAAATTTATATTTACTGATTTCTGGATTATATTACCAGTTTAGCTCAAATTTCATCTAAATCTAGAGGTATTGGCAAATACAATACAGATAATCTTCAGGAAACAATGGCAATTGGGACTGGGAAGCCTGCTACAAGCAATGTGGTCATGAAGTACAATACCAGATGTAGTTTAGCAACAGCAATTCCAACAGATCTGATTGTCATTGTTAAACAAGTACCATGCAGATCATTAAGCAAGGTCCTCATGCGATCACAATTTCCAAATTCCTGTTGGCTGAGTTTCCTGACAGGGAACATTGGAAATTGTGATAACATGATTGTGGGTGTGGGTGTGATGGCTGCATATTCAGTGGCTACATCCTTTCATAGAAAACAAGCTGGTGTGACATTAATTTGTAGCTGGAGCTAGCAATCTTGAGCTTTAGCAAAAAAGACTATTTTTGAGAACTCAGTTTAGCTTGATAGCACCTACACATTTTCCTGTGCACTATTTGCTATTGAATCCAACTTATTCATAATTCATTCTTTACCTGTCTCTTTCTTTAGATATGGTACCAAAAAATAAGCCCATTGATCTTATTAAAACCTTGTATTAAAACCTTGTATTTCTATGAGCTGCCAGGACACACCTGTGCATGCGCACACACGCACACACACCATGTGTGTGTGTGTGTTGTTTTGTGTGTGTGTGTGTGTGTGTGTGTATGTATTTTATACTTTTGCCTCATTTCTTCTAATTTTTTAAATTTTTAATTAAATAATTTTTCAGAATAAAAACAATATGGACTTAAAGCAAAAAGAAACTAAAAGAAAAGAGAAAGAAAGGAAAGAAAGAAAGAAAAGAAAGGAAAAAGAAGAAAAAATATATAAATGCATTTATATTTTATCTTCTTTTCTTTTTTTCCTTAAAGAGATGATGAGCATTTGCTAATCCAGCACTACTGCCAAAGTTTGAACCAGGAATCACCACTCAGTCATCCTCGAAGTCCTGCTCAGATTTTAATTTCTTTAGAAAGTGAAGAAAGAAGTGAGCTGGAGAGAATCCTTGCAGACTTGGAGGAAGAAAATAGGTAAGCTTACTACAGTATCACTTCCATGCATTGACATATTAAATAACTTTCAAACCAGAAAGCAAAACAGCTAGAAAAGAAGTTAGCTTATATGTAATTTACCAATTTAACAGATATGTTTCTTTTCTACTTATGAATGTGATTTGTCATGTTAAATGTCCAGATGATGTAATTCCATTATACTTTCCCAACAATACAAATTTTGAAATCTTATAATAAAATATACATTTTGGCCTGCCATAAAGAACTAGAAAATTGTTTGCTAATTTTGTATGTATGCATTGTTTTCTTTAATTATGTATAAGTAAATATATTTAATAGTTATAGGTGGTCTCAACTTACAACCACAATTGGAACCAGAATCTCAGTCATTGAGAGAAGCAGTCATTAAGTGGGACATCATGTGACTGCTTTGCTCAATTACTGCAATCCTGGCACACTTAATTATTAAGCAGACGGAGTCCCAAATAAGGACTCCGCAGGGAGGTGGAGAAGACCTGGCATAGGTTGCACATAAGTTCAGTGGGTGCAGCAATGCAGTGCAAAGCCTCAGTTGCCCCAGCTCAACCCTGTAGTGTGGCACTCATCAGTGGCAATGCTGAGGCTGGGCTGAAGTCTTAAGCCAGCTGCCACCATTCCATGTCTCAACTTCAGCCCTAGCATTATTGCTGCCACTGAGAAATGCTGCCCAAGTCCCCACACTTGTCTTCCTCTTGATCTACACCACCCTACACAGCAGCACTGAGCTGTAATATTAGGGCTAGGGTGAAAGTCTGGGGCTTTCAGCAATCTCAGCCAGCTGCCACCATCCCCATGCCTCAACTTGAGCCCTAGTGCCACCGTTGTCACTGAGAAATGCCCCCTCATACCATCCTTCAAGGTGTGCAAGTCTTAGGTAGCTATCTTTCATCATTGTGAGAATGGGCTGCATTCTCACATAGCTTTGGAAGTCTTGTTCTCCAAATCACATAAGGTTTATGGAACAGCGCAAGGAGGATTCAGAAAAGAAGGCCTTGCATGACTACAAGCTGCTTTGGACAGATCAAGTGGGCTTCTCAGCAGCCAGAGAAAACTGCCTAAAGTTGAGTGGCATGCAGCAAATCTTGGGGAGTGCTGGGCAGTGGGGGCAATTGCAACATGTCTCAAGACTCACACACAGTGAGGTAGGGATATAGAGGGCACAAAAAATGGACTTGAATGACAGTGAGAGGATCCATTACTAAGGCAATAGACAAGCACGGTTTCAACCCTTTCCAAGAAACTAACTTGACAAAAATCTCACACAGGCTGCTCCTTAATTCACATGAGCATAAAAGTGAATGAAGAAGGAAGCACATTCAGACTTAGATTCTGCTGTTCCAATAAAAGTAGTTTAAAACCTATATGGCAACCCTATATGGCTGACGGGGAATATATGCAGAGACCCCAATGTAAAATCTGCTATCTAAAAGACAGTAACAATAGATGAGCTATTACATTCTATTACTTAATTTTCTTATTCCAAGTATGTTTATTACTATTGACTGCAAACAGATAACAAGCAACAAGCTTTTGTTTCCCGATACAAAATAGTAAGACCATCCTATGTCAATTATTCATATCATTTCTTTCTTTTATATCAATTAGGAGTGTATATCAAGGATATTTCATAGGAGCCACTTTTCAGTTTATAGAAGCATGTCTGTCTCTATTGAAGAAATCCATTCAAACCTGGTGAACTGTGGCTTGTAACATTTGCACTGAAAATATATCAATAATATAGCAGTGAAATATGATTTTTTTTATAACCTGGTGCAGAAACTCTATTATGATAACAGTTTTCATGGACTGAAGCCCTTAATTTAGTAGAAATTAAACCTTTAAAAAGTTACTTTCAGCTATAAAATGGAAAAGCATATTCATGAGTGTATTTATTTTTATTCTTTCAATAGAAACCTGCAGGCAGAATATGACCAGTTGAAGCAGCAACATGATCACAAAGGACTATCTCCACTGCCATCCCCACCTGAGATGATGCCCATTTCACCACAGAGTCCACGAGATGCTGAACTCATTGCAGAAGCCAAGTTGCTTCGTCAACACAAAGGCCGCCTAGAAGCCAGGATGCAGATCCTGGAGGATCACAACAAACAGCTAGAATCGCAGCTACATAGGCTAAGACAGCTATTGGAACAGGCAAGACATCTGCTTTTCTCTTTTATTTGATAGGAAATAATGTGGCTTTTTAATTTAATTTTCTTGTACTTATTGTATCACAAAATAAAAATGTAGTACTCTAGGATTCTACAGAATATAAATATGCAAACTGAAATGCTCTGTAATATTGGAAACCTTTCCAAATTGGTGAAATTTACTTCTCAGGACATCTGTGTGGTGGGCGTGCTAGTGATCATGCTGCTACTCGTAAAATTAACCATTATAATTTCTGGTATTTCAGCCTCAAGATGCAAAGGTGAATGGTACAACCCAGTCTTCTCCTACCTCAGTACAGAGGTCAGAAAGTAATCAGCCAATGCTTCTCCGTGTTGTTGGTAGTCAGACTACAGAATCTATGGGTAAGCTAAAAATGAAGCACTTTTTAAAATAATTGTAATAAAATAATTTTATTCATATTCTCATTAATGATAATTTCATACACAGGAACATGATATTTGTTTCTTGATTTAAAGTTTCTCTTGTTTCCTGTGCTGGGGCTCTTTTCTATATGGACTGATTTATTTGCAGAGTCAATTTGCTGGAGAAGAGGCAAGCTGACAGTGTTATTAGTTATTGTCTACACACACAATCTGCATTATAGAAAATAGCATGGAAGCTCATTTTGTTTTATTTTGTTCTGTTATCGTGAGAAATTTTATATATGCTTGTGAGATACTATAGGTCAGAAGTGAGCAACCACAAGCCTAGGGTTTACATACATTCCCCATAGTTTCATTTATAGTTCCTTTAATATTTGTGATGGGATGGGTTAGAAGGAAAATGGTGCTTTAACATCTGTAGATTTAAAACAAATAGAAAATGCAATAAGAGTTCTAATAAATTTCATTTTGTTCTATCAGTTACTGCCCTGGAGCAAAGCAAAAAGCCTGAAAAGAGTTTCCAATCTCTAACTGAATTATTATTATATTTAAGTTCATAATAGTGCCAAAGAGAACCAAGCAAATACTTTTTGGCAAAACTATCGCCACCTAATTTGTTTCTAGCTATTTTTAGTATGTAGCAATTGTTGCTTATTGTATTTCCCAAAGCTGTTCTATGGAATCAACTCAACTACCTTGTCTTCTGGATGGATGTCAATATTCACAGAAGTGGATCATTATTCACTACTGGATTCTCTCAACAGTGTCTTACAAATTTTGCTGCTCCCCTGGCTAAGAAAGCAATTGCTATGCCAGAAACATAGCTTACCATAAAAACTTAATTTGAATGTTTAGCTTCTGTATGCTGAAGCACCTAACAAAAAAAAAGGTTGTTTGCAAGGTGTGACAGTTATTAAAGTTCTGGGGGCCAAAATTAAAAATAATGGTTGCACAGATGCTTTCTGCGAGAATTTGCTTTCACTTGTATTACATTTAATTGAGTATGGAAATTAATTAGAATGTCAGATCCCTATCGTGATACTGCCATTCAAGTGAGGAGGGGACCCTGGATTCTTGTACTCACTTATTGCTCTCATCCTGTGTCCTATGTATCCTGTAATTCACTAGTTTATAACTTTTACCCTGTCACCTATTCTGCCCTGTGCTTTGATTTACCTTGGGGAATGTACAAGGGGGGAGGACCATCTGTTTTCTCTCAGCTTGGAAGCCTCACAGAAGAAGCGCATGGGAACGACTCCTTAGCTGTTTCTCAGGATGACCATTTCCACATTTTCGCACCTGTGGATTGGCTCATTCAATATCAAACTGAGAGGAGGGGTTTCTAACCACTTTATCCTAACAGAATTGCCTGGGGGGAACTCAGATCCTGCTTTGCATTATCTTGCATTAACTTCCTTTCAATAAAAGTTTCCTTTTGAAATGCTAAAGTTTCAAGAGTCCATGAACAGGAGGGAGAGGCAGGACCTTACATAAAGCAGGGTCTGCAAAAGTGGTCAACCCGGAGAAGCAAACTCGCTTTACTGAGGGGACTCTGCACACAATGTCCGAGCAAAGCAGCGAGCAAGGAGAAGGAGAATGCTGGGGTGAGACCTCCACCAGAAGCCAGCTCCTTCTGCTCCATCGAAAACATCGAAGCCTGTTTGGAGGCCCCCACGAAGCCCAGATGGTCGATTGGAGTGGGGAAGAAAGATAACTGGGACGGAAGAACCCGAGGAGTCACCCTCACCCGGGGCAGTAGACTACTGGGCTGGAAACGCGAGCTGGAAGCCCTGTCTGACCAGGAAGAGCTGATCGGAGAACTGGCTGGAGATGACCGCCTCAAGAGAAACGTTATGCGGGTCATGATGAAGGCTTTTGAAAACCTCAGAACCAGGGGGAAATTAGATCGACACCAGAGAGGGGGCAAGGCAGCAGCAGCATCCAACAAGGCCGCCGCTCTGGATCCAGCAGCAGCAGCAGGCCAAGCAGACGCAGCAGGGGAGGCAGTAGCCATCCAGGTGAACCCACCCAGCACAGAACCAGCCCTTGCAATCGTTCCTGGCCAGCCCAGAGCGCCACAACTGGAGAGGAAGACACACACCCCGGGAGTGAAGTACGATGGCGACCCGCAGCAACTGGGGTTTTTCCTGGCACATGTCCTCATGTACATGCAGGAGTACGGGAGGGATTTCCAGACCCAGGGCGCTCGGGTCCGAGTCATCGCCTTGACCCTGGAAGGGGCAGCTGCCCGTTGGATGGTGACCCTCCACAACGCAGATGCCCCTGAACTGCAGAACTTCAACCGATTCATGATGGCTCTCCGCCGCCGATTTGAAGACCCCTTGGCAGATCGCAAAGCTCGCGATCGCATCAGAACTGTGAAACGGGTGCCGGCCAATAGCTGAATACACTGAAGAGTTCCGAGACTTCACCTGCAGAGTCGACTGACTGGAAGACATCCTAGTGAGCTGGTTCAAAGACGGCCTGAATGATGACCTTTACCATGCCTGCCTGGCTCGAGGGGCCCCAGACCACCTGCACGACTGGTACATCCTGCCGAAGAAGTGGAGATTGACATGGCCAGAAACCAGTACCGAGGGGGAAGAGCCTGGAAGAGATCCCCACCCCAGGGGAAGTGAGAGCCATTCAAGCCACAAACTCCCCTGGCACCGAGATTATCTGCCTGCTTCAAATGCGGGAAGAAGGGGCACCGTGCAGCTGAGTGTCATTCAAAAACTCCTGCTCGAAAGCCAGAACGCCTGTCCGGAGGAAAGCCCATGAAAACAACCCCCCGAGGAAAAGACACCGCACTGAGAAGTGGAGAGGCCGTGGAATTTTGCCCCCTTGCAAAATCGGGGGGAAAGAACTCCGGCATCAAATGGGGAGGAATCGAGCCCATCCGAGAGCGACCCTAAAGATGACCCGCTGGTAAGCAAACCGATTGAGCCACTCACCCTGCCCCTAAGACTGTTCATCCCCAGTCGGAAGAAAAGAGTGAAAATCTCAGCCCTCTGGGACTCAGGGTGCACCCAGTGTTTGATTAGCCCAACCTGGTGGGAAAATTGGGCATACACTTGTGGAAGCTAAAAAACCCCATCGTGTTCTGCCAGTTAGATGGGTCAGTCGCAGGGGGAGAACCGGCCATTTTTGCCACAGAACCTCTGGACATAGCAATGGGGACTCATGATGAGAGACTCACTTTCATTGTGGCATCCGGAATGGAATGGCCGCTAGTTCTAGGGCTCACCTGGTTGAGGAAGTGGAACCCCAGAGTGAACTGGAAGCAGGGGACTCTTAAGATTTCAATGGGGAGTGACTGGACCCATTGGCCGAAGGGAGGAACTGGGGGGAGACCCAAACAAAGAAGCAGCGATGGCGGGAAAGGCCGCGCCAGACCAGGGCATCCCCAGGGAGTACAAGGACCTAGCTGAGGTGTTCAGCGAAGAAGGCTCTGACGAGCTCCTGCCCCACAGACTGCGCTAAGATCCTCCCAGGGGCCAAACTACCAAAACCAAAAATGTATAGCATGCCCCCCAGGGAACTCGAGGAATTGAGAGCCTTCATAGATAAAAACCTGGCGAGAGGTCTCATCGAACCCACAGGACCAAAAATTGCCTCGGTGCTATTCCGAGAGAAGAAAGATGGGTCTTTGAGCCTTTGTGTAGATTATAGAAATTTAAACACTGTAAGCATGGAGAATGTGTACCCCCTCCCCCTCATGAAAGACATGTTAGCCCACCTCTCCAAAGGAATTTTTTTTTTTCAAAACTGGACTTAAGAGAGGCTTACTACCAAATCAGGATTAGGGAAGGGGATGAATGGAGAACAGCTTTTAACACTCCTTTGGGGTGTTACCAATTCAAAGTGCTCCCATTTGGATTACAAGGCGCCCCTGCCGTGTTTATGCAAATGATAAATGAGATGCTTCATGAGCACCTGTACAAAGGAGTTCTGGTGTACTTAGATGACATTTTAATATACACTGAGACAAAAGCCGAGCACGTAAAGCTTGTCTGAGTGGTCGTAAACAAACTCCGTGCTGCAAAACTTTATGCAAAACTTTCCAAATGTGAATTCCACAAAGATAGAATTGACTACCTGGGATATAGGATTTCCCACGAGGAAATGGACCCAGGGAAAGTGCAAGCAGTGATCGACTGGGCTCCCCCACGCACCCGCAAACAACTACAAAACTTCCTGAGGTTTGCAAATTTTTACCGGCAATTTATCCCAGCATTTGCACAAATTGCGCTCCCAATCACTAACCTACTGAAAACAGGGGGGGGGGACAAACCGAAACCAAAGCAGCCCATAAACTGGACCATGGAATGCCAGGCAGCATTCGATAGACTGAAACAATTGTTCTCAGCGAACCACTACTAAAATACCCAGATCCAGAACAGCCATTCATCATACAGGCAGACGCCAATGATGTAGCAGTCAGAGCCAAGAAAACGAGCAGGGCCAACTGCAGCCCTGTGCATACACGTCTAAAAAATTAACCAACACTGAACAGAGATGGGATATCTGGGAGAAGGAGGCTTTTGCAGTACAGTGGGCTCTCCTTACTTGGAGGCATTTCCTAGAGGGGAATAAAATCCCTTTTGAAGTCTGGACTGATCATAAAAACCTAGAGGCCCTAAAAACCCCACGGAAACTCTCCCCAAAACAAGTTAGCTGGGCTCAGCACTTCAAACCTTTCAATTTCAACCTAAAATACTTCCCTGGGGAAAAAAACTTTTTAGCAGACACACTATCCAGAAAGCCTCAGTTTAATAGCAGGAAACCTGAAGTGATCAAACCCTTGCTCCCAGCCTGGCAGCCAAAGTGATGACCAGAGCGCAAGCTAAACAAGAACCATAATGCTACCACTCAGGCAATTAAAAAAGCCCTACAAACCGATGACTGGTTCCTAGCCCATAAAAACACCTGTTTAATTAAAGATGACTTAGCTTGGGTGGGAGGAAAATTATATGTCCCAGCTAGTCAGAATTCCTCTCATGCAAACATGCCACGACTCCAAACTGGCTGGTCACTTTGGTTTCATGAAAACCCTACACCTTATCAAAAGGCAATTCTGGTGGCCATCTCTTAAGAAAGACATTGAAAGCTATGTTGCCAGTTGCCCTATCTATGCAGAAGCAAAGAGGAGACAAGGGAAAAACCCCGGTCTTTTACAGACAGTAGCCGAGCCTTCAGCACCCTGGAGAGAGATCTCTATGGATTTTATTGTAGAGTTACCTGAAAGTGGGGGGAATACTGTTATCTGGGTCATAACAGACCTTTTCTCCAAGCAGGCCCACTTCGTTCTCTGCCAAAAAAATCCCCACTGCTAAGGCACTCGCCAAACTGTTCTTGCAGCATATCTATCGACTCTACATGGGGCCTCACAAAGGATAATATCTGATCGGGGGGTCCAATTCACTTCAAAGTTTTGGAAGGCCTTTTTGGACCAGGGCCTAAGTTCGACATCATCCTCAGACTAATGGATCGACAAAGAGACTGAACTCAGTTCTGGAACAATATTTAAGATGCTTTATTAACTATCAACAAGATAACTGGACCTGCCTTTTGCAAAAGTTGCCTATAATAACTCTGCGCACTCTAGCACTGGGTTCACCCCATTTCGAGTTGCCACTGGCCAGGACTTCATCCCAATGCCAGAATTACCAGTAGATGAACCGACCATACCCTCACTTAAGGAGTGGATACAACAACTACAAAACACCTGGCCAGTAGTGAGACTACCTCTGAATGAGGCTAGAGCCACTTTTAAAACCCAAGCTGACACTAGAAGGACAGAACTAAACCCATTTAAAATAGGTGATAAGGTTTACCTGTCCACAAAATTCCTACAATCCTTACAACCCTCAAAAAAATTTGGACCCAAATTTATAGGGCCTTTCCCAATCACTAGAATCATCAACCCAGTAACGATAAAATTACTACTCCACAAGACACTTAGACAGGTCCACCTAGTTTTTCACTGCAGCCTATTGAAACCCGAAATTACATCCCCTTTAAGGCCCTCAGCAGACGCTCCTCCAACCCCTATTATGGTCAAAGGGGAACAACACTTTGAAATCAAAGAGATCTTTGACTCCCGCACCCACCTCTAGTCTCCTAGAGACATTTACCTCCCTCACAAAATGAGTAGGTAGCTAAGAAACATGTTAGGGCCCCTGCATTGCTGGAAAAGTTTCACTCGAAGTATCCTAACAAACCGAACTAACTCTCTATGATGTTCATCTTTCTGTTCTCTCTTACAGGTAATCCCCTGATTTTTTTTGAAGGGGAGGGCAGCATGTCAGATCCCTATCGTGATACTGCCATTCAAGTGGGGAGGGGACCCCGGATTCTTGTATTCACTTATTGCTCTCATCCTGTTTCCTATGTATCCTGTAATTCCCTAGTTTATAACTTTTACCCTGTCACCTATTCTGCCCTGTGCTTTGATTTACCTTGGGGAATATACAAGGGGGGAGGGCCATCTGTTTTCTCTCAGCTTGGAAGCCTCACAGAAGAAGCGCATGGGAACAACTCCTTAGCTGTTTCTCAGGACGACCGTTTCCACAACATTTTTGCACCTGTGGATTGGCTCATTCAACATCAAACTGAGAGGAGGGGTTTCTAACCACTTAGAAATGGAATTGCCTGGTGGGAACTCAGACCCTGCTTTGCATTGTCTTGCATTCACTTCCTTTCAATAAAAGTTTCATTTTGCAATGCTAAAGTTTCGAGAGTCCATGCTTTCTTGAACAGGAGGGAGAGGCAGGACCTTACATAGAAGCTACTAATAACATAATAACCCAAAGGTTATTACAATGCAGCCAGAAAGTTATGTATAGTCATAGCAACACAATTCTGTACATGGTTGACATTTGTATGCTACTCATCTCCCAAACATTTTATCACTCAAAGTTCAATGGTAAACTCTGTTGCTATCTGAACTCTGCATTTTGTGTCAGCATAGTTTGGACCAATAACGTCAATCCTGAGTTATCTCAGTGTTCAGGGTTAGGGTTTCAATACAATCATCAGCTTTGCTATCTGGAATTCTTTGAAGAATTCATAGATTGTGTGGAATTTCAGAAGACCTTAGAAGCAAACTAGCCTAACAGATTCCCTGTCCCAGTGGACTGATTAGCAAGCTCTGTCCTATTTCTCTCTAGTAAATGTTGGACCCAGAGGTGGGTTGCTGCCGGTTCAGACCGGCTCTATAGAACCGGTAGCGGGAATTTTCCCCCGCTCGCCGAACTGGCAGCGATGGCCGGCTGGACACGCCCCTGAACCGGCTCTCTCGGCGGCGCCATAGGCACCGCCATCTTGTTTTTCATTCTGCGCACGCGCAGAAGCTGTTTTTTGCTTCTGTGCATGCGCAGAAGCTGGATTTTCAGCACTGCGCCTGCGCAGCATGGCCGCACAGCGCACAACACGCGCATGCCCACGCGACATGGGAGGAAGCGAACCGGCAGCGAGGTAAGTTAGAACCCACCCCTGGTTGGACCATAACAACAGGACTAAAACAGAATTTTCTATTATTTACCATTTTTCTGTTTTCACTCAAATACCACCTTCAGCGTGGGATTTGCTACTGCAATATTGTGACAGGGCCAGAGTGTTCATTACATTTACTGCAATCATACAATCATAAATCTGCTTTTGATCTTACTAAGTAAATAGAGGTACTAAGGATACCTATCTGCAGTTCTCAAGAGTAGATTTGAAAGTTCACATAGATTATTGAACAGTGGAAGAAATGTACCAAGAAAAAGCACTGTCTGATCCAACATTAGATGCAAACAATTGAATCCAAGGTTCAACTTGAGAAGTGTCCCAGTGAGGAAGGTAAGATTGTAGTAGACCAGAATAACTATACTTCTTCAACCTAGTGCCATCCTAATGATTACTACAGATTTCCACAGAATCCTCATGAATAACATCCTGTAAGAATATGACTATTGATTCACTTGTTCATTATCTGCTAAAGTCTACAATAATACCATCACTGATCACTGAATTAGTTAGCATTTTGGTGCATTATGCTACAATAATTCTATTGCTACTTTATTGTTAGAGATGTTTCACAAGATATGCATCGTGCTGTAAAAAAAAGTACCCCCCCAGTCACACATATAAAACCTTATACATGTGGTAATATAAAATCCACACCCTTCTCTTCTGAGAGCTTAAGAATATAATAGATTAAATATACCATTCTTAAATACATTTCTCTACTATTAAAAATATTACAACTATGTTAGGCACTGTTTTGTACCCCAAAAACTTATATAAAGCTGCTAGGAGTAATAATCAGAAGTTTTAATGCTACTTATCTGTAGCACATGAATTGGAGTGGCTTTGTATATTCTAAACCAATTATTGCACACACTGATAGAAAGATGAATGCTGTGGTAGAATAGATGAAGTATACTTCTGCTTTTCTTTTTATTAGGTGAGGATGATCTACTAAGTCCTCCCCGGACCACAACCACAGGGTTAGAAGAGGTCCTGGAACAACTTAACAATTCCTTCCCAAGTACAAGAGGTAAGGATCATTATTCAGTAGGGCATGATGCCTATTACAGACAGTGGATCTTTCTTTCAAATTGATATTATACTCAGAAATACATAAGTAAAAGATGCAAGTCTAAAAGAGAAGACACAACTTTACCTCCATAAATACTATGATTAGCTGGAAATAATTATAAAATGTGTAGTGCAGTCTTTGTGTTCTTTTAATCTTTTGCATTTAATAAATTTATGTATTGATACAATAATAAATTAATACAAGAATAACATAATGCAAAAGTTAAAATCTATTACTTATATATTTGGTAGAAAGGAATTTGCTCTTTGAAAGATTAGAAAATTCCCACCACTCTATAGTTAGCTGAAGCTAGTAGTTTCAATAAATAACAATTGCTCCATTTCATGTTTTTCTGTCACATCAATATGACTACTCTGTCCATGAATAAAATGATTACTATATAGTAATCATACAAATATATACATACATATAATATACAATTTCTGTCTACATACTCTTTATTGTGCAGCTCAGAGCATATTCATAGCGACTGCCACTCCTATTCACAGCTTTATGATAACTCAGAGTTCTCAAAGCAAAAGGTTTGATATTTGAAAATAAAAATACTAAATACTAGTGTAGTGGTTTATGAACATTTTTAAGCTGATAGGTTAGAGCAAATTACTTTATATTTTAAGACAGACTGTTTAGCTTATGGGACTTTTTGTGTATATTCAATATGGATCTTCCTCATAAATATTAATTTGAAAGTATGTTTTTATTATAAGTTATATGCACAATTTATATTATGATAAGCTGGGATGAATTCGCCATATATTGGCCCTAATCCAAAGTAATTTTGAAATAAATGACATTATTTAACCAGGCATATATTGCCCAATGATTATAATAATTCTCTTTAATTAAATTTGGAGTTCAGTAGAAGCTGAGTATTCCCTTATGCCTTTTTAATGAAACAGGTACTTGCATTCTCATGAAAAAATTATTTGGATTGATTAAACATCTTGTGATCTTTATAAACACTTGCAATTTATACATTTACATTTTATATGTTATTTTTCCAAAATTATTTAAAATAACTTATGTAATTTTGACTTATATTTTTCACTGTCTTTTTAGTACGAAATAAAGCGTAATATTGATTTGTGGTTTTAAAAAGGTAGTTAGGGATAAAATTGATAGAAAGCCAACATTTGTAATCTGATCACAAATCAGATTAGAACCTATGTACAAATGTTAAGCCAAATATTCATTTTCTATTGCTTGGATTTGTTGTTTTGTTGAGTAAAAGGTTATGGATATAAATTCCAGAGATGAGAATATTTAATTGAATGTTGGACAATAAAATTCTTTAGTAGAAATATATAACAATATTTTTGTTATCACTTTGAATTGATTTTCTGTGATCTATCTCTCATTCTTCCCTTTCTTCACACAGTAAATTTATTGTGAACCATGGATTAATACTATTTAGGATTGTAAGTAATTAAATATTTTAGCATAAAAGTTGACTTTTAAATCCAAACATATCTGGCAAAATACACTTAGAAAACACAATGTATTTTTCAAAGTTGTACAGGATCCATTGATGGTATTGGAATTACATTGTCTTTTCCCAAATTAATGTCCTTTTTCAAAACACTGATCTGAAGATGTGTATATCCGTCTCCTTATTTCAAAGGCTGACAGTGAAGGAAATGTGCGTATGGGAGGTTTACTTAGAAACAAAATTGTGTGAATTTAAATACTTTGCAGCCTTTTTCAAAAACTGTTGTTTTAAATCTATGTTTGTAATGGTAATTGATGTATTTTATGTCTGTGTGTTTTTTCATTTTCTTTTTGATACATCTAATATAAAGGAAGAAATGGCTCTGGAAAGCCAGTGAGTGAGGTTAGTGCATATAATGCCCACTGCAAGAGCTTCTCACTGCTTCATTCTCCTTTTTTTGGAGGGGTGTGTGTGGCACTTGTGGCACAGCATGTGTGTTTTTCAGTACTTGTTACAGGTATACTGTAATATGTAATACCTCTCAACTATCAATGGATATGAAATTACTAGTAACAGAAGAAATGCATATTTTTTCATTAGGCTGCCTCCAAAAATGGGGAGTGGAATATAAAAGTGAAACTGTTTCTATAAAATTGTTCAAATAAATCTTTCATAGTTAATCATAACTTGATTTGCATTTTGAGACTATTAGCAGGTTTCTACCTTATATAACTATTTAACTATTTAACTATTTGGAACATATATGTTCCAAATAGTTATATAGAATTATTTAGTTATGTTCTTTTCAAAGCAAGAGTTGAGAGGTATAAGCAGCCAAATCTTTCAGCTTGCAAGTTTAATGTTTGTGCCAGCTAAATTGTCACTAACACCCACAGACTAAACTGTGTCATGTTAAAGTATGTGTGAAAACTCAGCTGATTTAGTTGTTACAAAATTGAATTTTAATCTGGTGAGAATGAAGATTTATTATTACAGTCAAGGACTAGTTCATAAAGAAAAGATGTAAATGGAAGCAGGTTTTGCATTTTGTTGAATAGCCCACTATAAATCTTGCTTGTTTTTCAATCTAAATATTTCATAGTTACTGTATGGAAAATCATAGGAATTTCAATAATTTGATGTAAGCTCATAGCATTCTTGTTACTAAAATAGTTGATAGTTTACTGAAGGCATCTGAATGTTTTCCACCAAATTCGATATTTAAAACGTGTAGTTTAATAAAGGGAAAGTTAAAAAAATGATAATGTGTCACAATACAACATAATAGAGAACTGCAATAGCCTTGTATCTAAACTTAATCAAAGCTCATTCTTATATAAGAATCTGTCTCCTATTTAAGAATAAATGGAGTTTGAGGCAGAAATGGGGTTGTAGGCAAAAAACAGTAAGTTTTGAAAAGCGATTAATATATATTAAGAGTATATATTATATTAATGGAAGAATTCCAGGGAATACAATTAAAAATACTATCACGAACTTAAAATGTAATTAAGTATAAATTAAAGAATATTTAAATAAATTATAATTTGTCTACATTTACAAAACATTTAATAATTCTTTATAATAGAAAATAATCACAGTACTATGTATAATACATTGTTGCAATGAAAATGGAAATTAACAGTTTCTTGAATTTTTTTTAAAAAAGGGATTGAAAAATATTTTTGTATCATTCAAATTGCAGGTGCTTTAAAAGTCGCATTAACATTCATTTGATTTATATCCCACCTTTCATTCAAGATAGCCTGGCAGCATGAATTTTCTTTGAAGACAAAGAAAGTCCAGTTGCCTCTTGGGAAAACATCTTTGGGACAACCATGACCTGGATGACTGTGAATCTCCATAGACATTTAGAACTGTATTCCCCACCCCCAAACTAAGCTTAAACCCTGTAGAGATGGGAGGGAGTGCTTTTTAAATTAGCATTTAGGTGCTCCTGGGCTGTGCAAAGTCTGAAGGACTTGTAACATTGTTGAAGTATGTACAACTTTATTGTTGTACTTTAAGTGGTGCAGTAATTCTGTTACACTGCTGTTCCAATTGTGTTGCTTCTATTTTTTTTTCAGATTGCACAATTTATCTGTTAGTAAGCGATAAAGATTGAAAATTTAATTAAACTTCTTAATTGCTTCTTTTTCAAATCCTTTGGCGCCTGCTCTAATTAAAAATAGGTGCAGTTTCTTCTCATATTGAAGTGACACATAAGTTTAATGCAAGCCTCCAAATAATGCATGAAATGTATGCATAGACAGTTAAGGTACTTTTTCAAACATTTTAAACACATCTGTCAATCATTTCCATTCAAGTGTGGTGATCAAAAGATTTCTTCTTGTTTCTTACAGCTTAGTATTGTAAAACGCAAAAATGTAATTACATTAAATTAAATACAATTGCATTAAATAATAATGATAATGATGATGGTGTAATAAATGTAATATAAAGTCCTTGAATTATGTAATTATACAAAAAAACTGCAGATAATAAATGTCATCCTTATTCTACTCATTTATCCATAAACATTATTAAGACTGACTTACAAAACTTATGTGCTTCAATCTAATCCACATGGTTAAGGTACTGGACCTGAAAAAATGAGTTTCTCTTCCATAAGGATGAATCAGGGCAAGCCAATTAAGGTACTGGTAATTAAGGTCCTTTGTTAAAGGATCATTGTCCTTTCTTGTAAATCTAATACTAATTGATTCCAATGAATAGTAGCAGGATCATGCTTTGCTTCCAATCACTACTTTAGTCAAAATTCCCATGAAGCAGAGCATCCTGACAAAAGTCCATAGAGCGTCATGAGTAAATTATCAGTTAAGTTCTAAGTAAAGCACAACTGATTAAAAATGATTACCTGAAAGATCTGAAGAAAGCAGTTTCAACACCATCTATCATGTGGACACACTTAAACTGACTGCATTTAAGGGTGTTTTCATAAGGGCAGCATTTGGATATACATCTAAATCATTTGACTTGTAAGGACTACATTTTCTGTATGAACAGTCATCAATATTAGGAGGTGGATAGACTTCCCTCTTTAGATTGAATAGATAATGAACAGAGGCAGAGGCATTTCAATTGGACCATCCTAACTTCAGAATGTACATCTGAAGCCACATGAAAATTTATTTGTCCCAAACATTTAATTTACATTATTGTTTATATGGTTATGTGTGTATGTGTATGTTGCATAATTGTTTTGTTTGCCATATCTTCTAATTTTGTATTACTCTAAATCTCGCATGAATCATTTCAGATTAAAAATTATATCAGTACAATTGCAATTTCTACTACAATTTCAATGCCACAGGGTCCCATCCCCCCACAGCAGTTTCCAGGACATACAGCCATGGAGATAATTTAAGCTCCCTGTCAGCTTTTCACACTTACAGTTTTTGATAACAAAACATCCTCAAAGGTTTGTTTACCTTGAATCCAAAGAGCAAAAACCCTCCCAAATCACTGCCACATCCCAAACATGGGAAAGCATTTAGATTGTGCCTTAGATGCAAGAAAGGGAAATTAGAAAAAATAAAAAGGTATGTATCATCTTGTAGGTTTATATGTAGCAGGCAGAGTTTTGTTCATGTAAATCACTGTTTTTAGACTTACCTATCCATAAATAAAGTATGTAATTGGTATAGCAAACAGGCAGAATAGAATTAAACTAATCCACTATTGAAAAATTCACTGTGCTCATAAATTACTTGTTAAAATTAGTGAACTATCATAAGCTGTACCATTCAATTGAAAAGCAAATTGAAAACTTTTTGGGGGAAATAACAATAGAACTAGAATAATATGGCTGCATAAGTGTGCACACCCTTAAACTAGTCCTTTGTTGAAGCATCTTTTGATTTTATGACAGCATTCCGTCTTTTGGGATAGGAGTCTATCAGCATGGTACATCTTGCCTTGGGAATCTTTGCCCACTCTTCCTTGCAAAAGCACTCCAAATCTGTTAGATTGCAAGGTCATCTCCTATGCACAGACCTCCTCAGGTCACCCCGCAGATTTTGAATTGGATTAAGGTCTGCTTTGGCCAGGCCATTCCAAAACTGATTATCTTCTAGTGCCATGATGGTGAACCTATGGCATGCATGCCACAGATGGCACGCAGAGCCCTCTCTGCGGGCACGCCAGCCGTCGCCCCAGCCCAGCTCCACTGCGCATGCACGCGCACCTCCCCCCGGCCAGCTGGTCTTCGGGTCTCTGCCGCGTATGCGCAGGGGTGGGGTGCATGCGGAGACGTGCACGCGCATGCACGGGGGGCGGCAAAGGCACAGGCGGCAGAAATGGAGGAGAAAGGTAGGGCGTGCTGGGGGGAGAAACTGCGGAGATTGGGGAAGCCAAAATGGGGCGCGGGGGTGCCGCACGAGGCCCGCCTCGCACCCCGTTTTGAGCCTGGAAAACCTCCTGCACCAACCTGGAAGCCAAAATAGGGCCTGGGGGGCAGGGCGCATGCGTGGGGAATGTGCACGCATGCACAGGGAATGCGTGCGCATGCACGGGGGCGCTCGCATTGCATTTTGGGGATTGGGGCACGCACGCGCGCTTTGGGCACTCGGCACCATCACTGTTCTAGTGAAACCATTTTTTGGTTGATTTGGAGGTATGCTTTGGATAATTGTCGTATTGAAAGGTGAAATTCCTTTTCATCTTCAGCATTTTAGCAGAAGCCTAAAGATTTTGTGCCAAAATTAACCGATATTTGGAACTGTTGGATATGTCTAGTTTAATTAAAAGAAAAACTAGGGGTGACATGATAACAGTATTCCAATATATAAGGGGCTGTGACAAAGAAGGGGGGGTCAACCTATTTTCCAAAGCACTTGAAGGCAGAACAAGAAGCAGTGGATGGAAATCAAGGAGAGAACCAACCTAGAACTAAGGAGAAATTTCTGACAGAATAATTATTCAGTGGAACAACTTGCATCCAGAAGTTATGGGTGCTCCAACACTGGAGGCTTTTAAGAAGAGATTGAACCACAATTTATCTGAAATATGGGGTTTCCTGGTTGAGCAGGGGGTTGGACTAGAAGACTTCCAAGGTCCTTTCCAGTTATTATGTTATTTTGTTCTGTTCATAATTGCCTCCACCTTGACTAAAAAGCCCCAGTTCCAGCTGAAGAAAAGCAGCTCCAAAGCATAATACAGGTAATCCCCGGGTTGCGAGTGTTCCCTTAGCGAATGTTCAAAGTTACGCGATCAGCGTCCCTAGCGTTTCCGAACAAGGCCCGAAACTACGAATCTTGCAGCACCACGGCAGTTGTTCGCCCTTATGAAAAACCGCAGGGGCTCTGCAACATTTGTCTTGCACGTTGCCAGCCTCGTTCAGCCATCCAGAGGCCTTGCCTGGCAACTTGCTGGCCGAAATGGAGCTTCTGAGGGGCGGATCCACCCCTCAGAAGCCCTGTTGCAGGCCGAAATGGGAGGCCTGCATAGGGCTGAACCGAGCCTCAGAGGGGCGGCTCCAGCCCTAGAGGCTCGGATCCAGCCCCCAGAGTTTCCATTTTGGCCTGCAACAGGCTGTGGGAGGCCCAAACAGGGCGCATGAGGCTGGAGAGGAGACAGCTTGCTAGATCTTCGCATGGTAATTGTCCTGGCACACCAGGTTGGGGGAGAAGCAATTGGGAGCATGAGGTATTTCAGTGGCTCGGAGAGGCCTTGGGTGGTCTTAAGCAGGTGGCCTGTTCCATCGGTAGGTCCCTCAGGGCCTTCCCCACCCTGAAATACCTCATGTGCACTTAACGAGCCTCGCATCGATTAGCGAATGCGTGGGTGAAAGGAGGGAGTGATCTCGTTCAAGGTACGAGATTCACTCCCACAAATCCTTGGGTTACAAATGGAATAGGCAGGCTCCATTACATTTGTAACTCGAGGACTACCTGTACTGCCACCACCATTCTTCCCTGTGAGTTTGGTATACTATGGTGATGTACAGTGTTTTTGCGCCAAACATAGATTTTGGAATTTCAAATGTTCAATCTTGGTCTTATCAGACCATAACACGTTTTCCCACATGCTTTTTTCAGACTTGATGTAGGGTTTTTTTAAAAAAATATAACCAGGCTTGGATGTTTTTCTTTGTAAGAAAAGGCTCCCATCTTGCCACCCTACCCCACAGTCCAAACATATGAAGAACACATGAGATTGTTGTCACATGTAATAACAACCTGTACTTGCCAGAACTTCCTGCAGCTCCTTTAATGTTGCTGTTTTTGACAGTCTCTCAGACCAGTTTTTTTATTTTTTCATAAATTTTGGAGGGACATCCAGTTATTGGTAATGTCACTGTTGTGCCATGTTTTCTCCACTTGATGACTGTCTTCACTGTGTTCCATAGTATATCAAATGCCTTGGAAAACATTTTTGTACCCTTCTCCTTACTGATACCTTCCAACAATGAGACCCCTTTGATGCTTTGTAAGTTCTTTGCAAACCATGACTTGTAAGAAACAACTGAATAAATGTCAGAAAAATTCTACTAGCACACCTGATCTTCATATAGGCTTGATCGGTGTCACTTTAATTGATGGCAGATGTGTAATGACTACTATTTAATGTCAGTTTGGATGTGATTGGTTAATTCTGAACACAGCCACATCCGTACTTATAAGAGCGTGTGAACACTTATGGAACCACTTTATTGTAAGTTTTTATTGTTCTTCCCCCCCCCCCCAAAAGATCTCAGTTTTTTCAATTGAATTGTACAGTTTATATGTTATATTAAAGGTGGAAAAAATTCTGAAGTGATTATTTATCTTGGTCTGATTTTTTACATCTCAAAAACCTGGCATTTTAATAGGGGTGTGCAGACTCTATGGCCACTATAACATAGTGATTCCTGTGGACCTTGGATTAATTTCCATTCAGAGGTACAGAATGGTCTGAAAATCAGGAAGATAAGGGTTTCAGAAATGCACATTATGCATATGCAGAATATGCATACGATTCAACAAAATGCATGTGTCTGCACAATTTTTTGCTTGAAAGTAATGTGGGAGCTTGGCCATTTTCTTGCAGGTGATCAATCATTGCATTCTGATGTTTTTCCTAAGTTTCCTTATATCCACCACTTCTTGTACCAGTATTAATGATTTGTTGTATCTTGGTATATATTTTGTAATTCAAATAGGAAACGAGCTCTGTGTGATATGATTCACCCATTGAATTGTCTTTTTTTTTTTGTCTTCCTTCAATTAGCAATAATAACTTAAAAGTTAGCATAAATATATATAACTGGTTTAAATCTTCATTTTGGTTCCAATAAAGATCTTCTCTGAGACTTTACTCATGTTTATCAGCATTTAAACCTTCTTCTAGCTATGCTATTAATTACAATTGATCCAGTTAGGTATTACAAATATTGATTAATCTACAAATACTTTTGCAATAAAGCCTGCATATTGTCATGCACATTTAACTTTGGAATGTTCATGCACATAGCTTTGAAATTGTTTTGCAATGTGGTGCTAATGAAAAGTGCTTTTCAGATTTTACTCAACTATACTACTGATCGTGCTGTGTCAAATAATTCCAAATTATTTGATACACTCCTTGTGTTTTACCTCATTTTTCATAATTTATTGAGGATACCACTTCCCTGTAGAGTGTACTGTATTAATTGTATTACAGGTAGTCCTTGAGTTACGAATGTAATGGAGCCTTCCCATTCCATTCGTAACCCGAGAATTCATGGGAGTGAATCTCATACCTTGAACACGATCACTCCCTCCTTTCACCTACGCATTCGTAATCAAATGCTTTGTAAAGTGCACATGAGGTATTTCAGGGTGGAGAAGGCCATGGGGAGCCTAGTGATGGAACAGGACACCTTAAGACCACCCAAGGTCTCCCCAACCCGCTGAAATACCTCATGCTCCCCACAATTGCTTTCCCCAACCTGCTGTGCCGGGTCACTTACCGTGCAAAGATCTCTCAGCTGTGCGCGCCCCTCCGACACTCTGTTTTGGTATGTACAGGCCTCGCCCGGCACTTTGCAGGCCAAAACAGAGCTTCGGAGGGGCATCCCTCTGAACCTCGGTTTTGGCCTGCAAAGTGCCAGGCGAGGCCTGCACACACCAAAACAGAGCGTTGGAGGGGCGGGGGCCCCACCTCCCAAACCTCCATTTTGGCCTGCAAAGTGCCGGGCGAGGCCTCCACACACCAAAACAGAGCGTCGGAGGGGCGGGGCCCCCACCTCCCGAACCTCCGTTTTGGCCTGCAAAGTGTGGAGTGGAGGGGAATAGGCAGGACGAATGTTGCAGAGCCTCTGTGGTTGTTTGTAAGGGTGAACAACTGCCGTGGTTCTGCAAAATCCGTAGTTTTGGGACCTGTTCGTAAACACTAGGGGGCACTAAGGGAACGCTCGTAACCCGGGGATTACCTGTAATTATGATCTTTACAGATATTCACAAGACAGATCAATTTATGCCTCTCTCTTTTTTTTTACAGGCAACAATGTAGTTAGCCTTTTCCACATGGCAGATGACTTGGGCCGAGCAATGGAAACCTTAGTAACAGTGATGACTGACAACAAATTAGTAGAATAACAAGTTCTATTTTACAACTTCAGGCATAATCTGCATGGTTTTTATAATATTCATATGACAGAGGATTAGACTGTAAGAGTTTACATGAAAACAAATCTATATTTTTGTGAAGGATAGTGGTACTATACTGTAGATTTCAGTAGTTTCTTAAGTCTGTTATTGTTTTGTTAACAATGGCAGGTTTTACACATCTATGCAATTGTACAAAACATAAAGAAAACTACATGTAAAATCTTGACAGCTAAATAACTTGCCATTTCTTTATATGGAACGAATTTTGGGTTGTTTAAAAAGAATTTATAGCTGTTATAAAGAAAGATTGTAAACAAAGTGTGCTTTATAAAAATGTTTATATAATTCCCTATAAAAACAAAGAAAAAAATGAGGCAGTGCATTTGTTTAGCATCACTTCAACTTGGTAATTATACCCAACAGATATTCATATTCTGTGTTCTTTTCCTTAAAATCAAACAGAATTTCTGCAACACCAGTCAGCCTACATTTCTTCTTGTATCTGACTAGCTCTTGCTTTAAAATTATTATTTTTCAAAACTTGCAGTTGAGATAGTTTTCCATGTCCTGAGCAAGTCTTACTAGAATTATCCAGCTAGTTGGCAATAATATGAAAGAGCACATGACAAATATCAGAATTTGCTAAAATAAGACAAATTGAACTCATATTCTAAGCTCTTATTTCCTCTATACTTTGGATCTGAATGTTAAAAGTAAACACAAAATAGAAATTGCCTTATTGAATTATACCAGTGGACTTAGTTGTCCTTATCCTGCCTCCGGCACTGGCCAGCACCTTAATGTTTCAAAGTAAAAATATGATTTGCTTTCATGCCCTGTGATGCCACTTTTTATCAGATATTCTGCGTCTGTGTGTGTATTGGGATGAAGACTTGACTACAGATACCCGTCTGTGATCTGTTTAATCTTTAGATTATTCATATTATTATTTAATATTTCATTTTTATAGAAAAAGTATTGAGTATTGAAAATTGCCTAAATTCTTTAAAACACACAAAGCACTAGTTTTTGCCTTGTAACAAATTCCAAGGAGCCACACCAGTTTCACATCAACAGTAATAAAACTGAATAGTGTGGCACAATGGTAAACATCAACTCTATCAGTTGCTTAAAGTAGCCACAGTGCTTCATGAGAAGCTGGTTGTCCAAAATGAAATCCAGCAATCCTACTCTACAAGTAATGCCGCACAATTAACAATGACTCAGGAGAGGGATGATAAAAAACAGATGTTAGAAAACAGTCCCTCAAGTTTACTATTATAAAATGTTGAGGTGCTGTTAACAAAAGCTTCATCATTTCTTTTTTTTCCACCAGCCTTTAATTCCATTGTCTAAAGACAGATTTTTACCATCTAATAAACTTTAATACTTTGCAAAAGTTAAATCTGTTACCTCTTGTATGGTATAATTAAAACACAGGAGAAAAATATATTTCATTTTTTTAATGCTAGTTAACATTCAACATGGATAGTCATGGTATTTCTACCTCACTTTCATTTTGTGGTGTTCCTGACAATTATGTAGAGAAGGTATGCATCGTCAACCACTTATCCATTGTGTAAACTGGTGTTCTTTTAATACCAATACAGTATAAAACAATTAAAATTTAGCAACTCTCAAAGAAAGTCCATACATTTTCATGATTTTTTAAAGACTTTGGGCACAATTCAGTCTAGCATGAGCACAGTGATTACCCACAAATAAATTAGTCTACAGTTTTAAAAAGCCCTATTTCCTGCTCTTTCTTTAGTGAGTCTTTAGTGTGCTTCTCCCTGAGACAACAAGCTTTCCCTTTCATTCAGGAGTGTTTTCTTCACTTCTGGGGATGCACACTAAAATGAGCATTAAAAGGGCTCTGTTATGTCCTACACGAATCCTACTCTTTGTAAGGGCCGCACTGATGCAATGCTAGACTGAATCATAGGCTTCATTTACGAATGAATATCCTATATATTTCATAGCCTTTATGTAAGATTTTACAGATTCAATTATAGGATGGGATTATTTTTTTCTTTTATGCCTTTTCTTTTATGCCTTAAGTTCTCTTAAATTTTAAAAGATTTGAGACTAATAGAGTGCACAACTATTTTCATCAGGGTTATTTCTTTTTTAGACATTAGTTTTGAAGTGAGTCTGTCGAAAATATTTAAAAGAGTTTAAGAGCTTTATTGCTGCTTTTAAAGAGTTTCTTTGGAACTATTTCATATTCCTTATATCCATACACTATTAAACTATAAAACATTTTCAGCATAACCGAATATTGTCTGGCATGTTATACCATTTTCATGCAGTACTGATTTATTAAATGGGTATCATTTATTGTGTTCTAACATCAACACTGTAACATTTACTAATTATTTTTATAAATTTCAGTTTTACTGCATTTTTCACAACATATTGAATTTTACCAAATATATGCCTTACTTACTGTATTATATACTGCTTTACTGTGTATATCAATAAAGCACGTAATTATGTTATAAAGTGTGCCATTTTTACTAGTATAGCAGCACTGGATTCTTCTTCTACAGGGGTGTCAGTAGGAACAGAATAGCCTCTGCGATGCATACTTGCACATATATTTATTTTAACTTGCACTTTAGAGTCAACACTGCTATTAAGTGGCATTTGAGAGGGAGACTATTCTCCCTCTCAAAGAAGTCATAGAATGATAAACAAAACAGTTTATTTTCTCTAAGAAAATTATCAATCATTTAGTGGACACCCAAAACATACAATTACAACTGCATAGAGAGCAGTTGTACATCTGGGCTTGCATGTAACATCTGCCAGCAATTTCTTAATCAGGTATTCCAGAGATAGTATTGTGGTTATGAAGCTACTTTATAGAGTTGCTGATAAATACAGCCCTAATATATAACAGACTCCTTATGGGACCTGTGATAGATAGTTCTTATTTAGCAACTGCTTCATTTAGCAACGGTTTTCAGTTACAATAGCGAGGAAAAATAACTATGACAAGTTCTTGCATTTATGACTTTCATAGGTGTATAAAACAAAGGAAAGCTGAAACGATTGTAAACGCAGTTGCAGTTTCACTAAGCAACTGCTTTGCTTAAGGACAGAGTTGCTGGTCCCAGTTGTGGTAACTAAATGGGGACTACCTATACATGTCAAGTTGCAATAAATAAAACAATGAACTACATATGTAAGGTATTTTAAGAAACTTGCTGAAATATATTTATCAACCCTACAAAAGACAATCAAATCCATACAGTCTAGAAAACCGAAGCAAGTAACTGAGGCACAATAAAAAGTGAAGTGTCACTTTGTATTTACCTAGCTACAGCTATAACTACAAAGCAAGGAAGCCTGAAAGCCAAACTAAAACCTACACAAAAACTGGCCAAAATGATTTCTCTAATCTTCATCACTCCACACTTAGAATCAAGTTCAATAAGAAAGAAAAAATATTCAAACATTGTAACACAGCTAAGTATATTTCTTCAGAATAAATTTAGATTTACATCTGTGCAGTGCAGTAAGGTGAATGATCTTCCAGCTGACAAGAAAGAAGAGATGCTTGATGGAAACATCTCCATGTATGAAAAATCAGAGCATGAAAAATGGGTGCAGAGAAGGGTGGAAAGGGAACAGTGTATAGCTATACATTTCTTCATCCCTTGTTTTGAAAATATAATAGCATATTGAAAGGATCACATGGTATTCTCACATGATGTTCTCACATGAAGATGGGTAACATTCCTCTTAAAAAGATGGGATTAGATCCATGGTTAAAGCCAATCTACTGGTTAAACAGGCCTTCAGAATAACCTAACCTAGAGTAGCAGATATTTGTTTGTTTAATATGCCACCCATCTCACTTTTGAAGCCACTCTGGATATCTTACAAAATGATAAAAGGATAAATATAAAAACAATTAAAATTAATTGGAATATAGACCAAAAACCAAGAGAACAGAAAGCACCGGGGGGGGGTCTTCTCTCTTATCCCATCAACTACCTCCAGCATAGAGGGCCCCCATCGGGCCCCAAGCCACCCGGCACAGCCAGGTCTTAAGGTCCTTCTGGAAGTCCAAGAGGGTGGAGGCAGATCTTATCTTTGGTGGCAGAATGTTCCAAAGAGGCCACAACAAAAAGGCTCTTCTAGACCCCACCAGCCAAAAGTCTTTCATGGATGGGAGCCATAGCAAGCCCCTTATGTAAGGGCCAATTCCATTGGAGTAAGCACCTCAGATATCCTGGACCCATACCATAAAGGGTATCAATATTTCCAGCAAAAAAAAAATAGATGTTCATTATTTTTAATTACTTTATTTTTAAATTTATTTAATTGGATAAAATAGCAGGCTTAAAAAGAATATTATTTATCTTAGTCTTCAATTTATTCCATAAGAGTGTAAAAATTATTTTGCCTTATCTAATGTCTAGAAAGTTTCAAATCATACTTCAGAGCAGAAGATTGAACTTTAAACTTTATTTTGTAAAAGAGTATCCTGCATTACTGTAACTACATTCCTCTGAGAAAGTGGTTGTCTTAAAGACAGTTGCCATGGGTACTAAGTCAGCAAATGATAGTAATATCAAGGCAGATTAAAGACATCCTATGATAATTTATATTAAAACCTCAAAATGAGTTAATTCACAAAATAGATTATGTGTATGTTTCTTAAGTATATCACAAAAGGAAATGCCATTATTACTACACATTAGTATTGTGAACAATTTCCTTGCATATACTATACATTTCTTTAATGGTTAAAAACATGGTAGGTTGTTTCTAAAAGTGCTGTGTCCCTACATTGTATATATTTTCCTCAGAATATTTGTTGGCTTTACTTTTTTAGCCTCTTGATAAAATTGGGAAACAAATTAGTTATCAATATCTTTATACAAAGATATTGTATAAAGCAGGGGTGTCAAACTCAAGGCCCGTGGGCTGGATGCGGCCCACAGGGTGCTTAGATCTGGCCCGTGGGGCCTCCCTGGAAACAGCGAAGGACCGGCCTGTGGTGTCTCTGCCAGCGAAAACAGAGCTCGGGAGGGCTGCATGCAGCTCTCCCAGGGTCCATTTTTGGCCGTGACAGCCTCCTGCAGCCCTCTGCCAATGAAAACGGAGCTCAGGGGGCTGCGCGTGGCCCTCCCGAGCTCTGTTTTCACTGGCAGAGGGCTGCAGGAGGCCACGGTGGCTGAAAATAGAGCCTGGGTGTAAGGATTGCCTCTTCCTCTAACTTAAGAAAGTGAGAACTCTTGAAACAATGTATTTCAAAAGGATCTTTTATTAAGCAGAATTGAAAACAATCAGTTCAAAGCAACGTCTGAATACCCTTAGGAAAAACAGGTAGAGTTAAAGCAGTAGAGACCCCTCCCATTAGCCAGAATGCAGATTCTAGCCAATATACAAGTGTGAAAATGTTTTCTTTATCAACTGCTCTGAGAACCGGATAAACATACATTTCTCTGACTATCTTCCGTTATCCATTAAAGTGAAACATCCCACATTGCCCCTCATAAACCTTCTCCAAAGGTGAAGAGATCTCAATTTGCATGGCGCCAGGGTATAAGTTGTAAAACATCAATTGACACAGGCAATGCTAATAAATCGAACCCAAGGCCCCCCTTCTCTCAACTGAATGGCAGTATCACTCTTTGGGATCTGACATACCGCCTTCCTTAGGAAAAAAAGGGATCCACCTGTGAAACGATATAAACAAAAAAATCCATTATAGTATATTAACAAGGTTTGTTAGGGTATTGGGAGTGAAATTTTCTCAGCAAGGTAGGAGCCCTAACATGTTGTTTAGTGACCCATTAGTTTTGGGATGAGGGCAAATGTTTCCAAGCAATTAAGTACTGGATTTTCCATCTGTGGATCCTAGAGTCAAGGATTTCCTTGATTTCAAAGTGTTGTTCCCCTTGTATCATGATGGGAACAGGTGGTGCAGTGACAAGGTTAAACTAATGTGAAACACTGGGTGGACTTGCCTGAGTGTCTTTGGAAGGAGTAATTCAACTGTTACTGGATTGATGACCCTAGTGATGGGGAAAGGTCCAATGAAATTTGGCCCTAATTTTTTTGGATGGCTGTAACGATTTCAGGAATTTTGTAAATAAGTATACTCTATCTCCAACATGGAAAGGTTTGGGTTCCATTCTTTTCTTGTCAGCTTGAATTTTAAAAGCCTCTCTAGCTTCCTTTAAAGCTAATCTGACTACTGGCCATGTGTTTTGTAAAGTATCTATCCACTCCTTAAGTGAGGGGATAGTGGGTTCTGAACTTCAGGCATGGGGCTGAAATCCTGGCCTCTTGCTACTCTAAAAGGGGTAAACCCAGTACTTGAGTGTACAGAGTTATTGAATGCGACTTCAGCAAAAGGTAAAAGTTCAGTCCAGTTATCCTGTTGAAAATTAATAAAACATCTTAGATATTGTTCTAAAACCGAATTTGTCCTCCCACAATTTCCGTTAGTACACACGTGATGTGAAGAGCTCAACCCCTGGGCAAGTAAGCTCAAAAATGCCCTCCAAAATTTGGAGGTGAATTGAACTCCTCTGTCGGAGATGATTCTTTGTGGAGCTCCATGAAGACGATAAATGTGTATTAGGAATAATTTGGCTAAACTTTTAGCAGTTGGGATTTTTTGGCAAGGTATAAAATGTGCCTGTTTTGAAAACAGCTCTGTCACAACCCAAATGACAGTATTCCCCGCACTTTCTGGCAGTTCTACAATAAAATCCATAGCAATCTCTCTCCAGGGCGCTGAAGGTTCTGCTACTTTCTGTAGGAGTCCTGGGGTTTTCCCTTGACGTCTTTTTGCTGCAGCACAAATGGGGCAGCTCGCTACATAGCTTTCTATATCTTTTTTTAGTGATGGGCACCAAAATTGTCTTTTAATTAGGTGTAAAGTTTTCACAAAACCAAAGGGTCCAGCTAATTTGGAGTCGTGGCACCTTGCCATTAAGCGTAGGCTTTGGCTAGCTGGAACATACAGCTTCTCTCCCACCCAAGCGAAGCCATCTTTCATCAGGCAGCTGGATTTGTGGTTCAAAAACCATTCATTGGTGGCCAATGCTTGTTTAAAAGTTTGGGTGGTGTCATTGTCCATCAATGTTTCTAGTTTTTCCTGGGATCTGGTGATTACTTTAGCGGCCAGTTGATTGTTTTGTACTATGGGTTTGATTACCTCTGGCCTTGCACTATTGTATTGCGGTTTTCTGGATAGTGCATCTGCCAGAAAGTTTTTTTCCCCCAGGGAGATATCTGAGAGTAAAATCAAATCATTTAAAGTACTGAGCCCATCGTACTTGTTTTGGGGAGAGTTTCCTTGGGGTCTTTAGAGCTGCTAAATTTTTGTGATCAGTGCAGACTGCAAAAGGGATCTTACTCCCCTCTAAGAAATGCCTCCAGGTTAACAGTGCCCATCGAACCGCCTTTGCTCAGTTTCATTCCACTTTTTGGATGTGTAAGCGCATGGTTGTAGTTGGTCTTGTTCATTTTTCTGAAGCAGGACCGCCCCTATTGCCACATCGCTGGCATCTGCTTCTATGATGAATGGTTTCTCTGTGTCCAGGTGTTTTAGGATTGGTTCTGCTGAGAACAGCCGTTTGAGTTTTTCAAATGTAGCTTGGCATTCCATTGTCCAGGTTAAAGGCTGCTTCAGTTTAGGGTTGCCCTCCCCCTTCGTTTTTAAGAGCTTGGTGATAGGGAGGGCAATCTGAGCGAAAGCGGGGATAAACTAGCTGTAAAAATTGGCAAACCCCAGGAAGCTTTGTAGCTGTTTACGCGTGCGGGGTGGTTCCCAATCAAGTACAGCCTGCACTTTTTGAGGGTCCATTTCTACGCCCTGCTGTGAAATGCAGTACCCCAAATAGTCAATTTTTTCTTGGTGAAATTCACATTTAGAGAGTTTAGCATAAAGTTTGGCGGAGCGTAGTTTGTTTAAAACAGCCGTGACTATTTTTACATGTTCTGCTTTGGTCTCGGTGTATACCAAAATGTCATCTAAGTAGACCAGGACCCCCTTATATAAATGCTCATGTAGAACTTTGTTTATTAATTGCATAAACACTGTGGGAACCCCTTGTAACCCAAAGGGGAGCACTTTGAATTGGTAGCACCCAAGGGGGGTGTTAAACGCAGTTTTCCACTCATCCCCCTCCTTAATTCTGATCCGATAGTAAGCCTCCCTTAAGTCCAGCTTTGAAAAATTTTTCCCTTTAGCAAGGTGTGCTAACATATCTTTCATCAGGGGGAAGGGGTACATGTTCTCCACACTGATTGTATTTAAATTTCTAAAATCCACACAGAGGCATTTAGAGCCATCTTTTTTCTCTCCAAATAACACTGGGGCTGCAATTTTTGGTCAGGCTGGTTCGATGAAACCCCTTGCTAGGTTTTTATCAATGAAAGCTCTCAGTTCTTCTAGCGCCCTTGGGGACATGCTGTACATCTTAGGTTTAGGGAGTTTGGCGCCGGGTAAGATTTCTATCGCACAGTCAGTGGAGCGGTGGGGGGGAGCTCATCCGAGGCTTTTTCACTAACAACTTCAGCCAAATCTTTGTATTCTTTGGGTATGCCCTCGGTTGGCACAGTGTAACCAGGCATGGCTGTTTCTCGGTGCTCTGCCACCTCAGTTTCCTTATGTGGATTCCCAGCAAAAGTTATGTGCGTCTGGAATTTTATGATGCCTTGCTCCCAATTAATTTTTGGGTTCCATTTTTTCAGCCAAGCAAGGCCCAAGACTAGTGGCCATTCCATGCATTTTCACCTTCCTTACGTTAACCCCCAACTCCCTTACTAGAGATGGGCTGATCAAGCAGCGGGTGCACCCTGAGTCCACTAAAGCGGAGATATTTATCTCCCCGTCTTGGTTTGGGATAAATAGTCTTAAGGGGAGGGTAAGCGGTTTAATTGGTTTGCTTACCAGTGGTTCATCCTCTGGATCGCTTCTGAATGAGTGTGATTCCTCCTGCTGAGATGCCAGAATATTCTCCCCAAAGAGGGGAGGGGATGGAAGCTCTACGATCTCCCTGCTCCTCAGGGCAGTCTCCCTCCTGTGCTGGTCAGGTTTCGCAGGTTTCCCCTCTAGTGGACATTCTGGTTTGAGAACGACACTCGGCAGCCCGGTGTCCCTCCTTTCCGCACTTGAAACAGGCTGAGGATTTGGGAGAAAATGTGGTTTGCATTTTGAGGGGCTCTTGCTTCCATTGGGGTGGGGATTTCTTCCATGCTCGCCCTGCTCGGTACTGGTTTCTGGCCATATCGATTTTGGTTTCTTCGGCGGTGAGGTACCACTCATGTAGGTGATTCGGTGCACCTCTGGCCTCGCAGGCATTGTATAGATCATCACTCAGCCCATCCTTGAAACAGCTTACCAGAATGTCTTCTGGCCAGTTCACACAACATGCGAGGTCCCGGAATTCTTCAGTATACTCTGCCACTGGCCGCTGTCCCTGCTTCACCGCCTTAATGCGGTCACGTGCTATGCGATCTGCAAGTGGGTCCTTGAAACGTCGTTGCAGGGCCATCATGAACCGGTCAAAGTCATGCAGTTCTGGTGCGTTGGCATTATGCAGGGTCACCATCCATCTGGCAGTGGCTCTCTCCAGGGCTAGGGTAACAACTCGCACTCGGGATCCTTGTGTTTGGAAATCACGCCCATACTCTTGCATGTAGGTGAGTACGTGTGCCACAAAGAATCCTAATTGTTGCGAATCCCCATCAAACTTCACCCCAAGGGGCGGGAGTTTTCCTTTCCAGTTGTGGGGCTTGGGGCTGGTTGGGAATGGTCGCCAGTGGACATGCTGCCCGGGGGGAAGGGTTTGCTGGGTCCTCTGCTGTGCCATCTGCTCGATTGGCGGCCTCCAAAGGGGGGGTGGCCCCCCTGACCTCATCAGCGGCTGCTGTCCTCCCAGTGCTCCTTGGCTGTCATTCTGGCTCCCCTCGGATATTGAGATTTTCCAAAGTTTCCATCACCAACTGGGCTATATGTCTCTTCAGACGATCCTCTCTCAGCGGTGCTTCGGTTAGTTCCCCCTGGTCGGAGAGGGCTTCTAGCTCCAGTTTCCACCCCGGTTTTCGGTTACCGCGGTTGAGGATGTCTCCTCTGGTTCTCCCATCCCAGCTGTCTTTCTTCCTAATGCCAATTGACCAGCGGGGCTTTTCAGAATCCTCCAGGGTTACCTCATCCTCTCCAATGGGAAGACAAGAAGCAGGCATCCGGCTGGGTGATGGTTGATGTCTCCCCCCAGCATTCTGCTTCTCCCTGTTCCCTGTTTTGTTTGGACATGGTTTGCAGGGTCCCCTCAGTAGAGCGAAGATTGCTTCTCTGGTTTGACCGTTTTGCAGACGTTGCTTTCTGTAAGGATTGCCTCTTCCTCTAACTTAAGAAAGTGAGAACTCTTGAAACAATGTATTTCAAAAGGATCTTTTATTAAGCAGAATTGAAAACAATCAGTTCAAAGAAACGTCTGAATACCCTTAGGCAAAACAGGTAGAGTTAAAGCAGTAGAGACCCCTCCCATTAGCCAGAATGCAGATTCTAGCCAATACACAATGTTTTCTTTATCAACTGCTCTGAGAACCGGATAAACATATATTTCTTTGACTATCTTCCGTTATCCATTAAAGTGAAACATCCCACATTGCCCCTCATAAACCTTCTCCAAAGGTGATCTCAAGATGCATGGCACCAGGGTATAAGTTGTAAAACATCAATTGACACAGGCAATGCTAATAAATCGAACCCAATTGAACCCTTCTCTCAACTGAATGGCAGTATCACTCTTTGGGATCTGACACTGGGCGCGCCACAAGTGGCCTCCCCCAACTCCATTTTTGCTGGCAAAAGGCTACAAGAGGCCATGGCAGCCAAAAATGGAGCCCGGGCAGGCCACGAGAGGTCTCCCCAAGCTCCGTTTTCACTGACAAGAGGGCTGCATGAGGCCGTCGCAGCTGAAAACAGCCCCAAGGGGCCACACGCAGCCCCCCTGACCTGTTTTCGCTGGCAGAGGGCTGCAGGAGGCCGTCGCGGCTGAAAACTGAGCCCAGGCGACCCACGTGTGCCCCACCCAAGCTCCATTTTTGCTAGCAAAACAAACTACTAGCAAAAGTGGCATTTGATCACAAGGCAAGGAGGCATCGAGAAATGTTTCCCCTTTTGCATTTGAGCATCCAAGAAGTTACAGGAAAGGAGAAAGGGAAAGAGGAAAGACAAAGAAAAAGATTCCCATGGGAAGAGAGCAAGGAAGGAAACAGAAGGAAAGGGGAAGGAAGGAAGGAGAATAAAGAGAGAAGGGGAAAAAAGGGAAGGGAAGGGAAGGGAAGGGAAGGGAAGGGAGGAAGGAAAGAAGGAAGGAAGGAAGGAAGGAAGGAAGGAAGGAAGGAAGGAAGGAAGGAAGGAAGGAAGGAAGGAAGGAAGGAAGATTATAATGAGAGGGAGGAAGGGTCTGAGAGAAGTCCTGCCTTAGCACTTGGCCACCAGCAGCTCTGCTACCCTTTTGCCATCCACTTGTCTCCTCCTCCTGACCTCCCTGGTGGTCTCCCAGCCAATCGCTGAGGATGCTTTGGTTACAAAGCCGGGTCTCCTCGCTTGGAGAGGGAGTGGGCCTCCCTCTGACCCATACACTTTGCCCTCCCACACACACCATGAGCAACCTGGCCAAGGAGAGCGAGAACAGCAGCAGCAGCCTCGAGAAGGAGGTAAGCACAGCTGGGCACCCACTCGGGGAAGCTGGGTGGGGCTGTGGGGTCCTGGTGCCCTGGGAGCTCAAAGGCTGGGCTGGGTGCTTGCCCTCCACTGCCTAGGGCTCTGAACAGCCTGTGCTGCTGTCCAGGGGTCCTCCGTGTGGCCTGAGGGATGGCGAGGCTCCTCTGGAGGACAAGGGTTTGGCGGACAATGGATCCCCCCAGCACCGCCTGGCCACCCTAGGTGCCCCTGACACAAGTGATGTTGAGCTGGCCACTCCCCCCAGGCCACTCCCACCCCAGCCACTCCACCCAGTCACACACACACCCTGGTCTCCCAAGGTCAAACACAACCCTGATGCGGCCCTCAATGAAATCAAGTTTGACACCCTGGATAAAGCAAAACAAATCTTATCTATTAGATTTACTATATGATGTCAAAATATTCAGTGAAGGCAATAAAAGTTGGTAAAATTTTATCAAATCAGTAATACTAACTTTGACTTTAGTTCCAAAAGCATGATTGTAAGGTGGTGGGAATTGATGAAAATGTGATACTATATATAATGTTAATAGTTCACAGATTGAAGGATGTATTTTGGAGAAAAAAATAGTGATATGACACATCACCATAATACGTTGCTAGCAGTTATGAAAAACCAGTTATTTGCACAATTTCCGAACTGTAGAAAATGTTTTAAAGAAAATAATGTAATAACCACAATAAGTATGTAAGGCAGAGTTTGAAATACCCAGGTAATCAGAATGAAGTTGTGTAATTGGAGGCATAATTATTTTATTACTAGCTTTAGAAAATAAATCAAACAAAATGGAGACTGCGCCCTTCCCATAATCCTACCCTGCAATCCCATCTAAACCAATTAATAGAAGTTCCTTCACCAGCTAACAGCACAGTTTAAGGGCAGCCCTAACGAGAGAATTGCAACATAAAGAAATACCAAACTTCCATCTTCTGGCAGGCTGATGACCCATCTCTTTGAACAGTGGACTCTCTCAGCTTTGCTGCCCTTCTGAGGTCCATTTTGCCTAATAGAATTCATCCATGTACACCAATAAGGACCTGCCCAGTCCCCCAAAGTGCCTGGTCAATTAAGTTCCTAGGATTTCCCACTTGTAGCCCTCAACTACAAGGTGGGAAAAGCAAAAGTATTTGCTTTTCCATTGTTTCTTTCTTCTAAAGAAAGCTTTAAAAGAAAGCTTTACATCTGCTTTCTTGTAAAGCAGGCACACAAAATCCTTGCAATAAAGCTTAGTTGTACTCCTTAGTATTGTGCTGCTTCTTCAGACTGAATCCAGACTAGATGGAGAAAGAAAGAAACTTCTCTCAGAGAGGTTATAAATTACACAGACTCTAACAAGACCATTCTTCTTTGTTTTAAAAAAGGTGTGTGCCACCTTGTAACTGACAATAAATAATTGGCATCTTTTAGAAGATCCCAAAAAGCTAATAAGGTTGGACCTAGTTAATAATACTTAGACAGGAAAACTAAGATGGTGTTTCAGGTTAAGGAAGACAAATATATTTTTGTTAATAAAATTACATGAAAATTGTATGAGATCATTAAAAGGTTAGGTTCAAAAAGGGTTTTACTTGTATATCATTCTAGTATATTGTGTAATAGATCAGCCATATTACAATTAGGCTAAAAAAAGATTTAAAAAAAATTCATGTAACCATCCCTCTTATTGCTGGGCAACTCTCAAATATGTGTGTGCTTAAATCCTGCTATTAAAAACAGTGCTGCATCATAAGAATCAAGTACAGGAATACAGGATATTTTGGAATACAGGATATTTTCAGATATTTTGAGTGGGATAAAGATGTTAAAAGAAAAACAGACAGAATATAAGCAGGGTTGGGAGGGTTGTTTATTTGGTCTTTGTATCTATGAGTCAGCCTTGACTCCTATCAGCTGCCTGGACAGGTTCCTGATTTTCCTTGCAAGATTTTTCAGAAGTGGTTTGCCCTTGTCTCCTTCCTAAGGCTCAGAGAGATAGTGACTGGCCAAGGTTAATCGAGCTTGTGCTTAAGAAGAGCTAGACTCACTTCTCTGGGTTTCTAGCCTGTTGTCTTAATCACTCTACCAAACTGGCTCTCAAGCAGCTATTTACCATGTTATAATTAGGTATTCACTAAAATGTACTGCTTGACCAAGGGCTGCCTAAACTTTTGCAATGCTAGCAGTCTTATCAAAGCCATTCAAAGTAATGTAGCTTTCCAGCATATCTGCTATGAAATTTATGCCTAGAGGCATATACAAAGGACAATAAAAAATATAAAGGCTTTTTCTTGTCCTGAAAGATTGTCTAATGTACTTTTCTCTAAAAAAAGGTTTAGCTTTTGCAGCCTTCCATGCAGTTACACAATGAAGATGTATAAAGACAAAAATCATGAATGAAATGCTAACGTTTTCTGGATAATGTAATTTTTAAAGAAATTATATCATTCTGCAAATGGAGTGCTTACAAAATACTTCATACCTAACAGTATTTATTTCATATCATCATCTGCTTTTAGCAGTTTATATAATTTTTAGCAAGCCTAAAATAAATTCATGACACATTCTAATTAATATTTTAAATTTCTATTTGTTCTGCCAAACTGGGATTCTGAATAGCCATTCCTTCTTATGTATTAGCCTAGCTTTTCTTTCCTTTTTCAAAACTTATTCAAGGACTCTTTTATACAGCACTATCTGTTTATCTCTTTGGTTTCTTCTGCTCTGCCTGAACATTTCTACTTGATTTGCTATTCTCATTTCCAGTAATAATTCAAGAACTCTGGTAGCTTTCTTCCTTCCAGTTTAATTCCATGGTGGATTATATAGTACACATCAGATAAAAGCAGAGTATTTTTCTAATTGGCATAAAAAATGGAGGCATCATTTTTCATTCCTCTTTTGAAATCCCCAGATAAGGATATACTTAGATAGTACCATAATAGTAATAGTAATAAAATGTGAATATGTGATAAGAATATTCAAGAAATAATAATTTGGTATTAGTGCTATACTGCTAATCATGATTTTTACCTATTTATTTATTGTAAAATTCTGAAATCAGTCAGTCTCTTAATTAGACAGAATGGCCAAACAGATGCCACCAAAATGGAAGTTCATCCTAAATAGTTGGTTTAAAGGTATAACATGAAGGGGTTTGTTTTCCCTTATTTTGGTTAGGAAACCAAAACTCATACATTTTCTATAGAATTTTACATAAATAGATCATAAAATACAAAGATAGGAAAACTTGTGCTGTTAAGTTTTGCAATTAGCATTTGACAGGGTATTGAGCACCACAAACATCATGGGAATACATTACTCCTATAGACAGGGTTCTGTTTTGGCAAGAAATCTTTAGGATCATTGTTTTATTCATTATTATATGGGTATTTTCAGTTCTGTCACTTTTTTCATGTATTACTTGATTTAGAATAGCAGAAAACATTTTCAGCAACCAAAAACAAAGTGTCTGTCATCCTTGACTGATACGTATACAAAAGAGCAATGTCCAGAACTACTATAAGAAACTTTACGAAGCAGACGGAATCAAAGAAGAAGACATTGAAGCATATCTAAATAAACAACAATTGCCAATCTTGTCGGAGGAGAAACAAGTGATGCTGAACAGGAAAATTACATCAATGGAACTGGAAAAGGCCATCCAAAAACAGAAAAATAATAAAACCCCGGGACCGGATGGGCTTCCAGCGGAAATATATAAAAAGCTTCAAAACTGTATGGAGGATAAGATGTTAGACTTATACAATGAGGTACTAGAAAGAGCCAAAATGCCTAAACCTTGGGGGGAGGCGTACATCACCCTGATACTGAAGGAAGATACGGATAATTGTCAAATTAGGAATTATAGACCAATATCTTTATTAAA
>QLTV01002433.1:618343-631003 GCA_003457575.1 Thermophis baileyi
TAAAATAGATGTATGTTTGTTCATTTGTTATTTATGTAAGTACAAAATGTTACACGAGTTTTGAGTGCACATAGACAACTGAAATAGTGATACTGATATATTGATAAATTGACATTAACTTACGAGAAATATATAATATGCACATAAGATGTATGTAATATCTAAGATACGTTAGGCTGCTTTATGAAATTGGAATTTGTCTTGTGATTTGTGGTGTTAGGTTTGTGTTTTTCTTTTTGTTGTTTGTTTGTAGTTTTGTTTGTGTATTTATGTATATATGTGATTATGTACATATGTATATACACATTATATGTTTGTTCTTTTTTTAATACTTTTCAATAAAAATTACTTTAAAAAAAAGAGAGCAAGTTTTCAATCTGGGGTTGCTATTGACATTGGGCCCTCCATTGTGGGTAGCTCTAATTCTAAGAGCCACAAAAAGAGGTATTGGGAGCTATCATATTTGTTTTCAGGCCAATTCTACGTGCTGCATTGTCATATTTTCTGACAATAAGAGAATATTCAAGAATACTGAAGGATATATCATTTAAGACAGTGATAAAAATCATCAATTAAAAATATTCAGGAATACAAGTATGCAATAAGTTAAAAAAAGAAAGACTTTATGAAATATTCTGCCAGTTGGGGAACCCCCAAAAATTGGAGTTGACTGACATCTGCCCATTAGCAAAGAAATCAACTCGGGAGAGGAGTGGAGCTTCACAGTGTTACCAGTCACAGAGAAAGGGAGCTTTCCCTTCCTGTGCTGGCTTCTCCCTGTTTGTGGGCTCTGAAAGGAGCCAAAGCTGCTTTGTAGGGGTGGCAAAGCTAAGGAGGGGCACTCTGAGAGGTCGCAGGAGAGATTGCAACTCTCCTGCTGAGCCCCGGGCTTTTTTCCCTCTATGCCACAACGGGAAGAAGAGGCAGTCTAAGATGGCTGCCAAGAAGCTGGGGAAGCAGATGACCATCTAAGCACAGTGCAGGTGCGGACTTTGGTGAACAGTGTGTGAACTGGGTGAGAAGAATTCTTTTTATTCAAATTTTAACCCCAAAAGAATATCCAGGAAAAGAGAGGTTCACAACTACTTTTAAAGTAGCAGATCTAGCACTTTGAAAAAAATTTAAAATTGAAAGAATTAAAGGGAAAAAGGCAGAAAAATCGCTAAAATACAGAAAATTGGACTTTTAAACTGGATCGGTACTGCTTTGGATAGGCATTTTGAAATGCTGGAATTAAGAGTTATTTACTTAAAAATCAATGTTATTTTCACATTGTGGGAAAAGGAAAAACTGGTTAATATTGAAATCCAAGCTAAGAGCACCACCTGCTGACGAAAGGAAGAACAACATACTCCCAAAATCTAAAATGACCCCTGAAGATTACAAGACTGAATTTATAGTGGGACCTAAGGAGGTTCTGGAAAAATTATGGGACTATTCAGAGAAACAGATTGATTAATTTTGGGATACAAGAATTAAGAATATTGAATTCTTTTGAGAAGTGACTATAGGTTTGAATATATGGTCTTTGGATTATTGGACAAAAGAGGGATGCAATAAAATTTAATGAGATGCTTCATCAAGGAGAAAGGAGTGGCACTTGGGAATAGATGGCGTCAGTAATTCAAAGTACAAGGGAGACACTGACAAGGCATTTTAAAGAAATAATGAATCGAATAGACAGCATGGATGGAATGCTGGGAAATATAACACAAAGGACAATGATTGATCAAGATGCCCAGGAAGAGGAGGAACTAACTGAAAGAGTAGATGGAAAAATGGAACAGACAAAACAAATGAAACAAGATGATAAGGAGGAGATAATAACAAAAATAATAAGGATTGATGACACAAGCCAAGGGGAGAGTATTCTAAGGGAATTAAAAAAGGAATCGGAAAACCAGGAAGATCCTTATGGGAGAGAGATAGGGGCAAGAGTAGATATTTTGGAAACTAGAAAACGGAGAAGGGCAGAGAAGGGAGAAATGTTTAAAATGAATAGCCAAGATGTGGAAGCAGACAGAAATAAAGATCCAAGAGAGGAATATGGGAGGCAAGCTAAGAAACGAACAATTAAAGCTTTAAAGCGGATAAGAGATGATGGTTAAAAAGGGAATATGTTTAAATACAGTGGTGCCATAATCAAAGTTAGAATAGGGACGGAAACTAGAGAGAGGGGGATTAATAAAATACACATTTTTATATAATAAGGAGAAGTAATAGTAAGTGGAAATTAGAATTTGAAAGATGGTATTACTAAGTATATTTAAATAATATGGTGACTGGCATAAAAATAATATATCAAACTATTGATTAAATAAATAATGAAAGATAATTCAATATGAATAGGTGTATGTTTACTAAATGTAACAAATATGATCAAAAATACTTTATTTGTATTAAAATGTATGACATGCTGAACATGGTGATTGACATAAAAATAACATTGAAATATTGAATAACTAAATAATGAAGGATTATAAGTTGAAGAAGTAAATAATGGAAGATTTCAATTTAGCATAAATGTTTGTACTATTATAATTATATAAGGTAGTTTAAAGTAATAAATATGATTAATAATATTCTATGTATTAAAAGGTATGACACTTGGAATAAGGTGATTGGCATAGAAATGACACATTGAAATATTGAATGATTAAATAATCAAAGATTATAATTTAATAAAAATATGTGTATTATTATAAGGATTATATAAGCTTGTTAAATGAAACAAATATGATTAATGCTATTTTATTTGTATTAAAATGTATGACACTCAGGTGTCACACTGTTCACGCATTGATATGCTTGTAAAAAAAAACATAATAAAAAAAAGCAAAGAAATCAACTCCACAGGAGGGCTAAATCTACTTTTATTAAGAACGGCTATAACAAAATCTTGCAAGTCTGGTTAACATTGTCCTTCATTCTTTTCTCATAATTTAGTGTATAAAAGAGTCTGAATCTTTTATGAATATTATCTTTCTAATGTGGACTTCAAAATGTATTTTGCCCTTTGTTTTACTGGCAATGCAGACAGCATAATACCATCAAGCTCATCTTCCTTACTCTAAACAGTGGACCCCTTCAAAACTAGCAAACATCAGCCTCCCATTTACGTCTAATCGACTTTCTTCATATGAGTTTTGACTAGCTTATATGGACTCTGAACCCTAAGTGAGCATATTTGCTTTTCACACCTGTCTCATTTTGCTGGATTTTACCAAAGACAAGGATAAGTCTACACACACTACACTTGATCTTATCCAAAAGGCCGAGACAAGTCTATTATATCTTGGAATGTTCACACACATAGCAAGTGTGAGACCATCAAGATTCAAAGTTGAGAAATCTTGCCAAAAATGAGACTATCGATCTCAAGGAGTCTTTCTTCATATCCAATGGCAAAGAGAGTGGTGGGATTCAGGCGGTTCACACCAGTTCAACTGAACCAGTAGTTAACTTTGTGTGCAGTTCGGCGAACCGGCTCAATCACCACATCCAGCCCCACCTCGTGGCTCACCCCTCCCCTCCCAGCCACTTCTCGCCTCGCCTGGCCTCTCCTGAGGCCATTTTGGCATCTCGGCGCTCCTCTAACCGTTCCCCCGTCCCCCTCCAAGCAAGCAACAGCAGGCAAAACCCCAACGCAGCTCTAACAAGGCACTCAGAGGCAGGGGCTGGAGCTACTAAACAGGTGGCCAAACTAAGTGCCTGAAGGACCCCATCCATCACCGGGAGTCCAGGCACCTCAGCGGGTGGCAAGCAAGGCCTTGGCTGGGCTCCTCGGGAGACAACGTGCTTTGCAGGGGGCTGATCTAGTGCCCAAAGCCAGCTCTGCCCTAAGGAGGCATCGTTGGGGTTCCTGTGAAGAGGGGCTCAGGCCCAGTCCCTGTGCAGTGCCATGATCCATGAGCTGCTACTGGCACTGCGCGGCTACCAGGGAGGCCTCTTCATGGGCGGTGGTCTGCAAGTGGGCATGGTGGCAGGGCGAGGGGAGGCAGCAGTGGGGTGAAGGGCGGCCCTCCCTCCCTCCATGGGCCTGGCCCAGTGCCCTTCCTCCTCCCCCGCAGGTGTCCCCAGAGCTGCTGCCATTCCTGAACCCAAGCGAGGCCACCCTCCTGGCCTGGTCTGCCACCTGGGCATGCTCTACATCTGCCTGCACGAGTTCATTGAGCAGTTAACTGAGCATGCCCAGCCGCCACGGGTGCACCTTTCCCGGCCTGCGTGGTGGACTGTGGCACTGGGTGAGCCCAGAGACACGGAGAGAGGGATGAATGGGTGACTGGGCATGTGGCTGACAGTTGGCTTCCAGTGCCAGAGAGGGCAGGGAAGGGAAGTGGCCAGGCTACCGCTGCCTTTCATTGGGGCACGTGCAGCGAGATGGGGCTCCTCTTGCTGTCTCTTCTCCCCTTGCCGGGCATATCAGGGCTTCCTGCCCCTCACTTAGCCACCTGACCCCCTTTATTGATGCAATTTGGGGGTGGCAAGTGGGGAGGGGTGGGGTGGGGGAGAAATGGTATTCCCAACTCCCAGGCCGTCTGGCTTCTTCCTGGCAGCTCTTTCTCTGCCTTTCGGCATCGGCTGTCAAATATGAGGTTTTTGTGGGCAGAAGAGCTTGTCCCACCCACTACCACCCAGATGCCCTCGCTTCCCCCAAGCATTTCTTTGCCTACCTGATTTCCAGCTCCACCGTGTTTCTTGTGAAACAAAAGTTTGTGGGACTAAAAAAAACCAAAAGTTCAATCAATCAATTCCAACTTCTTGCGGGGGGGAAAAGATCTTTGCAAAGTTGGAATTGATTGATTGAACTTTTTTTGTCCCACAAACTTGTTTCCCTGCACATGACAGCGAGAAACATGATGGAGAAATGCAATGGAGCTGGAAATCAGGTAGGCAAAGAAATACTTGGGGGAAGCAAGGGCATCTGGATGCCAGGTGCTGAAACGGGCCCATCCCTCTCCAGCAGTTGCCCAGGCCCACCGAAGGGAAGGTGCCGGCATCTACCAGCACTTAAACGTGGTGGCATTCCAGCTCTGGCTGTGAAGGGGCAGCTGGCATGGGTGCTGCAGGCAGGATGCAGTGAGAAACGCAACGGAGAAACGCAATGGAGTTGGAAATCAGGTAGGCAAAGAAATGCTTGGGGGAAGCAAAAGCATCTGGGTGGTGATGGATGGGGCAAGGTCCGTGGCGTGGGGCTGCAATGGAGAAATGGCCAACGGAGCGGCCAGCACGAGAGGAGGCCGCTTTCCCTGCTCCTCCTCCTCCCCTTGTGCCGGCCGCTCCATTTCCCATTTCTCCATTGCAGCGCAGCGCCCAGGATCCACTTTGATAGTGGTGGGGGGATTTAACAACCGGTTCGCCAAGGGTCAGGTTGGCCATTGCAGGTGGCTTGTCCCGCATGTACGGCAGAGCTGGAGGACGGGGATGGGCCACTCCTCCCACAATGGCCAACCTGACCCTGGGTGAACTGGTTGTTAAATTATTTGAATCCCACCACTGCAAAGAGACCACCTCAAGCCTAAGAGTTCCTGTTTCTCAAGGTTAATTGAAGTGGAGATGAGAAAGATTCTACTCTACTCACCAAGGATAGGGCAAAACAAAGTATGTCACTTAGGTGATTAACATAAATGCTTGTTTAAGTCTACAATATATACTGAACCATTACATTGAAATATTAAATCATGTAGAACAGGGGTGTCAAACTCAAGGCCCGTGAGCCGGATCTGGCCCACGATGAGGCCAGATCCGGCCCACGTGGCCATCCTGGAAACTGTAAGGGTCTGGCCTGCATCACTTTGGCCTGGCCCATGCCATCCTGGCGTGAGCAGCGAGACTTTGTTCAGCCTTCAAACAGTAAGACCGGCCGTGGAATTGGAATCGGCTGGGTGCAGGAACCAACACCATCTGTGGTCCTGGTGTGCTGCTTGCTTGTGTGTGCCAGCTTTACTCTTTGAAGGCTGAATGAAGCCTTCAACTGAGCAACTGCGGGAAGCACTGCGGGGCCAGGCCCTTCACAGCCACGTCCAGCCCGCCAGAATTTGCCGTGCCAGGCAGGAATGAGACCCTGTGGAGCCCACTGCCGCTTGGGGCAGGGAGGACGAGGATGATGAGGAGAAGAATGGTGAAGCAGGTCAGGCAGGGCTGGCTGGTTGGGGAGGGGGGAACATGGTGGCTCCTGCCACCCCTGTTCTGTCCCAGCTGCTGAAACAAACAACACAACACAAGCAACGTGCAAACAAACCTTGTTTAATATTCTTTCAACTAAAAGAATTTGGTTAAAGTCCATAAATCATGAAGTATTCCTTTCAGTGCACCAACTGTTAATTAACGTCTTAACAGTTGGCAAGAGTTCAAGCACAAAGAATCCAAGAAGTTCAACAAGTTATATTGTTGTGAGCCGCCCAGAGTCCCTTGGGAGTTGGGCGGCATACAAATTTAATAAATAATAATAATAATAATAACAAATTAAGCGTAACTGATAAGAGCTACGAGAACTTACTGAAGTTGGCAGAAAGCCCAGAACTAGGAACAGGAAAAATAATGCCAATTTGAATCAAGAGCTGAACAGGAAAGCCAAATCAATACGTGGATTGAACGGAGTTGTTTCCTGCAACGTAGTTGAGCATGGTCACTACTTAAATAGGCTAAGGGCGTGGCCAATTAGCCCAAAGCCTTACTCCCGAGGAGACCTCCTCCTGAGAAATCATTCTTGCCTCTTAACAGCTCTGCATGCCCCTCCTCTTCTTCCTCGTCAGTGATGGGAGCTTCTGGAGGTTCTGAAGGCCCTGGCTGCATCTCTGCCTCTGGCACCGAGTCCACACCAATCTCCTCACTGTCCGACTCAGGTACCAGCTGCACAGGCCGCCGGCGCATCACCACCACAGCCTCTTCACTGTCGGAGTCCGCAACCAGCTGCATGGGTCGCCGGCGGGCCACAACAACCCCCGCCACTGCCAGCAGCTTGGTGCCTCGGCTGAAGCACAGATTGCACTCTCTCACACACACACACAGAGTTTGGAGCGCCCCCCTCCTCTCTCTCTCTCTCTCTCTCTCTCTCTCTGTCTCACTGCAGTGGCAGTGGCCAGCTTGAATGCCCCAACTGCATCCGAGCTGAAGAAAGCAGAGGAGCAGCAGCGGGCTTGCCTTCAAAGATCGCTCCAAGTGCCCCATGTGCACGCAGATGTCCCATTTGCATGCAAGTGTGCTCCGTGGGACAACGAGGTCTCATTAAGTGGAAAGTAGTTGGGGGGGGGAAGGAACAGGAGACTGGCAAACACTTTTCGTGCCGAGAATGAAAGTTTCTGGGTCCCTGACTCTCTGCAAAAGAGGGTGGGTGCCTGAACCTGCACCCAGGAGCATCCATTCTTGGCACGAAAAGCATTTCCAAGCCAATTCTCCCCTCCTCTCCCTTCCTCAAAGGCAAAGAAACAGCAGCAGAGAGGAGACAATGTTTGCAAGGTAAATGAGTCCTTGTTGTAGGAAGGGAGAGAGAAGCATGAGGTATCTTAGTGGGTTGGGGAGGCCTTGAGGGCCTGTTCTATCACTAGGCCCCCCATGTCCTTCCCCACCCTGAGATACCTCATGGGCACATTGGTATTCTTGAATTGTGAGCTCTTAGGAAAGTATCCCCTCCTTGCAAACAGCTATTTCCAGTGGGGAAAACAGGACAAAGCAAGTGGGGGAAAATATTTTCCTTTGCTATATTTCCAGTCTGAATTAGAACATTGCAGGGTCTCTACAGGAGAGCCCTTTTAAGGATTATGAGTAGTATGTAGTACATACCATTTTTACCATTAGGTTTAACCCCACCCCTTTGTGATGTCACTTTTGCTCCCCCTCCCTCAGAGGACTGTGATGTCATAACCCTCCACCCCCCTGCCTGACCCGCTCATTGGGAAGGAGCGGAACGTCAACAGCTTGCCTTGCAATTTCCCCTTTCTCCGGTGTCAGGGTTCCAAGTAACACCCCTAATGAAAGAAAACTCCGAGGTTTGAATTTCCTCAAAAGTCCATTTTATTAGAGATGTCATATTGGCACATCTGGGAAAACCCAAATCTGAAACCTTCTGGTTTTCCACACCCAAAAGAAAGTTCAAGTCCCTGCCCCAGCACCCACATGTCCATCACATTGTCCAATCAATGCACCGTCCCAACTGGAGATGCCTCCCAGGCACACCCCTTCAGGTGCAGGGCAGAATGACCTTGACTCTCGGAGAAAGGAATGTTATTTTGACTCACCAAACCGGTAGGGAAATTATGTGAATCCCACCTCTGACGAGGATGCCTAATACTAAAAAAACCAGAAGCTTTTCTGATCGGGCGGCTGCTGGCTTGAGCAGCGGGGGTACCCAAAATTAATTTAAAAGTCTGTTTACGCACCACAGGGAGTAAAGGCTTTACTCCCTGACCCTGTCCCTGTTCCGGTACCTGTGTCCTGTTGTAATGCAAGGAATTTGGGTACTGCCTTTTCTTTGTTTTAGGATTTTTTACATTACAGAGATGTAAAAATAAAATACTATTTTGCAAAAGCCCTTTTTGTATGCGTGTTTTGCTTTTCTGAAATGGCTCAGAGGATAGCGTTAAAAGGCTGGAAAAAATAAAATTAAGAGAGTGGATGAGCGTGTAAAGTGTGGGGATCGTCACATTGACTAGCACTAATGCATCAAATACAGATTCAGTCAAAGAGGCACATAACAGGATAAAACAATAAAGAAAACGACGGGGGTTTGAGGGGCGACTGAGGGGGTTACATTTGGTAAACATACAAATAAAAAAATTGAGGGGTGACTGAGGGGAGGTACGTTTGGTAAATGTAAAAATAAAAAATAAAAAAATAAAAATGTGGGATTTATGCGCATGCTTGTTTATGACAATAGGGCACAGGGCGTGTTGGGCAGTAGTGGGTTCCACTTACCTTTGCTACCGGTTCGGGAACAGGAGCGTGTAGGTGCGCGTGTGCGCTTGGTGCACGTGCAATGCTTCTGCGCATGCGCAGAGCATTTTTGATGATGTCAGGGTGGGTGGGCGGAGCCTCCCACCGCCACCTCTACCGGTTCGCTGAACCTGTGCGAACCGGTAGCAACCCACCACTGGTGTTAGGGCATGTCCCAGTGGTTAGCATCTGGGCATGCGCTGTAGAGGCATATGAGAGAGCATGTGTGTGATGAGTGTGACCGCGTGTGTGACAGGTGTGCTTAGAGCATGTGGCCTGCTTTTCAAGGCCTGATAAAAAGGGTCTCTGCAGACAGATGCCAATTCAGCCACTTAAAACGTAGCCCACGTTTAATAATAGCATCGGCCCTTGCAACGGAAATAATAAAAAGGTTGTAGACCCTTCTACATCATGGCCAGAGTTAAGACCTGTTTTGACAGAGTGTCATAAAATATGCTGTACTATGTTTGACGAAGATATGCATTACTTCAGACCTATTTTGTTTGGATGTCATCTACTGTGTTGTAACGTACGTGATGCAGTACAACGGGAAGATGTTACCCACCTCGACAGGTCTTACCAGGTGTCCTGGGAAGTGACTAAGAGAAGTTCTTTATCGCCAGTCCAAGGAACCTGCCTGAGTAAGTTAACCCCTGTTATATATTCAAATAAGTAAATACAAGATGATACTGTTATTACCCTGATAGGTAATGGATTAATACATTTTCCAGGTTCTGTTCCAGGTTATAGCCAGTGCCTATAACCAGTGCCTCCTTAATAACAAACATCTCAACCGATGAAGAGTGTGCAGAGGGCAGTGGAGGTAAATGAAGCTAAATTGTCTTTTTTACTATACCTATTGATGATAATTTTATATAATAAGCGAAGAAAGAGTTGTTGATAACTTTAGTAACAGGCTATGTTTTTATATTTAAGCAGAAATGGTTCCTGGATGTAAGCATGACAAGAGTGGTGTTTTTAAGAAGCATCTCAAGCGAGGAGGAGTCTACAGATGACTGCAGAGATTTTTGGAACCCTACGAAGCCTATTAGCAGCATGCTTACTGATTATGTTAATGACGATATTAATGACACTGTTCTGAAGCTTTCTGATTACCCCTTTTGTCTACCTGATGAATTTAAAAGATATGTTTCAAATGAAGATAATGTTGCTGAAGATTCTGCATGTTGTAGTGTTGATTGCATTTGTGTGATGACTACAGATGTTGAAGATAATGACAATAACGATAATGATACTGATGATGAAGGTTATTATTCCAATGGTGATGTTCATGTTAACGTACTCTAAATTACAAATAAAAGGTTTGTGCTAAAGAGTAAAGTGTGATTATTGTACGGGGTGAATGGAGCAGAATGAAGTATGAAAAGATTCTAAAGGAACTTTATTATACACCCGAATGTATGGGTAGTTATGGGGGTGTAAATGCCCTATTTAAGGCTGGACAGAAGCGCATTAAAAACTTAACATTGAAACATGTCAAGACATGACTTTCCGGACAAGATGCTTATGCCCTTCATAAATCTGCGACAATTAACTTTCCTAGGAATGCAACAATAGTTTCTTGCATAGACTGTCAATGGCAAGCCGACCTCGTAGATTTATCAGGATTTGCCATGGAAAACAATGGCATGAAATTTATTTTAACAGTAATCAGTGTACTATCCAAATATGCCTGGACTGTCTGTTTATCTGATAAGTCAGGACGGGGGGGTTGCCGAGGCCTTCCAGAGCAACTTCCAATCAGGAAGGGTCCCAAGAAAGTTACAGTCAAAAGCTTCTTCAGAGGTTTATTTAAGAATTCTTAAATAAACCTCTGAAGAAGCTTTTGGCAAAAAAAAAGAAAAGAAAAGAAAGCTTTTGGCAAAAAAAAGAAAAGAAAAGAAAAGAAAAAGATGAAGCTTTTGGCACATTATGGCATACATGATTTTGTCACACATAATGAAACTAAAGCAGCGGTTATAGAAAGGTTTGATCGCACTCTGAAAAATAAACTCTGGAGATATTTTACAGCTAAAAATACTCACTGTTATGTAGATGTTTTACCTGCTCTCATTCAGGGCTACAATAGTGCTTACCATTGCAGTATTCGGACAGCACCCAATATGGTAAAATGATCTAATGAAAAAGATGTGTGGATACGTCTATATGGGAAAAAAATTTAAACGATCAGAAAGTTAAAACTCTTAAGGTGGAGGAGCACGTTAGGATATCCAGACTAAAGGGAAAGTTTGAAAAGGGGTATCATTAAACCTTTACAGAGGAAATATTTATCATCAAAGAATGGGTTAGGAGGGGTAAAGGGCTGTATATAGATTAATGCAGAGGTGGTATTCAGCAGGTTCTGACCAGTTCAGGAAAACTGGTAGCGGAAATTTTGAGTAGTTCGGAGAACCGGTAAATACCACCTCTGACTGGCCCCACCCCCATTTATTCTCTGCCTCCCGAGTCCCAGCTGATTGGGAGGAAATGGGGATTTTGCAGTAACCTTCCCCTGGAGTGGGGAGGGAATGGGGATTTTACAGTATCCTTCCCCTGGAGTGGGGTGGGAATGGAGATTTTACAGTATCCTTCCCCTGCCATGCCCACCAAGCCACGCCCACCAAGCCATGCCATGCCACACCCACCAAGCCACGTCCACAGAACCGGTAGTAAAAAAAATTGAATCCCACCACTGGCATTAATGGATTACGCAGAGTACCCCATACAGGGTACTTCTTATCCAGAAGAGCTGCAAAAGATTCCTAGCGACCAAGAACGTGTCTACAGAATTGAAAAAATACTCTGGAAATTAAATTAAATTAAAATTAAATTAGAGGAAATCAGGAAGTAAAGGGATTGAAAATCAGGAAAGAGGAATATAAATTACAGGCATTCGCGGACGACATGGTGTTTATAGTAGAGGACCCTTTAAAATCAGGAAATATATTGGCTGAAGAATTACAGGAATTTGGAAAGGTGGCGGGTTTGAAAATAAACAAAAATAAAACAAAAATGATAACTAAAAATCTTACCCAAGATCAAAATAAGGAATTGGAAAGGATAGTGGAATTCCAAATAACTAAAAAGGCAAAATGGTGAGGGAATTGGTTAACTACAAAATGTTCTTCTATAAAAGAAGATAATTATATGAAATTATTAGCACAAACCAGGAAGGATTTGGAAAATTGGTCAAAGTTACAATTGTCATTATTAGGAAGAATCTCTACTATTAAGATGAATATACTGCCTAAATTTTTATTTTTGTTTCAAACAATTCCAATAAAATTAAACAAAAGTTTTTTTTAAGAATTAAATAAAATAACTTTAAAATTTATTTGGCAAGGAAAAAAGGCCAGAATTAAATGCAAGCTGTTACAGGATGCTAGGTTGAGAGGAGGAATGGGCCTCCCGGATTGGGAATTATATTATCAAGCCGCCTCATTGAAATGGATAAAAGAATGGGTAATGTTAAAGAATAAAAGGATTCTAATGATTGAAGGCCACAACTTGCAACGAGGATGGCATGCGTTTCTCTGGGCAAGAAGAACGAAAGTACACAATTATTTTAAGAGACACCAAATAAGGGACGCACTAATAGAGAATTGGAAAAAAGTTAAACAAAAATTTTACATAAAGATGCCAAGATGGACTTCAGCGATGGAAGCAGTGATTTACCCAAATTTGATTAATTTAGATAAAATAGTTACATATGAAGAATTATTAGATAAG
>QLTV01002434.1:2107-25302 GCA_003457575.1 Thermophis baileyi
ATATTGAAGAGGTGAAAATGGACAAAAAAAAAAAAAAAAAGAATAAGAAATTAAGAAAAATACTACCAAAATCTTTCTTTACAATGGCAGATGAGTTAAATATATTCGATGCTTGGAGGGGAAAGTTTACAACAAAGAAGCAATATACATTTTATTCTTCCAGACATATGTCATGGTCAAGAATAGATATGTTGTGGATGTCAATAGACTTATTAGCTAATATACAAAATGTGAATATTGAAATTGGGATGTGGGCAGATCATAACCCGGTTACAATTGCTTGGAAAGGACAAAAGAAAAAAGCTAGATGGACGTTAAATCAAGAATTATTGAAAGAAAAAGAATTTCAGCAATTTATGGAAAAAGAAATGAGATTCTTCTTTAAAGAAAATAAAAAGAGTGATATTTCACTCCAAATTGTATGGGATATAGCGAAAGCATATATTAGAGGATTGGTCATGACATATATACTCATACTCATATATGAGTAAAAGAAATAAGCAGAGAAGGCAAAATAAGAAAGAATTAGAGGAAGAATATAGGAAACTAGAAAAAGAACTTCAGGAAGATACACAAAATAAAAAGATTAAAAATATGATGGAGTTGAAAAAACATAAGATGAATATGATAGAAAATGAAGAGATGGCAAAGAAAATAAAAATGTCTAAACAGAACTTTTTTGAACATGCAAACAAACCGGGGAGATGGTTAGCTTACAAAATGAAGAAAGAAAAGGAAAAAAAAAAAGGATTAAACAACTGGAAGATATTGATGGGAATTTATAATACCAAAATGAGGAGAAAAGAAAGATAGTGTGGACATACTATCAAGATTTATATAAACAAGAAAAAATAAATGGAGAAAATATAACACAATATTTGGAGGAAGCGAAATTACCTAAAATACCAGAAAAGTTCAAGAATTTGTTGGATGATAAAATAACAATGATGGAATTAATGGAGGCAATTAAAAGACAGAAAAATGGTAAAGCACCAGGCTCAGATGGGTTACCAGCAGAAATATATAAGACTTTAGAGGAAACATTAGGAATGGTAATGCTGGAACTTTATAATGAATTATTATTAGAGACAAAGATTCATGGTCAGAGGCATTTATAACTTTAATTCCGAAAGAAGATACTGATTTACAGAAAATTAAAAACTATAGACAGATATCACTTGTGAATGCGGACTATAAAATTTTTGCTTCAATAATGGCGAATAGACTTAAAAAAATTTTAAGTGAATTTATACATTCAGATCAGAACGGATTTCTACCTAAAAGGCAGATTAAGGATAATATGCGAATAATTTTGAATACATTAGGATATTATGAGGTGCACTCTGGAAAACAAGTGGCATGGATGTTTTTAGATGCACAGAAGGCAGTTGATAATGTGAATTAGCAATTTATGATAAAGCAACTTCAAAACATGGATTTTGGAAAGAGATTTATTAATGCAATTAAAACAATTTATTCTAAACAATCAGCAAAACTAATAGTGAATGGAGATATGACAGAGAAGGTGGATATTATGAAAGGAACAAGACAAGGATGTCCTTTATCTCCACTATTATTTGTTTTAACATTGGAAGTATTGAAAAGATGTATAAGACAGAGCAAAGATATAAAAGGAATGAAAATTAAAAGAGAGGAGTATAAATTGCAAGCGTTTGCAGACGATTTGGTATTTATTTTGGAAGAACCATTAGAGTCAGGACCTAAATTAATACAACAAATCGAAAAATATGGAGAAGTGGCGGGATTAAAAATTAATAAAGATAAAACAAAACTGTTAGTTAAAAATATGACGGAAAAACAAAAGAAGGAATTAATGGATAAATTAAACATTCAGATAACAAAAAAGGTGAAATATTTGGGCATCCAGTTATCAGCAAGGTGTTTAACAATTAAGGAAGATAATTATTATAAATTAAAGAAACAGATTGAAATAGATTTGGAAAAATGGACAAAAATCTACAGTTATCGTTGATGGGAAGAATTGCAACAATTAAAATGAACATATTACCACGATTGCTGTTTCTATTCTCCACAATACCAATAAGGATAGAGGAAAAATTCTTTAATGAAGTTAATAAAATGATTTTGAAGTTTGTTTGGCAGGGAAAAAAGGCGAGGATTAATATAAAAATGCTACAAGATGCAAGACTTAGAGGTGGATTTGGACTACCAGATTGGCAGCTATATTACTATGCGGCAACATTGACATGGATGAGAGATTTGATTTTGCTAAGAAATACAAGACTTTTGACTTTGGAGGGACATGACTTACATATAGGTTGGCATACATTTTTATGGTATGGAAGAAGTAAAATACACAGCTATTTCCAGAGACATTGCATAAGGAACTCTTTGTATGTGGTGTGGGAAAAGATAAAAGAGAAACATTATTTGAAAATACCATATTGGTTATCAATAATGGAAGCACTAATCCACCCAAATAGACTTGATTGGGGGAATATTGCAAGATATAAGGATATTTTAACTGATAAGGGGGAATTGAAATCAACTCAAGAATTGGAGAAACAAGGGATAAAGTTGGATTGGTACATGAGAATGCAGATACAATCAAGATATGATAAGGACTTTAAAACAGAGGGTATTAATCTGGAAAAAACAGAATTAGATGAAATACTGGAACGGAAGAAAGATTAATAAAAAAATTGTATAATTGCTTACTGTTCATTAAGTTAGAGCAAGAGCAAGTGAAAGAAACAATGATAAAACGGGCAAGGAATTTTGGATATACGATAGAATTGGACAAATGGCAACAGCTTTGGGAAAGGAATTATAAATTGACAATGGCAACAGCATATAAAGAAAATATGTACAAAATGTTTTATAGATGGCACATGTCACCAGAAAGAATAGCTAAAATGTTTAAAGACAAATCTATGAAATGTTGGAAATGCCATCAAACACCTGGTACTTATTATCATATGTGGTGGACATGTGCGGAAGCCAAAGTGTATTGGAGTTTAATTCAAATGTGGATAGAAAAGATATTGAAACAACGTATAGACTTGAAGCCAGAGATATTCCTGTTGGGTATATTACCAGAGAAATATAAAAAGAAAATATATATTTAATTATTCATATAATTACAGCAGCCAGAATTGTATTTGCACAACATTGGAAAGCAACAAAAGCCCCTTCTGAAAGGGAGTTAATCAAGAAAATATTGGATTGTGCGGAGATGAACAGATTGACAATGACAATTAAAGAAAAGGAAGACTCAGAATATTATAATATTTGGGGGAAATTTTATGACTGGATGGAAAATGAATATGTATAGAAGATAAGCAATACAGAATAAATTGGAGGAAAATGGAAAGTTAAAGGTGTTAGATCCAGGTGACAAAATTAGGCAGTTAAGGAGGCAGCATTAAGATAATAATAAAAATATACCTAGAGAAAATAATATGGATATAAATATGGATATAGAAGAAATATAAACTTAAGAGTTGTACCGTTAATTAAATGAAGTTAGGGAGATGAGCTACCTGTCTGTTAACCATAAGATGGATAAATGGATTTACTCAGGGAAGGAACAAGAGGGAGGAAGAGGAAGTAGAGAAGAGGAGGGCAGAAGGAAGAGCGTAGAAGAGGAGGAGGTTGGAAGGAGGGATGGGGAGGAAGGAGAAGAGGGAAGGAGGGAGAGAAAGGAGAAAGAAGGTGAGGAAAGAGAGGGTGGTAGAGGGAGGGGAGTGATATGAAATATTAAGGAAAAACAGACAGGCAACAAGAATATAAAAGGTGCAAGATTAGGATGTTTGTTAATTGTTTACTGGATAGCAATGCATAACTATGTAAAGTTTGATATGATTTATGGTATATGTGCTGATGTATATGTGAAGAGTGTTTAAAAAAAAATTCAAAAAAAAAAGATCAGGCGTTGACTTTGTGGTTCTATGGAGGGAGAGAAGCATTTCCTCCAATTACTGCTCCTTATTGCATTTTCTCCACCAGTTTTCAGGGGTAGAATGCCGTTGCTTAGAGCATGGGTGGCCAATCTGGGCAACTTTAAGATGCGTGGACTTTGGATAATTCCTGTGGCTCTTCCTTTCCGAGCTTGTCCTAAGCAGGATGGCCCCTGCAAAGAAAGGCGGTGAAAAAAAGAAAGGCCGATCAGCCATCAATGAGGTGGTTACTCGAGAATATACTATAAATATTCACAAAAGGATCCATGGCGTGGGCTTCAAGAAACGGGCTCCTCGTGCTCTTAAGGGGATTCGAAAATTTGCCATGAAGGAAATGGGTACTCCTGATGTACACATTGGTACTCGTTTGAACAAGGCTGTCTGGACGAAAGGAGTAAGGAATGTTCCTTATCGTATCCGAGTACGCTTATCCCGAAAGCGCAATGAAGATGAAGATTCACCCAATAAATTGTATACACTGGTTACTTATGTGCCAGTCACCACCTTCAAAGGTCTACAGACTGTTAATGTAGATGAAAACTAAGCTTTTATTACAATAAAAATACTAAATTGGTATTAAAAAAAAAGATGCGTGGACTTTGACTCCCAGAATTCCTCAGCTGGCCATGGGGAATTCTGGGATTTGAAGTCCACGTGTCTTAAAGTTGTCAAGATTGGGAATCCCTGGCTTAGAGCAACATCCTTGCTCCACTAATCAGAGTTTTTACCATGTCCTGCCTTCCGGTGCTTTGGCGATCAAGTCAATCTCCTCTTCTCTATGTTAGCCTCTCAATTATTGGAAGTACACATCAGCCAATTGTAAATCCATCTGGTGGTGTTACTGTCTGTCCCGTCCCATATTGTTCTATCTTACAAAGAAGTAGAGAGTGGTTTTACTGTTTTACTGAAGTCTAAGTAAACTATGTCTACAGCATTTCCTTGATCCACTAATTTAGTCACTTCGTCAAAGAAAGCAAATATGGTTTGTCTGGCATGATCTGTTTTTTTAACAAACCCATGCTGGCTTCCGGTAATCGCCTTGTTCATTTCTAGGTGCTCATAAATCATCCGCTTGATTCTCTTTTCCAGGATTTTCCTAGATATTGATGTCAAGCTGATTGCCCTATAATTTCCTGATCCATTCCTCGTCCCCCTTTTGTAGATTGGAACCACAATCACCTCTTTTCCAGTCCTCTGGTGTTTCCCCTGTGCTCCAGGAGCTTTGAAAGGTTTCATTCAGTGGTTCCGAGATTACATCGGCCAGCTCCTTCAGTACCTTTGAATAGAAATCATCTGGTCCTGGAGATCTGAACTTGTCCAAAGTATATAGGTATTCTCCTACCAATTTTTTTTTTGCTTATTTTGACCTGCAACCCTATTCTGTCTCTCAAAATGCTGCTTTTGGTAGGTTGGACTATTTTTTCCTTTGGGGTAAAGACAAATAAAAGGAAGGATTTAGTTTGTTGTTGGTTCCTCCCAATATAGATTGGAGTCAATTTTAGGCCATCTATGTCAAACAATTTTCAATTTATTTTTGAATTTAGTTTGAGGCATATTTTAAAATTTATTTTGCAGCTACATATAAGACCTTTATAAGTGTCCCACGCAAGGATTGGGAGACTAATTATTCCTACATTTCATGTAAAGAATTGCTGCTTCTCAAAATTTATTTGATAATTCATTATAATTCAATATAGATACATTAAAATACTATTTCCAGACAGATTAATAAAGTACTAATGTTGTAATTTGAAATTGATTGGGCTGTATTGATTGATATTGATATAGAAGAGATATCAATCATGCTTGTTTCAATACTATGCAGAATACTTACGACATTTGAGCCCAAAATTTATGTTGCTAAATGAAACATTTGTTAAGTGAGTTTTGCCCCATTTTATTAGCTTGCTTGCACACAGTTGTTAAGTGAATCATTGCAGCTGTTTAGGTAGTGCCCTGTCTTTGCTCCCTAAATGAGGAAGAAGCCCTAGCCACCCGTATCCTACATGGTCTTCCCCCTTCCCAGCCTCCTTCCAAAGCCATGTCCTTCTATGCAGGGTCTCAGATTTTACTTTCAGGAATCTTGCTCAGGAAAATGGTCACATCATTTATTACTGATTGCCATATGGAGTAATGAGAAAAGCCATGAAAATCCAAGCTGAACTTCTGGGGCTCCTTTTGATACCAACACTAAGAGCGGGAGTTGGGCGGCATAGAAATTTAAATAATAAATAAATAAATAATAAAGAGCTCTTCTGGGTCATTATTCCATCACTGTTGCATGAAACATACAGGTCATGCTTTTCTGTTTCTTGCAGAAATTCAAATATATATTTGTTAATGTCAGTAAACAAGCACAATTTACAACTGTAGTTATCATGAAGAATAGACTAGAAGATCAAAGAAGCAATGAGTTCTAAGGTATTGTGTGCTCACTTGTGATGGGTGAAAAGGCCACCTGATTGTTACCCATCGTGGGTGATGGAGGGACTGCTTCCTACTGAGTTTGCAGAGGCTGCAAGAACAGGTTCCCAGCTTTAAGTGAATTCACTGAGCACAGAGGAGTTTTCGAAACAAGTTCAAAAGAGAGTTTCTTCTAAATCTACAATTTGTACTTAATCACTAGAGAGTTTGAGAAGACACAGGAAGAAATAAAAGCCTCCTATTGATGGTGTCTGAAGGAATAAAAGTGAATGAGGAGGGGTATACAATGCTTGTAGCATGCATGTGTTACTGCCTGAATGAAAATGACCTGGATTATATTTGTAGAAAACACAAATTTACAGCAATCCTGGAAGAAAAATGCAAAAGATTGGAACAGCAAGCGGTCCTATTTTAACTATTATTTTAAAATCTGATTTATGGTCATTTAGTATGTAAGAGCACTTAATATCCTCAGCAATGAGAGTGCTATGTGACTCCAATGCATACATGAAAGGATGAAAATTTAGCCAGTCAAATAAAGAAGGCATCATAAACAAAACCAGCAGAGGAAGAAGATCTTCATTAGGAAGAGAATCAAGGAAGTCGCTCAGTAGATAAAAATGATCTCCTGAAGCAGCCCATGCAGATATTCTGCACCTCTGAAAGTCAGAAACTACTGTATGTCTGGATCTTTGAGGAAGATTAAGACTGTGAGCCTTCAAAGGAAGAAAGGAGACAGAAGAGGGAAGCCCTGGAGGCAGAGGCAGAGGTCTCACCGAGTCAAGATGGATGTGGATGTGCATCACGTATTTAAAAAATGGGCAGAATTTGATGCACATTTGCAGCTAACATCTTGACCTTTTCTGACCACACTTCTGGGCAGAGGGACACAGCTGAGCCCTACGGCAGAAAAAGACCTAGTGGCCCATGGAGTCTGCCCTCTGAGTTTATTTGATTTTTCTTTTCTTTTTAATTAATTATTATTTTTATTTTTATATTTTTGATGGATGATGGACATGTGTTTATCCCAAGCCTGTTTTGAGCCAGGATACTATTAGATGTTCTTTCTGGTGAGTCTGTTGCACATTCATTTTGATTAGTTAAGGGCTGTTTAGTCTTAGCGTGACAAAGTTGAGTTCCATAGTTTATTGATTCTTACTCCCCCTCCTTTCCTCTTGAAGCTGTTGGAATATTTATAGATCCCAATAGCCTTACTCTATAGTTGCACACCAGAGGTGGGTTCCTCCCGGTTTGGACCGGTTCACCCGAACTGGTAGCGACCTGCTGGTGATGTCACGGTGACGTCACGGATCCGGTTCGGTCAGTGCCGGTTCTTGGGCGCCATCTTTTTTAAAAAATTTTTTGATTTTTTTTAAATTTTTTTTTCTTCTGCGCATGCGCAGAAGCCAAGTTTCCAGCCCTGCGCATGCGTCACCATCTTGGTTTTGGCTTTTTAAATTTTTTAAATTTATTTTTTTTGCTGCGCATGCGCTTCATGCGCGCGTGCCCACACGGCGCGGCCATGTGGTGCGGCCACATGGTGCGGGAGGAAGCGAACCGGCAGCGAGGTAAGTTAGAACCCACCCCTGTTGCACACACAGGGCAGTTCCAAACTTCTGTTGAAACAGAATCGCTGTGTCACCTGCGCTGAAAACTTCCTCTATCCCCTTGAAACTGTTGGGCCAAAGAAAACATTTGCCAGGTTCTAAGTCACGGGTCTCCACCAGGCTATCCAGGTATATTAGCTGAGCGGTTGATTTGCCAGTTATACTCTTTCCTTGGACACGGCCTGAGTTCCCAGCTGCTAAAGCCTGGCAGCTCTTCCCAAACTCACCGCAGCCTGGCATGTCTCTCCTCTCCCTCCTGGCTCTGCAGCAACAGCAGAATCTAAGTGTAATCCTCCTTCCCTCCTCTTTGGGAATCATGGAACCACAAGGCTGGAAGGGATCTTGGATGTCTTCTAGTCGAAGCCAAGGCAGGAGACCTTATTGCATCCTCTGGACAAATGACTGCCCAATCTTTTCTTGAAGACCTCCAGCGATGGAGCATCCACAACTCCAGGAGGCAAGCTGTTCCATTGATTAATGGTTCTTGTCGTCAGGAAATTTCTTCTTAGTTCCAGATTGGAACTTTAACGAGATCTTTAACGAGCTTCCACCCATTATTTCTTGTCCTGCGCTCAGGTGCTTTAAAGAATAAGTTGAACCCATCTTCCCTGTGACTGTTTCTCAAATACCAGAAGAGGAGCTAGCATGTCTTTTCTTTCTCTTTCTCTGTGGAATTGTTTTAGTTTGGATCTTTAGTATTTTGTTTTCAATAGTTTCCCATGCATCGTGAACTGTTTATCCTTCCAGGATTTCCATCCATGGAATCCTTCCTAATCTCTCAGTGTGTTGAAGTCAGCTCTCTTAAGGTCTAAAATATGGGTCTGACCTCCGCTATGGAGAGGAGACCACCACCAGTCCCCGTCCTCAAGTTGTTTATTATTAAAGCTATAAGGACTTTGTCACTGAGGCAGAACAGAGTTTACCTATTAGGAGCTTTTTTACCAATTCAGCAAAGGGAAGAATGTGCATTAAGGAGCATTAATGCCTGGGGTTAACATATTAAGCTACATTCAGTGTGCATATAGTTTGCCGTAATAGAGTGTTCTGTAACCTAATAGATATACTTTTTTTTATTAACTTTTTATGTTGCCCTATACCAGGGGTGTCAAGCTGGATCAGCATTGTAGTTCTCCGCGGGCTGGAGCGGGAGAGCAGGAGGGAGATGGGATGGGCACCTCCTGCAGCATCCTGCCGGCCGAAAACAGGCTGCGTGGAGGCCCCGCGAGGCCCCCGCGAGGCCTGTTTTCGGCCTCCCCGGCCTCCAGCAGCACTCCGTGTGGCCTGTTTTTGGCCGGCAGAGTGCTGCGGGAGGCTGAAAATGGGCCACGCGGGGGCTGCGCAGCGCATCCACACAGCCCATTTTTTGCCAACAGAGTGCTGCTGAAGGCCGGGGAGGCCAAAAACGGGTTGCGTGGGGCCAGTGACAGTCCTTTGATATTTCCAGGCCAGCCCTGTGGGCCAGATTTAAGCACCCCGTGGGCCAGATTCGGCCCCCGGGCCTTGAGTTTCACACCCCTACCCTATACCCTTCTAATGCTCTTACTCCTTTTAGAGTCTCACTTTTTATATATGTTATGTCTCTTATATACATATCATTTATATCTTTTTAGTTTTTTACAAGTCCTTTTAGATTTACATGTTTATATTGTGTGTGTGTAGCAACTTTTCATATCATGTTATGTTTCTTTTTAATGACTGTGCTTTATCCCCCTATGCTAGTCTATGACTATAATAAAGATTGACTTGATTTAATCTGAACGCTAAAGCAATTATGAAGAAAAAAAATCTATATATTACACTAACTCTTGGGTAATTTTGCCTGCTCCCTGATTATCCTGCCCTGCTGTATATCTTTGACTTCTTTATGCCAATCTAATTTTATATTTAGGATTATTAATTTGTTGACTCTGCCACTGAATCTAAGATACCCTCTTAACCATTATTTCACCCGATGCTTTGAAATAAAATTTTGCTTAGTTCAAATTTGCTGCCAAATAAATACTTAGATGATTGTGCTGCCTACTAGAGATGCACAAAATTATATGAAATGTTTTTGAACTGGGAAAAACCTCCTGTGTTGTATGTGAGGGAGCTGCACCCATGCGCCACAGAACAATGCAAATGGGGGTGTCCCTATTGATGGTATCTGGGGCTCTGTTTCCCTTCTCTCTCATCAAAAATCTACTAATCTCTCTCCAATTATTTGTGGAGATGATTGATAGATGGATGAACTTGTAGGTGGATTTACTTTAGTTTTACACAATCATAAACCCAGAGTCACCTTACAGGGGACATGGACAGCATAAAAAATTATTAATTTTTTATATTTTTATTATTATTAAATTATTAAAAAAACACATTTTATACAGATGCATTTAAAGGAAGCCAAAATATTGGCTGATATCAATTGATACTTAAATTCCCTTTGGATACCAGTTTAGGTTTCAGATATTTAAATATTTAACTTAAAGAATGTATATGGCTGCCTATTTTGTACAGTGATCCTGGGTGGCTCACTACAGACAATAAAAACTAGATAAAAACAAAACAAACCCTTCCCATCAGGCTGTAGACTTACCATACTAGTAACCCCAACTCATCCTTCCCCAGCCCCATGCTTGGGGAAATAGTCAGAATAAGAGAGATCGAAGGGACCTCGGAGGTCTTTTATTCAACCCCCTGCTCAAGCAGGAGACCCTAGACCATTCCAGACAAATGGCTTTCCAGTCTCTTCTTGAAAACCTCCAGTGATGAATCACCCACAACTTCTGGAGGCAATTTGTTCCACTGATTCATTGTTCTCAGTGTCAGGAAATTCCTCCTTAGTTCTAGGTTGCTTCTCTCCTTGATTAGTTTCCATCTGTTGCTTCTTGTCTTGCCGTCTGTGGTGCTTAGGAAAAACCAGATTTTCATGACCAGGAAGGCTAGAAGAGAGCATCAAATGTTAGGGGGGTGGGGGTGGGGTTTACTTCAAAGGGCTGGAGCGGCTACAGGTGATATATCAGATGATAGTTCGACTTTGGGGTCCATGCCTTTAGCACTGTTCCAAACAGGCACAGAAGGTGTCGACCACAAATTTAATGATATTCCATAGGTACATTAAACCAATGGTCAGGAACAACTGGGCATTTATTTAGTCTATTTATCTAGAAGTGCACTAAGCCCCCTTTTCACACATTTTCACTTACATCATTGTAACCTGATTGCATTTTAAGTTTTTTTTTTTGTTTGTGTTTGTGGTGTCTGTCTTGTCTCCTGGCAATTGCCAGGAAAAGTTCCTGCAGTTTTCTTGATAAGCTTTTTCACAAGTGGCTTGCCATTACCTGTTTCCTAGGGTTAAGGGAGAGTGACTGGACCAAGATCACTCAGCTGGCTCTGTGCATTCACAATCTTCCAGTTTCTAAATGACTTAACAGGTACAACAAAACGACCCATTCTTATCTTTACTAAGCTGAAGAAATGGTTGAAGGCACACACGTTTGGTTTGAAAAGCACCTTCCTTTGAAACCATGCCTCCATCTCAGTGGTATGTAAAGGGGGAGGGCTGAAGGTCATCTCCTTCTTCCCTATTGCTCCTTCCCTAAATGCAACCACAGGCGCATCCATGGATCTCCAGGGCAACAGAGTCCTTGCAGGCTCCATTAAAAACCTGCAGTACTTTCTTTTCTCCTCCTTAGGTAGAAAAGAAGTCTTGGCACTCTCTCTGTGTGTGTGTGTGTGTGTGTGTGTGTGCGTGCATCTCTATGTGTGTGTGTGTGTGTGTGTGTGTGTGTGCGTGCATGCGCTAGCTCTAATTGATTTTCTACATATTAATATGTCAATCACAAGGGGAGGTGTTAATAACTCATAAGTGAGCTTGACATTCCTGTTAATTAAGTAGACATCCTGATTCTAATCCACTGAATATTAATCGCTGGGGGAATTAAAAGGCTCCAGCAGCCGATACTTGGTTATTGTGAGACCCTTCCTCCTGGTGTGTTGGTGGCAAGTTGCTCTTCTGAGAGCCTGATTTCCTCAGAGGGGACAGTAACCCACAGCTTGGGGGCTGTGGGTACCTCAATCCCCTTTTGGGACCCCCCTTTGCAATTGTGTCACAATACACTTTTTTTGTATTTGAAAAATCAAGAGGGGATAAAATATCTGGGTGAAATCTTTTTACAGCTTTAACCCACCTCTAAGCTGCCTGGGTTATTTTTTAAGGCTGCAAATTCTCTCCTCTCTGCCTAGGGATATCGCTGCTAAGACATCCCACTGCAAAAATAAAAGCTTTTAAAATGTGTCGCCGGATGGACACCAAGAGGCGGCCAGCCCACTTTTGAAGGAGGCGACACTGAAGCCTCAGTCCTTTCAGTAACAGATTTATTAACTGATGGCTAACTCTCCGGTCATCGGGCAAGGCTGGTTTGGACCCTCCCAGAAGTAACAAACACATCATCCCATATTGGCTCCTCAGAGGAGTTGCTCATCACCCGCAGCTGGGGAGAAATCAGGACTAATTCTGTTACTTTTATCTTCAAGATAATTTGGTAGCAGAGCCTGATCCAGCAGGGTGCCCCAAATGACTTGCTTACTGCATTGTCTTTCCTGCAATGCAGACTGGTGAAGGTCTCTAGCCAACCATACTTCAAAAAGCTGGCTGGAAGCAAGGTGACCCAACGGAGTGGTTCCCTTGAAAGCTGTGCTCAGAGCACCCCCTCTCCCTTGACTTGCGGTCCACCATTTTGAGAGTGACATTTCTGCACCCAGGATGATCTGCTCTAAGGCGCCAGCATCACTCTGGGCTACGAGCAAGGAAACCCCTCCGAGGATCCCTGTTGCCAGGTTGTGTCAGCAAGAACTGGCTTTCTGAGCTTCAGGGAGAAAGGGGTTGAGGGTGCAGCCACTTAAGGGAGGGGGACTGGGGGAACTGGGCAAGACAGAGTTTGCAGTTGAGTTTTGCAGTTCTGCATTTCCTGGGCCAGGACAGGAGGGAATAGAGGCTGCTCCAGCTCAAAGGATTTAAAGTGAATTGCTTGCACCCCAATAAATCTTTTAACTGGTGTAGCAGCAGCAAGTAGCAAAACAAAGGAAAAGATATGCGGAGAGCTGGGAATGCTCTGTGATCACTGGCAGCCCAAAGCTCTCCGGGCTCCTTGGGGAAGACGGCGCTGCCGACGGATGATTCAAGGGCTAATTACCACCAAAGCAACCAGGCTAGCTAATTGGCTCAAGTGACCAACAGGGGGCAGCATTGCTCTGGTTTTCAGCAGCCCAGGCAGCAATCAGCAGCCCTTGCTTTCTCCTTAAGGACCTTCTGAGCCAATCAGTCCTGCGGAGGGAGGGGGGGGGACACGGGTGTGTGTGGAGGGGTGGGGTGTGTGTGTGTGTGGAGGCAGAGAGAAGCAAGGACAAAGAAGGCTCCCTAAATACTTGGGCCAATGGCGGCTTCAAAGAATCTTCTGAACTTCAATCAATTCCTTCATTGGAACAGCATCAATAAACACAGCTTAAAAGGGGTTGGGGGGGGACAACTGATACTCCAGGTGTTAGACCATTCCATTATCCCTGGCTACTAGTCCTGTTGCCTAGGTTAATGGGAATTGGAACTCTAACATCATTTGCCAGCGTTAGGCAGGCTTCTTCTAGGAGGGAGTTGATTTGCACACCTGCTCTTCTGTCAATACTTATGTGGAATTCAAATATTTAAATTGTGTTGTGCTTGATTAAATGGAGCAGCTTTGTAATTGTTAACAGTTCTTCAGTTGATTTTCCCAAGAGCCCCAGGCCTGCGGTCTACCGGTACAGCCCTCCACAAATGTTAATAAAAGAGGCCATACACTACATACAGTATATCTGAGTTTGGTAGTTTTTATGCAGACATTTCCTGACCCAATTAGGTAACATCATCAGTGCTAGATGATGAGCATAGATTAACTCCAAAATTAAGAGCAGGCCATCAGTCAAGAAGCAAACAATACCCCAATCAAGAAACTGACAAACTAATAGCAAACAGTCCAACCGAAGAACCTCCAAGATCCCCCCCCCCACTACCAACATTGACAGGGCAAGCCATTAGAATATAAATTGAGAGCAAATCCCACTCATTAGCACTGATGATGTTACCTAGTTGGATAATGAAATGTCTGCATTAAAAACTACCATGCTCAGAGAGCACCAAGGACCCCTCCTCTCTACCCTGAGCTACAAATATTCTCCTTTATTGGTACATATTTCCATTTTACTATTTGTGACTCCTAGCTGCCATCTTTCTGCCTTTTCAAGTGGCTCATGTTCATAGTCCTCTTTACCTGACATGAACAAGGAACAACAGTCAGTTTATGAACATCTGGAAGCAGGGATAGGCAACTTGGGGCTCTCAAGTCTTCATTGCCTGTCAGCCACAGTCAAGAGGACCAACGGCAAGAGACTTGAGAGGTTGCTTATGATATCCAGGCAATTTTTTCCTTTCCTTTTTCCTTTTCTTTTTAATGTTACGTTATTCTCACTGAAGTATATTCTCCTGTTTTTTCCTCTTCTGTAACAAAGCACATAAATTTCCTATGGGATATATTTTGAAATAATTATATATTTAAAAAAAGATACAATCCTTAGCTTGCACAAGCTGTTGCTGTTTCTGTCCCAAAATGGACGATGTAGTAAACGTAAAACTATGAGGTAAAAGTCCCAGGAGGCCAGATTAAATGTGTGCTTTTCTTCATTAATGTGTGATTCATAGTTAGCAAAATCATTCATGGGATTTCAAAATTGATAAAACTTCTAAACTATTTGGGATATTGGCTTGGTGATGTTAAAATTTAATAAATCAAAACTACCCACAGGTTTCCAAAGTGATACATTTTCAAATTAACCTTTGATTTAACGACCTTAAGATTTGATTGCAGTAAGTAAACTATTCATTGGATGCAAGTGAAAATGCTAAATCACAAACTGAATATCTTTCATATCCTCCAAATCAAGCTAAGCAAAGTGATGCTTAAAACAAATTTAGCTATTCAATGAACTACAGATCCAATGGATCCAATCAAGTGTAGCAAAGTCTATTTCCTTCCCATTTCCTTTCTGGTCCTGCTTTGCTATAACACTCAGTCCTGATCCTGTAGTTGGAGAAAAATAAGGCTTATCAAATGCACAGATATATCTGAATCTTCCATAACCATGGAGAACAGAAATAATAGGAATGAGAAAATGAACAGAAAGGCAATAGAAAGGATGGAGGGCAACTGTGAGAGGGATCTTGGAGTCTAAGTGGACAATCACATAAATATGAGCCAGCAGTGTGCCGCAGCAGCCAAAAAAGCCAATGCAATGCTAGGTTGCATTAACGGGGATAGAACCAAGATCACATGAAGTGTTAGTACAGCTTTATAAAGCCTTAATAACACCACACTTGGAATACTGCATCCAGTTTTCGTTACCATATTATAAAAAAGATGTTGAGGCTCTGGAAAAAGTACAGAGAAGAGCAGTTAAGATGATTAAAGGCCTGGAGTCAAAAACATATGAAGAAAGGTTACAGGAATTGGGTATGGCTAATCTAGAGAAAAGAGGGACTAAGAGTGACATGATATCAGTGTTCCAATATTTGAGGGACTGTTACAAAGAACAGGGGGTCAACTTATTTTCCAAAGTACCTGAAGGCAAGACAATGGATGGAAACTAACCAAGGAGAGAAACAACTTAGAACTAAGGAGAAATTTCCCAACAGTGAGGACAATTAACTAGTGGAACAGCTTGCTTTCAGAAGTTGTGGGTGCTCCATCACTGGAGGTTTTTAAGAAGAGATTGGCCAGCCATTTGTCTGAAATGATATAGGGTCTCCTGCTTGAGCAAGGGGTTGGACTAGAAGACCTCCAAGGTCCCTTAAAAGGTAAAGGTAAAGGTTCCCCCGCACATGCGTGCTAGTCGTTTCCGGCTCTAGGGACGGTGCTCATCTCCGTTTCTAAGCCGAAGAGCCAGCACTGTCCGAAGATGCCTCCGTGGTCATGTGGCCGGCATGACTAAACGCCGAGCACTGTTATCTTCCCACCAAANTCTAGGTTGAATCTCTCCTTGATCAGTTTCCATCCATTGTTCCTTGTCTGGCCTTCAGGTGCTTTGGAAAATAGCTTGACCCCCTCCTCTCTGTGGCAGCCCCTCAAATATTGGAACACTGCTATCATGTCTCCCCTGGTCCTTCTCTTCACTAGACTAGCCATGCCCAGTTCCTGTAACAGTTCTTCATATGTTTTAGTCTCCAGTCCCATCCTGGTTGCTCTCCTCTGCACTTTTTCTAGAGTCTCAACATCTTTTTTATAGTGTGGTGACCAAAACTGGATGCAGTACTCTAGGTGTGGTCTTACTAAGGCTTTATACAGTGGTATTAGTACCTCACGTGATCTTGATTGAATCCCTCTGTTAGTGCAACTTAAGATTGCATTGGCTTTTTAAGCTGCCGCTGCACACTGTTGGCTCATATTTGTCCACTAAGACTCCAAGATCCCTCTCACAGTCACTGCTATTTAGCCTGGTTTCACCCAGTTTATATGTGTACTTTTGGTTTTTCTTACCTAAATGTAGGACTTTACTTTTCTCTACATTGAATTTCATTTTGTTAGATAGGGCCCAGTGTTCAAGTCTGTCAAGATCCATCTGGATCTTGAGCCTATTTTCTAGGGTGTTAGCTATTCCTGTCAGCTTAGTATCATCTGCAAATTTGGTAAGTTCCCCTTCTATTCCCTCATCTAAGTCGTTTATGAAGATATTGAAGAGTACTGGGCCCAAAACAGAACATTGGATACCCCACTGCTTATTTTCCTCCATGTAGAATGTGGTTCCATTAAGGACTACATGTTGAGTGTGGTTTATCAGCCAGTTACAAATCCATCTGGTGGTGATGTTGTCTATCCCACATTTTTCTAACTTATCAAGAAATAAGTTGTGGTCTACTTTATCAAGTGCCTTATTGAAATCTAGGTATACTCTGTCCACAAAATTTTGCTGGTCCACTAGTTTAGACACTTTGTCAAAGTTGAAGAATGAAATAAGATTGGTTTGGCATGATCTGTTTTTAACAAACCTGTGCTGGCTGCTAGTTATTACTTTACTCGTTCCTAGGTGTTGGCAGATCTGTTTTTTTATTATCTTTTCCAGTATCTTCCCGGGTATTGATGTTAGGCTGATTGGTCTGTAGTTTCCTGGGTCTGTTTTTCCCCCCTTTTTTGAAGATGGGAACCACATCTGCTCTGTTCCAGTCTTCTGGTAGTTCCCTGGTGTTCCAGGATTTTTGAAAGATGTGTTGCAGTGGTTCTGAGATGACATCTGCCAGCTCCTTTAGAACTCTGGGATGTAATCCATCCAGTCCTGGTGATTTGTATTCATCAAGATCAGAAAATATAGTAAGATCTCTTACTATATTTTTTTGCTTATTTTAACTTTTATTTCCAGTCTGTTTTTGACAGTTATGTTTCTGGTAGGTTGGGCTATAGTTTCTTTTTGCGTGAAGACCGATGCAAAGAATGAGTTAAGCAACTCTGCTTTCTCTCTGTTGCCTGTTACTTCCTTGCCGTCTTCTCTCTTTAGTGGAGCGACTGTTTCCTTGATTTTTTTTTCTTGTTATTTACATGTTGGAAGAAACTTTTTTTATTATCTTTGACTTTTGTTGCAAGTCTTTGTTCATTCTGAGCCTTTGCTTTCCTGACTTCGTCTTTGCAGATTCTGGCTATCTGCTGATATCCTGCCTTAGTTATGTGTCGCTCTGGTATTGTGCTTGTATGGGCTTTTATGATAATATTTTTCAGAGTTTCCCAAGATTCTTGAGTTGTTTTCCTCTTTAGGATTTTCATCCAAAGAATCTTTCCCAACTTCTTCAACTGCTAGGTTGGCAGAAGCTGGGACAAGTAACGGGAGTTCACTCCATTATGCGGCACTAGGGATTCAAACCGCTGAACTGCCGACCTTCTGATTGACAAGCTCAGCGTCTTAGCCACTGAGCCACCGCGTCCCATGCAAGGTCCCTTGCAACTCTGTTATTCTGTTATTTGTGATCTGTTATTTCTGACTTGGCAATAGAATATGTGGAAAGTACCTCGGATTGAATTAATTAAATATGAGTTGGCAGTGCAATTTAGCTATTAAAAAACAAATGGTGCTAACCGAAGTAATCTTTTAGCAATCATGGGAATAGTTATACATTGTTTGTGTTTGCAGTTCCAACCTTGAATATGGGCACTGCAGTTTAATGAAGACTGATAAACTCTAACTGTGCTCACAAATGAAGTTCTTGTTCTAGAAGAAACTGAGAGATCCAAGTGGTTTCATGTTGAAATGTGAAGATGCTTCAAATACTTCAAGTGATTTAAACTACAGGCAAGCAGATTCCAAACTGACATTCGGAAACAACTTCTTAACAGAGACAGCATTCATCTGTGGGGCTAATTCCTGATGAGGGGGTTCCCCTCTCCTGGCCATGTTCAAACAAAGACTGGATGTATATATTGGCTTGGGATGTTTTTAACATGGATTTCTCCACTGGGCTGGGGTTGATGGCTTAAATGATCTTTTTGAATGCTGTTACTTGCTGATTCAATTCTACTGAAGAAGGCAAACAATACTAAGTTTAGAATGCAGTTTTCAGCTTGGTAATCCAACCAGAGCAGAGAGCAACTTACATCTGAACCACATTGTAAATTAGACACAAAGTTAGCCAGTTCAAAGAAAGAATATGGACAGCATGAAACAGGTTTTTAAACTGTGTTACGTGAAAACCATACAATAAATGGTTGAAGGAACTAGATACGTCTAGTATACAAAAAGAGGGTGACAGGATGGCAGTGTTCCACTATTTGAGGAGTTCTGACAAGGTAGAGGAGATCAACTATTCTCCAAAGCACCTGAGGGCATAAATGGAAGATTATTAAAGAAAGATCTAATCTAGACCTAAGGATAAATGTCCTGTGAGAGACAGACTTGCCTTCAGAAGTTGTGGGTGCTCCATCACTGAAGGTTTTCAAGAAGAGATTGGAAGCCATTTGTCCAGAATGGAATAGGATCACCTACTTGAGCAGGGGCTGGACTAGAAGAACTCCAAGGTCTCTTCCAACTTATTCTGTATTCTGATTCTTTGTCATGTTGGGAATGGGAACTAAATGAAGTCAAGGTATTCACCAGAAACTGAGATTTTGAATGATCTCAGGATCCCATCAGTCCTATTATGACTGAGTTAAGTTATTTATTGACATCTTGAAATTGCTAATTGGAATATTTAGTAACTTCCAAGTACCATACATTGACTGGATTGATGGCTCAGTGGTTAAAGACGGGTGTCGCGCAACAAGGTGAGCTTCCATTACTTGCCCCAGCTCCTGCCCATTTAGCAGTTCAAAAGCATGCAAATGCGAGCAGGTAAATCGGTATCACTTTGGTGGGAAGGTAACAGCATTCCGTGTGCCTTTGGTGTATAGCCATGCTGGACAAATGACCACGGAAGCATCTTCAGACAATCCTCTGCTAAGAAATGGAGATGAGCATCACCCTCGAGTGTCGGACACAACTGGACAGGGGGAACCTTTTATCTTCTACCTTACTATACATCGAGACGAAAGAATCTGGGAATCAAGCTCAGCTTTTCACGAGGTATCAGCCATGAGCTCTTGGCTATGGTGAAGCTGTGAAACTGTTAACGGGATCTCTAATTTGTTAAATTGAAGGATTAGCATTCTCAAAAACTAGATAACTGAGGTAAGATGTTCACAGAATATTAGAGTTCATTTGATGATTCACACATGCCATGAAAAATAACCAGCGTAGCTTAAGCCCAGCAATCCATAAGATTTAACATCTTAGGGGCCATGTAAATCAGCAAAGCTAAGCACCCCAGAGGGTATCTAGGATGTTAGTTTGCATAAATATTTGGTCTTATGAATCCAGTTTAGTTAGTCACAGGCTGTTGAAATCCCTTAGCGAAAGATGTAATGTCTAGGGGCGAACAAATCGTTTGGTTTTGATTTCTATCTTATTCCTACAAATGTGTTTTGTTAGGTTTGTTGAACCTGTGCATTTTTTAAAAGGGTTGCATTAAAATGCCTACGTCCCCACTCTGCAGGGAGGCTAGACCTATTTGAATGGTCGACCCTTGGCAACTGATAGACATGCTTGGGTTCCTGAAGGAGCTGGGGAATATCCTGGGGGCTTTTGCTGCATGGTCCTGTGGAGGCTCAGGCCTCAGCCAGGAATCAGAAGGGGGCTGGAGCCCTGGACAGGATTGTGCCCGTCTGCCCTCTCTTGGCCCATCGCTCCCAACACTCCCTGTGGTCCACGGAGGAGGTGAAGGTACTGAAAAGGGCCAAGGGATGTGTTGCTGGAGGGAGACAAAGAATGAATCCAACCGATCAAGTGTCAGGGGAACATCTACCTCATGGCAGTGGTTACAGGTCGCACTTATAGATGATCGCTGGTGGTGCATCCATCCTTGATCTCTTTGACCTCTCAGCAGCCTTTGATATCATCAACCATGGCATCCTTTGGGGCTGGCTGTGTGAACTGGGGCCAGTTTGGCTCCTTTCTTCAAGGCCAGTCCCAATCAACGTTGATAGGGAATGAGAGGTTCAATCCACGACCGCTCCTTTGTGGTGTGCTGCAGGGCTCGGGGATCCTTCCACTCCTTTTTAGCATTTACATGAAACCACTTTCATGTGAAAAGTCTAAAAACCTGACTCGGCTGCTTGGCCTGGCTCGCCCAGGATCTGCTACGTTGGGGGGTGAGGTGACCAGGTAGAGAAGATCCCCACCCCCGGGCTGCCCTTGCCCCTGGTTTTTAGCTTTTCTGCTCAATTTTTCTAATTTTAATTGCTTTTAATACTTTTTATCACTTTTATATTATATTATAACCCATCCAGTGAGATGGACAGCATAGAATTTGTGAATGAATGAATGAATGAATGAATGAATGAATGAATGAATGAATGAATGAATGAATGAATGCTCCACACCTATTTGCATTACTCAGGTGACCCTGAGGACACAGACAAGCCTGCAAGTGGCCTCAACGACTCTCTAAAAGAATGCAAATGACCAGCTATCTGCAAGGAATATAAATCCTTCCATTCCCCACCATCCTGTCAGAGCTGAAGAAGCTTCTTGGGTGAGAAGCGAAACGTCTTCAAAGAAAAACAAGAAAGTCCAGTTGCCTCTTGAAAAAAGCACCATTGGGACAACCATGACCTGGATGACTGAGAATCTCCATAGACATTTGGGTTTGGTCCTATAAATTAGTCTCTTCTCCCCTCCAGTTTTAGTTGAAAATCCTTCGGAGGAACCAAGCCAGATGTTTTCCAAACATGTTCTTCTTGGTCCTTGTGAGGTATAGTTCGTCTCTTGCCAGAAGCCCTTCTTCTAGGTAATATAAACCATGACCTGGGAATCCAAAGTTCTTTCAACCCTTGATCCAGTGGTTTGCTTTTAGAATCCACCGTTCCCTCATTGGGTGATGACCTTCCATTGGAAATACAGATACAGAAGTACGGAATGTATTGAATACCTACAACAGAAAAAAGTCAAGTAACAAGCCCTGCCTGAGGACACAATCTGCAGCTGTTACCAGAATTACTGGAATACAAAGGACGTGTGTGAAAGTGAATGGTTATCACTGGAATCCTTTTCACCTTTCCAGGAAGAAATTAAATGCAGTGGCTGTTTCCAGGATCCAGGATGTTCCTTGGTCCGCTCTGCCCCTTTCTGACACTCCAACCTGTATTTCCTCCCCACCTCCAGCTGCAAAACAGGCAAGTGTTGGAATACCTTCCGCCCAGAGCTACTTAGGTGAGATAGGTGATGCAGAAATGTAATCAATAAAATAAATAATAAATGAAAACATTCCCCAGTCCAAAAGGTTGGAAGCTTTTTAAGCCTGTCTGGAATGGGGGATTCTGTGACAAAATGGATTTTCTGGGAAATTTCTGGCATCACTTGTAGTTCTAGAAATGTCTCTCTCTCTCTCTCTCTCTCTCTCTCTCTCTCTCTCTCTTTTTGCTGATCTGAGATAGGTTATTAAATGATGTCTTGAAATGAAGGGAAGACCCTGGTATGCAAAGCGAATGCTATCAAGCCCCCTCCTTTCCTTTTGTTTTTCTCGTCTGTCACTCATCAACTCAGCTCTGATTGCTCCACAACAATGCTGTTTAATTTCCTGGCTCAGTGCACCCCCCCCCACACATAGCAGAATCTGGGCAAAAGGAGTGAAGAGAGAGAGAATCTGCACAATCTCCCCTCCTGGGGAGCTCTCCTGGCCCAAGGGGTAGCGACTCTTTAATGCCAGCCTAGGGCAGAGCTAATCCTGCCTCCTCATCCATGTAATGCAATTAGCACAGCATTTAATGCTGCGGTGGGCAGAGGCAGGCCTAGCTGGATCTCAGGGGGTCTTGCTCTGTGGTAATGATAGGGGAAAGTGGCCCATCACAGCCCGAGATAAGTGAAGGGTCACTGGCTATGGGAGAAAGTCCGGGGGAGGGGTGGCAGTGCTGGAGATAGGAACTCATGCCTCTGTTTTGTTTTCAGAAAGAAGGATTTGTGGCGTGGGAGAAGATGGATGTTAAAGGTTATGGATGCAAAAAGTAAGTCATCTGGTTGCAGCTGGGACACAGGTGCAGCTTTCTCTGGGGATTCTAGAGGGGCAAATCCCTTCAAAGTAGCCCATGATCTCCTGTAGCACCAGCCCTCACTCTTACTTTTGGCTGCCCATGCTGGGGAAATTAGTATTCCAGATCTGCTGGAAGACTTCTGTGTCCTGGAGGCAAAGGCTCTTCTCTCTTTCCCTGCCCTTTTGTGGCTTTAGAAGGTCAGCCGGCGATGTGGGTCCACAAGGGTTGAGTCTGGAGATCCCATCTCTTCAGCTGCAAGAACTGCAGACTGGCAGGTTGGCAGCTGGGCTGCGTCTCTGATCCTGCTCAGCATGGCATGATATAGCAATAGCAGCAATAGTGTTCTGTCCCAGCACAGCAAACCCCCAGAAAGCGACACACACACACTGTTCTTTAAACAAAAAGGCTTTAATACTAATAATGGCTTAGTAATAAAGACTAATTCTTGCCAAAGTGTTTGTTTTCAAGCACAGAACACTTTGGCCGGGATTACAAATGTGAAAGAGACAAGCAGGTCAATTAGTCAGTCAAATAATCATTACTTGCTGAAGTTGGCCAAGAGCCCGGACTGGAGACAATACAACTGATAGGGACGAGGTTCAGAAGGCAGC
>QLTV01002434.1:25446-44685 GCA_003457575.1 Thermophis baileyi
TGCTCAGGCGGTGCAGAAGGCCCTGATTGCGCATCGTCCTCTGGCCCTGCTTCCTCTTCGGTCTCGGACTCCGGTTCCGGCGCTACAGACCGCTCTTGCCACCCTATGGACTGTTCCTGGTCGTCCGGATCCATGAGCAGCTGCACGGGACGGGGGCAAGCCACAACAAATAGCTCGTGGACTTATAAGCCGCCCCATAGTGCTTTACATTACCCTCTGGGTGATTTACAGTGTAAGCATTATTTGCACATTGCTCCCGATAATCTGGGTCCTCATTTTACCAACCTCAGAAGGTTGGAAGGCTGAGGCAAGTTTGAGCCCTGTCAGGATCAAACTCCAGGCTGTGGTCAGAGTTTGCCCGTGATGCTGCATTCTAACCACTGCGCCACCAGGACTCTTTTTGATATATATCAAAATGATACATCCTTTCTTCTCACAGAGGATAGTCACACAGGTACAGCAAGGGTCAGACCAATGAATAATAGCAGAGTTGGAAGGGACCTTGGAGGTCTTCTAGTCCAACCCCCTGCTCAAGCAGGAGACCCTATACCATTCCAGACAAGTGACTATCCAGACCCCCTCATTTTTATGGCAGCCCCTCAAATATTGGAACACTGCTATCATCTCACACGTAGCCCTTCTTTTCGTTAGATTAGACCCCAATTCCTGCAACCGTTCTTTGTATGTTTCAGCCTCCAGCCCACTAATCATTTTTGTTGCTCTTCTCTGCATTCTTTCCAGAGTCTCTACATCAGCACAACGATGTAGTGAGACGATCTAGATAAGGATGATGTGCAGCATTTTCTTCTTCTGGAAGGAGTTTCTAGCTTTCACAGAGGGAAAGGTTTCTCCATCTATCAAAATGTAAGAAGCAGATCCATGGGTTGTAGTCTCTACGGTGGGGGGAATGAAGCTCACCCTCCCAACATTGGAAGTATTCAGTCGCTTTGGTGCTTTGAAAATAAGTAGAACCACCAAATTAAAGGTGTGGAGATTTAGTAGGTAAGCCTGGACCCTCCATTTTGAGGGCAATTTGCCAAATGATCAATTTAGATAAGCTACAGGGATGTTAATTACAGATCATAATCCTTGGCTCTACCACCTTGATGCTTACAACTGGAAACAGAAAAGGAAAGATGGTGTCTTCATTTCCCTTCCTTTTTTTCTCCTGGATGGTAAAGCAATTTGGGGGTAATTTTGAGGGGGGGGGGAAGGAGTCGACAAATATGTTTGAAAGTTGAATCATGGCAACTGGATTTATTTTTTGTTGGTTTCAGACGCTTTGCTGCTCATCCAAGCAGCTGCATCAACCAGAACAAGTTAGTTAGGCAGCGACTCACTGGAATGAACCAACTCCTCCTGCATCAACCTCAGGTTTTCTTCCCCAAAGTGCACGGCAATATGTTGATGAAGATTCTCAGTCATCCAATGGTCTGTTGCCAGGACTCAACTTTCAGACAACTCTACCTGGATGACTGAGCAGTTTCAGATATAGGAGTTCAGAAATAGCTGGCCGCCACCGTCAGACCTGTCCCAGCTTGGGCGTTTAGAAAAGAAAGACGCTCCACGCCATTTGTAGTGAAAGATATAACTGTTACTGAAGCCAAGTGGTTGCAGCATAGCAAAGCCAGATCTGAGGATTTCCTGCTTAGTCCTGGTAATTTTCTTTTCTCCCAAGCCCTCCGCCCCTTGATCCTCTTGGAGATGTCCAAATAAAGTTCAAATTGGGTGTTTTGGTAACAGCTCCACATTTTGGTGCCTCTTTGGCCAGGCATTCTGCATTCCATTCCCAAGCTTGCGTCTTTGAATCTCTCAAGAGGCTGGCACCTCTGGTTTCTGTCACCCTGCCATCCCCCCTCCCTATTTCCCGTTGCTCCTCCCTTCCCCCTTTTATGGCAGGATGCCATCCAAGTGAAACAGGGCTGAAGCGGTGCAATGGCAGACTTGACACACCACTGTCCTTTTATTTCCCTTTGCTGTCATCCCATTTCTCAGAGGGCAAAACAGCAAGTGAGCAAGACTGGACTGGAGAAAGTGTCCCCGAACGAGGTGCAGTTTGTTTTGAGGGTCCCTGAGCCTCTTGGGTTTCCAAGAGAAGAGACCGATCTGTATTCGTTGCAAATGCTTTAATCAGAGGTTTCCCTATAGGTTTCCATATGACAGTCAGCTGTTGTGTCGAGATCCCCTGCTGGGACCATGCCAGCCAGCCACAGATAAAAAAAAAAAAACAAAAAAACGCAAACAGGCACATGCCTCAAGGCAGCATGGAGGTGCCATTAAATCTCACCCGAGATGAAAAAAAAAGCCAAGCCGTATTCCTAAGATGCTATAAGTTATAATTTTAAATAGCCTCCAGGGAAAGAACCGCTTGAAGGATTTCACTGCCCTGCTGGAGATTTGAGAGAACATCTGCCTGGGCCACCTGCATTGGTCATCTTTCATTGACTTTGCATCTGTTGCTTTTGTTAGCACAAATTCAATTACCTGCAGCCGTCTGGGGACCCTTTGACTTGTATTGGGCCAAGCTGATGGACAGCTGCAGAAGTGGCTGGGTGAGCTCTGTTTAGCCAAGAGCAGTGGTTCTCAACCTTCTAATGCCGCGACCCGCCCGCGACCCCCTCCCCGTGTGCGATGAATTGACAAAGGGGACGTGGCACCAAGATGGCGGGCTAGCGCATGCTTAGGCGACCCCTGTGAAAGGGTCGTTCGACCCCCAAAGGGGTCGCGACCCACAGGTTGAGAACCGCTGCTCTAGAGTAAGAGAAGGGTCTCTTCGCATGCGCAAAGCATTCTGCGCATGTGCAGAGGGTAAAAGAACCCAAATGGCGGCGTCCGGGCGGGTGGGCGAAGTCTCCCGCTTCCGTGGCTACCGGCTGTCCGGTGACCCGCAGGCACGGCCAAACTGGGAGCATTTCCAAGATGGCGGGCTAGCGCGCGAGGCGACCCCTGTGAAAAGGTTGTTCGACCCCCAAAGGGGTCGCGACCCACAGGTTGAGAACCGCTGGCCAAGAGGCAGAGAATAATACTGGGCATCGGAGCCAAATTCAGCCCTGGAACTGGAGAAAATGGATTGTTGAAAAATGATCGGGCAGCTTGGCTCGTATCACCTGTACTGCTTCTGCTCAGAACAGCAGCACTAGAGGCTGGGGGAAAGGAGTTCAATGCCAGAAAGTGAGGGCCCAAGAAAATAACCTTTTGAGCAGAGCAGAAATAAATGACTTCCACAGACTGGGATTTATATGACTTGACTGGTCTGCTTCCTGAAACTGGCATTTCAAAGGGAACATCACGCCGAACACACTGGACTGACAGGTGAATCCAGGTCTTGGGCTGCTTGACCTGCTGCCCTGGTTTCATGATAGCCCAGCCCCTTCGAAACAGGAGAGGATTGGCATCCAGAAAGGGAACTTGAGGCCAGATTTCTGAACAGCTGAAACCCACAAGGTGGAAAAACCCCTTGGCTTTTCAGTGGCTAAAATCAAGGCTTCAGCTTTGTGTAATAGATTTAAACCAGTACTTAAAGATCTCTTCTTTTCACAGGATAATTTATGCCTGGTGCTCTGTTGGCTTGCTTTGCAGCCCATTTTATTTGTAGGGCTAAAATGTTAAAATGATGTTGTGCCTTGGCAATCTGTGAGGACTGATTTGGAAATTGTCCTGTTGTTGATGCACCCTAAAATTGTTTTAGCCTTTTCCACAGCCATATCAGACTGCAGAGTTAAAAGAAAGAAGATTCAGATGGAATGTCAGGAGGTATTTCTTATGGCAAGGGTTGTCAACCAGTGACAGGGTGTGCAAGCACAACAGCCCCATACAGGGACTGTCAGGGATGGTTTAGGGGACCAAGTAATGGTTGGTCTAAATGACCTATGAACTTCTTTCCAATCCATCCATCCACTCAATGACTCTATTCATGATTGTTACTTCCAGCAAGCTGCTTTGGTATGATTTATGTCCTGAAGGTCAGAATGTCAATACTGGTAGCAAATAAAGTATGCATAAATCAAAACTCTTCTCCCAGGGCAAAGCTGGAGCAGCACCCTCTCCCTTAGTACGGCCCACAGAATCATGAAGGATTCACTAAGGTTGAGATGGCAGAAGCAGGTTGGGGTAGCTGAAGACCCAGGGAATCCATGGGCTTCCTCTGGTGGGCTTGGGGTGGGGGTTGTAATTCACCTCCGATGCTCCCTGCAATCAGGGCATGATGGGGTGTCAGCCGAATCCAAATCTGGTTATGCTGTCAAGCCTTAGTGAAATGTCAAGTTTTGAGCTCTGCTTCTACAAGGCACAGCCCGCCCCCCCCAGCAGCCCCTCCTCCGCATGGGAATAAAAAAAAATTCTGAAAAATGGATCGGAAGCGTCTTCTCTTGTTTTAGGTAAGGGCTGAGAATGCAGGGCCATTCCTGACAAGCTCACAATACTTTCCTCGCCTTTATTTCATGCTGGAGAAAATAGCCACGGGGTTTTCGCTCTCATTTTCTTTTCTCTGAAAAGGGAAGGAACAAATGAAATGAAGTTCACGAGAAGAGCAATCCACTTAATCGGAGGCAAGCGATGGGAGGGGGCGGGGGGGGTAGCGCTCGTTCCCTCTGCATTCTATTCTACCAATTAATTATTTAGTTACATGCTGTCTGTTATGATGAGAGGTAATTAGAGGTAATTAGCTGGGGAAAAAAAAAGGAAGGTGGGAAAGCTGCCAGTTGGTTATGAAAGCCGAGATTCAGAGCTTCCGTTATCACCTTCCAGGGTCTCTCGGAGGGCGGAGTTTGAGAGGTTCCCCGGAGAAGCAGCCATCCCTTCCCAGCCACCTTCTCCGTCATCATTCTGCTCCCCAGTTCAGACACCAAGAGGCTGCTCTGTGGCTCTGCAACCCAATGCAACCTGGGCCTTTGGGGTGCCAGTCATAGAATCCTAGGGCTGGAAGGGACCTTGGAGGTCTTCTAGTTCAACCCCCTGCCCAAGGCAGAAATCCATATATAATGCTGGACAAATGGCTGTCCAACCTTTTCTTGAAAACCTCCAGTGGTGGAGCACCCACAACTACAGGAGGCAAGCTATCCCATTGTTCTCACTGTCAGGAAATTCCTCCTTATTTCCAGGTTGGGTCTCCCTTTGATGAGCTTCCACCCATTGTTTCTTGTCCTGCCCTCAGGTGCTTTGGAGAATAAATCAACACCCTCTTCCCTGGGACAGCCCTTCAAGTACTGGAAGACTGCTATCCTGTCTCCCCTGAGCCTTCTCTTCATTAGCTAGACATACCAAGTTACCTCAAAAGTTAATTGTATGGTTTAGCCTCCAGACCCCTTTGTTGCTCTTCTCTCCACTCTTTCTAGGGCCTCAGCAACTTTTTTGTATTGTGGTGACCAGAACAAGCTTCCTATAGGAGATGACCAGGCTGAGCCCAAGGGAGGGATCAAGCATGTCATCAGTCTTGAGTCAACTTCATGCCCCCAAGAGATCTAAGTCAAGCCCTCCTTGAATTCCATTGACTCTTATCTACCTCCAATTCCCTTTGACCATTAGTAGTTCAGATTCTTGTAGTAGAGCGGGTTAGCATGCAATAAACGTGCAGTCATTTGAACCACCTTGTTTCTTAATGTTTTGCTCCTGGAGCTTCCCCATTCAGCTTGACTGCCTCCCAGCCTTTGAAAGAGGGCAGGACTGGGTGAACCCCTGGCTGGCATCCTCCGACTGCCAGACGCTCTGTGGCAAATCAAGTACAAAACCCCAACCGCTTGCTTCGACCAAGGAGGAAGCAGTGACTGAGCCGCCTCCTCCTGCCGCTGACCCACGCTGTTTCTACTTTCCCCTCTGTAAAGAGGCACTTGTGGGAGTCGTGGATATGCTGCATGCTTCAAGATGCCGTTGATCTATGTAAGGAGAAATATCAATTGGCACAAACGGAGAGGCTGCGGAGGCCGACTCCATTAAATCTGCCAGAATTGCTGCATCTGACACGTAAAACTAGTTGTAACTCAAAGGCATCAAATGAACACCACACCCTTTCAAGCCGGCTCCACCACCACCACCGAAGCACGTGACTGCCGTCTCGCCTCCTGCCCCAAGATGCAGCCCGCAATCAATGGCTGCCCTTCGCCGGAGAATGGGAAGAAAAGCTTCGGGAACATCAAGGCGAAAGCGCTCTCCCTTTCAACCGCCCCCGAGCAGCGTCTACCTGGGGAAAGGGAGCACCAGCCTTCCTTACGGGGGGGGGGGGCTTTTGAACTTGCCATTGATTCATCCTCCAGCGCCGCGGCTGAGCATCATTAAAAATAATAGATGCGCCCGACCTTGCCAGCGGCCCCGCGGCTTTCCGTGCCGAGCTAAGTGGCTGCTCTGGGCCGAGAGGGGCGGAGGGAAGCGGGCGGGGAGGGTTGAGTTGCGGGAGAAGTCGCTCACCAAGGGGAGGCAGCCAGCGTGTCCTCCCCCCCCCATTCAGGGGTTCTTGGAAGAGTCCAAACTGCGATGGAGGAGGGTTGCCCCCAACCCCACTCTCCTCTACGGCTGATGAAAGCAGGGCAGGAGTAGTTTAGGGGAGCTGGGGGAGGGGAGGGGAGGGGAGTGGGATGCACTGAGTTCTCATCTGTGAGCATTTTTTGAACCAATCAAAATGCAGGTGTCCTTTGAAAATCACTTCTTTGAATTTTGCCGTGTAGTGTGCCTCTGGGAAGAAAAATGGCTGTTAGAAAGGAGGCTGCACAAAACACATATATTGTATGTGTGTGTGTATGTGTAAGAAATGGCCCTTAGCTAAACCGCTTTACTGTCCTGGGGCTTGTTTCAGGTTTTTCAGGACAACGTTGCAGGTTGCAGTGAGGGAGAAAGGCCGGCTTTTGAAAAGGAGAATTAGGAAAGGAAGGTTAGGAAGGGGGTGATAAGACTGCTCCCCTAACTCAAAACTGACCTTGGGGTGCCTTCAAGTAAGACAGTACAATACTTAAAAAAAAACCAAACAAAATACTGTAAACAAAAAATGGCATGTAACAAACAAAAATAAATACCAAGTGGCCACATCACTAATTCTATCCAAGAATCTGCAGGAAAAAAACCCATTTAGAAAGGATGTCTAAAGGCTTGTAATTCATGGCAATCTGATGTTCCAGAGCAATGCTATTCCAGCCTTGAACAGATCACATGATCAGGGATCCACTCCCTGAAACCAATGAAAATGCCTCAAAGTCCACCAAAATCTCCCCAGGCTCTGTATCATTGGAAGATTGTCAGTTGATCTCTCTTGCCCCTCCTCCACTGCAAATTCAACTTTACTTTGCTCCTGAAATTCAATGCAATGTAGACTTTCTCAAAATCCATCCAAACTTCTCAAAGCAAAAATAAACCACCTACAAAGGCCAAGTTCCCAGCAACAATTGACTCTCCCTCACATTACTATCATGACAAAAAATGGATTGCAGCTTGACCTGCTGAATGCAGGATCCAGTGTGGAAGGAAAAAGAAGAGGATAATGACTGACATAGTCGAGAATTTTGGGAAGGTAATTGGGTAATATCCAGCCAGTTTCAAGGGCAGTTGTATCTTGAGCCTGCTTGTAAAAGGAAGCAATAACAGAGTTGGAAGGGACCTTGGAGGTCTTCTACTCCAACCCCCTGCTCAAACAGGAGACCATATACCATTCCAGACAAATGAATGTCCAGTCTCTTCTTAAAAACCACCAGTGATGGAGCACCCACAATTTCTGGAGGGAAGCCATTCACTGGTTAATTGTTTTCACTGTCAGGAAGTTTCTCCTTAGTTCCCGGTTGCTTCTCTCCTTGATTAGCTTCCATCCATTGCTTGTCTTGCCTTCTGGTGCTTTGGAAAATAGGTTGACCCCTCTTCTCCTCAAATGTTGGAGCACTGCTATCCTGTCTCCCCAAGTTTTCTCTTAATTAGACTATCCAATTCCTGCAACTGTTCTTCATATGTTTTAGCCTCCAGTTCCCTTGCATAGTTACTGAGAATCCATTTCAGTAAGGATTCCGGTCTGGACATAGGAAAGAAACAATGGTCCAAGTGGACAGATCCACCAGTCAATAATCACAAGCTTGGTTCTTTCCTCCTGCCTATATATGTTCAGATTAAACCTGGCAAGTAAGTATTACTGTTGAAAAATAAACATCTTGGCTTCCAGGAAACTTTAGCTGGTGTTAGCTCTAAATGCATTCATCTTGACAGGGCTGGTGTGTGACTCCCAGCTTCTGCTTCTCAGCAAGTAGAGGCATTGGCTAGATAGTAGCCTTTGGTCAGGTTCGGTTGGAGTTCCTGATACTAACTGGATAAGAAGACCTTGATGAGATTTCTTCACACAGATTATTATGGGGTATGTTAATGAAGATTCTCAATCATCCAGGTAAAATTGTCTGAAGGTTGAATATTGACAACTGATAAAATTAGTCCAGTTGCTATGATTCAACTTTTGTACTTTGTGTGGAGCAGCTTTTAAAGATGACAAAAAACAATGGTTGGAAACTAATCAAAGAGAGAAGCAATCTGGAATTAAGGAGAAACTTCCTAACAGTGAGGACAATTAACTAATGGAACAGCTTGCCTTCAGAAGTTGTGGGTGCTTCATCACTGGAGGTTTTTAAGAAGAGACTGGACAATCACTTGTCTGAAATGGTACAGGGTCTCCTGCTTGAGCAGGGAGTTGGACTAGAAGACCCTTCCAGCTCTATTCTGATTCTGATTGACTGGGAAACCACATTTGATAAAGAGTACACTCCAATGACCAGGTTGCCAACAGCTGGAAAATGCTATCAGAATAATTATTTTTCATTTGTTGCCCTAATTGCCAGTAGGAATCAATTCAAAATGCCCCCATGGTGTAGCACTAGGGTACATTAGGATTTTTAAAATTATCTAAGGGGGGAGGGGTATTCAAACTCCTGACCCCATAAGAGGTAAGAGGTGATGAGGCCAGAAGACCATTTTTCTTGGCAAACTCTCTGTGCTTGCTTGTTTTCTTGCAGATGTTTCATTACCCAAACTAGGTAACATCATCATCAGTGCTAGTTGATTGACCTGATGATGGTACCTAGTTTGGATAATGAAATGTCTGCAAGAAAACAACCAAGCTCAGAGAGGACCCAGGACCCCTCATTTCAGCCCTGAGCTACATATATTCTCCTTTATCTGGAAGCCCTTTACTTTAAACAAGCCTTCAAGCAGGTTCCCAGTTGATGATGGGGTTGTGTTTATTTTGTTTGATTATTGTTGCCAGGGAGGTGAAGCTTTATTGGGTTTTGTATTTGGGGTTTCACTTCTGCCCAGAGTCACCGTGAGTGAGTTGGGTGACCACATTCATTTTCTTAATAAATAAATATTGTAGTTGAACATGGCCCATAAATAGACCAACCAACAGTTTTTTTTAATGTTTGGAGGAGGTGGGGTCCACACTCCAAACATAGGAATTTCTGCTGTGTGTGTGTGTAGGGGGGGGGGGGGTTAAGGCTGCCTGGTTGGCTTTCTGTTTTTGTCTAGTTGTACATCAGAAAAGAAATCCAGCTTTCTTTATCTTTACTTTATTCCTTACAAGTTGCACTGGCATTGAAAAAAGAATTTTTAATTTTATATTTTAAAAATGAAACTGGGGAATGGCCTTTGTCTCAAGAAATATGCAGTTTAACCTTCAAAGTAGTTAGTCCCTATCAGGAGCTGGTTCAAAATCCTTACTTGATGCTTCCTCCTGTTTACATTTCCAGCAGCAAAGAATATCCTCTCCTTATTTAACAGAATAACAGAGTTGGAAGAGACCATGGAGGTCTTCTAGTCCAACCCCCTGATCAAGCAGGAGACCCTATACCATTTCAGACAAATGGTTGTCCAATATCTTTTTCAAAATCTCCAAGGGTGATGGAGCACCCACAGCTTCTGAAGACAAGCCGTTCCACTGGTTAATTGTTCTGTCAGGAAACTTCTCCTTAGTTCTAGGTTGGATGGAGAATAGTTTGACCTCCTCTTCTTTGTAGCAGCCACTCAAACATCTTGAGAATTCAGAGTCTTAAGATGCTGAGACTCTGGGAAGAGTGCAGAAAAGAGCAAGAAAGATGATTGGGGTCTGGAGGCTTTTTTTGGGGAAGGGGGGTATGGCACATGTTAGCCAGGGATCACCGAGGTGGCTGGCTGCCTCTGTGAAAGGATTTTTTTGGGGTGGTGTTATCTTTACCCACGGGATGCCTGAATGCTGGCAGGCAATTGGGGGAGGCTCCTTTCTTGTCCCTATGTGGTTTATTCGCTCACGGGAATCGAGCCGCTGACCTCAGCGGTGCGCAGGCCCAGCATCTTACCACATGAGCCACCACGGCCTCCCCGGTCTGGAGGCTAAAACATATAAACAACAGTTGCAGGAATTGGGTATGGCTAGTCTAGAGAAAAGAAGGACTAGGGGTGACATGATAGCAATGTTCCAATATTTGAGGGGCTGCCATAAAGAAGAGGGGGTCCACCTATTTCCCAAAGCTCCAGAAGGCAGGACAAGAAGCAATGGATGGAAACTAATCAGGAAGATAAGCAACCTAGAACTAAGGAGGAATTTCTTGACCGAAAAATAAACCAGTGGAATGGTTTGCCTTCTGAAGTTGTGGATGCTCCATCACTGCAGGCTTTTAAGAAGAGACTGGACAGTCAGTTGTCTGGAATGGTATAGGGTCTCCTGGTTGAGGAGAGAGTTGGAGTAGATGACCTCCAAGATTTATTTATTTATTTAATAAATTTGTATGCCGCCCAACTCCCGAAGGACTCTGGGCGGCTTCCTTTGGAAGATCCCTTCCAATTCTGTTAGTCTGTTAAGTATTGGAACAGTGCTATCAAGTAACCCCTGGCCCTTCTATTCAAGACCCAATTCCTGCAACCGTTCTTTGTATGTTTTAGCCTCCAGTCCCCTAATCTTTTTTGTTGCTGTTCTCTGCACTCTTTCTAGAATATAAACATCTTTTTCTTACTCTGTTCTCTTATTTTGTTCAAAATCAAGCCTAATCAAGAGCTGGAGTCTCCAAAACTTTGTGGAGGGTCTACTTAGTCCAATAAAAATACTCCCTTTCTGTCTATTTGGCCCTTAATTTCTAGCATATTAACATTCCTGTATATCTGTTTGTAACTGACAGGCCCCTGGAAAAGCACCTGGGAAAGGTTTAGCAAGTTCAGTGCATTTTAATTAATGCACCTGCAGACCATAGAGAGCATAGAAAAGGAGCCTCCCCCCTCAAATGGGTAGTTGAGGACATTCACCATTACAAGTCTGGGCCAGGAAGGGAGAGGAGCAGCTGGATAAGAGGTTGGGTTGGTTCCTTTTCTTTCTGGCTTTCTGGCTTTAGCCATTCCATTCTGAATAGCAAAGGAGCAGAGCTCTAATCCAGTCATTACAATGCTTCTTAAAAAGAGATTATGGGATTTAGTTTGTCAATGGATTTCATAGCTGCTCAGCATAATTGGGACCTTCTCTTGGGAACAGCCTCTTTGTTGTTGGAAGCAATTTAACTCAATTTGCACCAAAGCAGGATGTGCCTCCGAAGGGGGGGGGATGATACTCCTCCCCTCTGGTCACCAGCCCCAGTTCTCAGCAACCTTTGCCCACCCATCCTTGGGCCAGGGGCTGCTTGTAGAACCTTCTTCTGCGGGAAACCAGTCGATCTGTGAAAGATCACCTATGAAGGGTGCAGGGGCAAATCTGGTGGACACGGCCAGGCCTCCTCCTGCTTTGGGAATGGTGATTCCTGGTTGGTGGGCAGGGAAGCTGTTCAGGAAGAAGAAGCATCTTCAGAGACTGGGTTGGCTGAGAAAATCTCTCCCAAAGAGAATTGTTTCTACTTTCTCAGCATTGCACTATTGAATGTTGTTTGGGGAAGGGAAGGGCAAGGGAGACAAAGGAAGAGGTGCAATTGCTTGGATGCATCACACTAAACCAGAGGTCTTCAAACTTGGCAACTTTAAGACTTGTGGACTTCAACTCCCAGAATTCTCCAGCCGGCATAGCTGGCTGGAGAATTCTGAGAGTTGAAGTCCACAAGTCTTAAAGTTGCCAAGTTTGGGGACCCCTGCACTAAACCATGGTTTGGCTTAGCCAAAAACAAATAGACCAATTAGCACTCATGCAAAGTCTGATTCTGGCTCATGGGAATAGAATTTAATGTCTCCTTGGAGGAGTTACTAACTGTCCTTCCTGGACAAATAGCCACAATCTTCTAGCTAAGGCAGCTATTTAGGTGTGGGGGGGGGGAAGGAAGGAAACAGACATTTTATATCCATTCATATTTATATACATCCACATATTTCACGATTGTTTGTGGTATTTTCATGACTATGTACTCTTTGCTTGCTGACATTTTGAAAAGATTTCCAGTATGCTACTCATGACTTCTAAGCATTAGCTCCCTTAAAGAACATTTGTAGTTCAGGGTTGACATGAGGGGTCCCTGGTGCTCTCTGAGCTTGGTTGTTTTCTGGCAGATGTTTCATTACCCAACCAGGTAATGTCACCAATGCTAGAAGAGAGTGGGGGTTGTGGAGAGGGGGAGGGGGAGGACTGTGGGATCTTTGGTGCTCTCTGAGCTTGGTCAGTTTCTTGCAGATGTTTCATTGCCCAAAGTAGGCAACATCATCATAAGCATTGAGTAATGAAACATCTGCAAGAAAACAACCAAGCTCAGAGAGCAGACCCCTTATTATCTCCCTGCACAAGCAGGGATGTAAAGGGCAGAGGGCTTTTTTCAGAAGCTGTTGTATGTGGGACCCTTCAGCTGCCCACCTATGTGGTGGGTGACGTCTTGATGGCAGAGGCCCTTCCTTCCCTTTGTTTTTTTCCCCTCCCTCCTTGTCTTCCTTTCGCCCCTTTCCACTCCTGCTTGCCGCCCCCCTCGGCACAGCCTCTCCATTTTCTCATGCCCTACCCTGGTTTTTATAACAAGGTATCAACTGCATATCCGTCTTGCAAAATGCTTTTGTCAGAAGATCCGGAAAAGGCATTAAGAGGATGGAGTGAGTGGAATTGGTAAGGGTCAGGCTAAGAGGCAGAAGTACTAGATTTTTATTAACAGAGAAAGGAGTTGCAGTCTGAAACTGATCCCCTGTCCGTCCACTTATTATTACAGGTTTTGTATTCTCCAAAGATCAAAAAATCACGGCCTCATTCCAGGAAAGAAACTACAGCAGAAAATGCCTGCCTGCCTCTTCAATATATAATCCCTTTCCTTTAAATATTGATTCTTCTTTTTTAATCAAAGAAGGGAAAGGGGGAAAAAAGGAGCAGAGAAACGTTCTTCTCCCAAAAGCTAAGACCCAGCCTGGAGAAAAAAGATGAATTTCTAACCATGCTAAAATTAAATAGTCCGAGGGAAAAAGTGCAATTTTCCCTTGAGATCAGGGAATGGAAGGGAACTGGGAGGGCTGCCAAGAGAAGAAAGGTCTCTGCTGCAGCGGAGCCGGTGCCTCTCATTTGGGCTGGCCTGAGAGGGAGGGTCTTTTTTATTTTAAAGAAAGACTACCCCTCCTCCAGTGCAGGACATGCACGACAGAAACACTGCATGTCAAAGGACCCAGACTCAAACCCTTGATAAAGCATGAGAAAGAATAACAAAATATTGGAGGTCTTCTAGTCCAACCCCCTGCCCAAGTAGGAGACCTTATACCATTTCAGACAAATCGTTTTCTAATCTCTTCTTGAAAGCTTCCAGTGATGGAGCACCCAGCAGCTTCAGTTAGTTCCACTGATCACTGTCAGGAAACTTCTCCTTAGTTCTAGGTTGGTTCTCTCCTTGATTTTTATTGTAAGATTACAAGTCTCAAAGCACTTCTCCCCTCCTTTACTTCCAGAAAACGAGGGAGGGTTCTGTGTGAGATGCGTCCCATGCCTCTTCCTCAAATTCCCCAAAGAAATAACCTGGGCTGAGATGCCTTTGCATGGCAGTTTCCTAGGCCCTTCCTCCTGACTCTGAAGGTCATTCTCACAGACCATTAAAACAGCAAAATATATGGAAAAAAAATAATAGAGTCATTTTCCAGTTTAGTTCCTCATTATGTTATCAGTACATTGTGTAATTGTATTTTTAAGTTATTTACTGAATTTTCCGCACTGAAGGCTCTTAGAGCTGGTTGTGACTGAAGCAGCAGCGCATAAGCCTGAGTAACCAATAAACTTTGTGTTGCTTACCATCTTGCAGTGAAAGGAGGAGCTTTGGCACTTTCTGTGGAGAACTTGGGCTATGAGGTGGCTCCACAGGAAAAATAACTTCCTGTTCTACTCTCCTTTTAATCTTCACATTGGGTCTGCCAGCCAAGTTGGTTTTCCCTCTTTGTCTGGTTTTTTTTTTTTTGATTAACACATTTTTATTAGTTTATCAAAGTATAAAATACAAAGAAAAATGAAAATAATGGTAAAGTAAGGGAGGAAAGAGGAAAAAGGGTAGAGTAAAAGGGAAAAGAAAAAAAAACATTGACTTCCAACTCTCTTTAATGCAGTAGTATAAGGTAATAATATACAACTTTTTACTTTTGCATAGAAATATATACTAGCCATTTCAATAGTAACAAACCTATCTAATCAGCACAGCCCAAAATCAAGGATTCAGGATTTGTTTTCCACCTCAAGCACAAAGTCCAGAAGTGGTTTCCAAGTATCCCCTCTCCTTGTCTTGATGAGCTTTGGAGTCTTGAATGTTTTATCAGGCAAGAAGACATTTTATTTATTTATTTATTTGTTTATTTGTTTGTTTGTTTGTCAACAAGTGCAAGGAAACAGGACACATGAAAAAATGGCACAAATAAATGGATATAAAGAAGCAAAACATAGCCATAAACACATAAAATGAGTACATACAAATGGGGACAGTAGGACAGGGACGGTAGGCACGCTGGTGCGCTTATGCATGCCCCCTTAGGGACCCCTTAAGAAACGTGTAAGGTCCACGGTAGACAGTTTAAGGTAAAAGGTATGGGGGTAAGAGAAACTAACAACAGGATCAGGTAGAGTGTTCCAGACATTTACTACTCTATTGCAGAAGTCGTATTTTCTGCAATCAAGATTAGATTACATTTAGTTTGTATCTATTGATAGCCCTAGTGTTATTGCAGTTGAAATGAAGTCAAAGGGCTCATGGAGAAGTATTTCAGTTGCTATCTGTTTTGATGAATTAAGAGTTTGGGCATAGGGTGTGAGTTCCTTCATATGATAGCATAGATTCACATGATAGCAAGTGTTCCAATATTTGAGGAGCTGCCACAAAGAAGACAGATAGGTTTGGAAAACCTATTTTCCAAAGCACCAAAAGACAGAAGAAGCAATGGATGGAAACTAATCAAGGAGAGAAGCAACCTAGAACTAAGGAGAAATTTCCTGACAGCGAGAAAAATTAATCGGTGGAACGACTTCAGTAGTGGGTTCTAAAACCCGTTGCTACCGGTTCGCGCATGCACACGATGCTTCTGCACATACCGCTACCGGTTCGCAGAACCGGGCCGAACCGGGAGCAACCCACCGCTGAACGACCTGCCTCCAGAAGTTGTGGGTACTCTAATACCAGAGGCTTTTAAGAAGAGATTGGACAACCATTTATCCAAAATTGTACCGGGTCTCCTGTTTGAGCAGGGGGTTGGATTAGAAGACCTCCAAGGTCCCATCCAACTCTGTTATTCTATTATTCTGTTCACATGACTTTGGGTCAGACCTAGCCTATCTTACAGGAGGGAAAGCTGTGAGGAGGCTAAAATGCTTTTCAAATGAAAAGACCAGAGATCAGTGCAATAACTAAATAAATGCCAATAAATATTGCCCACTCGGTTTCTTTGAAGCACACCACCATCCTTGAATATTTCAGAAAGAAACGTTTGACAGCTAGTGCTCAGAGAAGTGTTCTGACTCTGCTTTCTTTTCCTGTCAGCCGGGCCTCAATCTTGCTATTACTGAGATCTTTCTGGCTTATCGTGAGCCGATCTCAGCCACTTGCCACAATGGGGGCTGAATGCAGATCCCTCCCTCTGGTGGTTTCTCCCTCTGTCAGGTGGAGGCATCTCGGCTGAGTCTCATTAGGCTGGCCTTGCCTGGATGCTTTATTGATTTTTCCTCATTCTATTCATTACTATCTCATCACAGTTTAGAAGCTATTTGGAAAAATTTACAAGTAGAAATAAAGAAAGGAGGGGGAAAAACTGTTCAAGAGGAGACATCTCCAAAGACGGAAGAAAGTTTCGCCTGATTGCAAAGAACTTCTTGGAGTGATGTGGAAGAGGGAGATGTTCATGTCAGGAACTGGATTATTAGTTATTTGTTAAATGATACAGACCATAAAACTAATTGCTATTGGCAGAATATTGATAAGAGGGCCAAAATAAAATTTATGGTTTAGTTTAAGTTTATGGTTTAATTTCGTTAGCCTTCGTGTAAAATGAGGCATGATGGCTCAGTGGTTAAAGACGCTGAACTCGACAGCTGGAGAGCTGACAGCCCAGGTTTGAGACCCAAGCTCAAATGGGGTGGGCTCCTGTTCTTTGCCCCACAGCTCCTGCCCACCTAGCAGTTTGAAAGCATGCAAATGTGAGTAGATTAATAGGTACCACTTTGGTGGGAAGGTAACAGCGTTCTATGCACCTTTGGCATATAGTTATGCTGACCACATGACCACATAAATGTCTTTGGACCATGCTGGCTCCCTCGGCCAAGAAACGGAGATGAGCACTGCGACCTAGAGCCACACACAACTGACAGGGAAAGCTTTACCTTTTAATGTAAAATGGCTGCAAGAATTAAAAATAAATGCAATTTTAGGACTGTCTTGCCTGAGTGAAGGCTACAAAAGAGTTTCAAAGGGGAAGGGGTTTTTTTAAGGGTGGATTTTTGAACAAATAGCCAGGTGGAGCTAAACCATATAGATGTATTTTAATCTGGTAAAATTTAGCCAGCTCAAGATGGCTTCTAATGTTACTTAAAGTATAACAATCTGTAAAAGGAGTATGAAATTCCAGCCACATTTAAGGTGTACCGTCTCTTCCTCCACCTTCATCATTTTCAGAGAAGCAAAACAAGGTTCAGATACAAAGTGCAGAATATCCGTTGTTTCCTCTGGAAAGATCTGGAATTTGTTATCTACATGCTCCTTCCCAATTTATGAAAAACTGGGTCAAAATTAATGAGAACTTCAACCTGTTCACATCCCTCTCCCTATCTCAGCAGGCTGTGGTTGCATCAAGAGGCCTTTGCTTGCAAACCTGCACTTGGTGCTTGCTTCACAGAGTTACACAAACAAAGGCCCATCTGCACTTACAGCAGAGGTGGGTTCCTACCGGTTCTAAACGGTTCTTTAGAACCGTTAGTAACTCAGCGATGACGTCACGGAACCGGTTCCATCGGTGTCTCCGTGGGCGTCGCCATCTTGGATTTTGCTTCTGCGCATGCACAGAAGCTAATTTTTTAATTGCGCGTGCGCGCGTGCATGGCGCAACCCTGAGCAAACCGGCAGCAAAAGGATCCAGAACCCACCCCTGACTTACAGGCTCCGGTTTGATGGGGAATTTGCATGAAGACAGCAGGTTATGGGGAGGGGTTTACACAATGCAGAGGATGGGTATCTATTTGGGACATTGCACTGAGAGTAGCAGATGCCCAGGATTACTCCTGGACTGCCATAAGACATGGAAGGCTGCTGGTGCTCTTTGCAGATGCCTTCCTTTGTCTTTCTTGCTATTAAAAAATAATATTGTCAGGAGACACTACCTCTGTAAGTGCAGTATTCATTATTATCTTTCCTTGTAAAACATGATTCATTGCTACAGCAAAAGCTTTCTTGTTCCCAAGTAATGCATATATGTAATACATGGTTCCTCACATCAGTGAGGCGTTTTAACATGCAGGGGAGAAAGAATATGGTTGCCAAGGGGAATAGAAGCCCTTTGGCCAGATAAAGGAGAAAGGGGTTGTCCAAGCCAAGACTGCATATGGGAACAAAAGGAGATTTGCCAGCTGAAAGAAAAGAGTTCTTTAAAGAAAGAACTTTAAAAGGTCGTAGAACAGAACAGAACAAAACAGGAATAGGAGCTGGAAGGGACCTTGGAGGTCTTCTAGTCCAACCCCTTACTCAAGCAGGTGACCATATACTATTCCAGACAAAAAGCTGTCCAGTTTCTTCTTAAAAGCCTTCAGTGATGGAGCACCCACAACTTCTGGAAGCAAGCTGTTCCACTGGTTAATTGTCCTCACTGTCAGGAAATTTTCCTTAGTTCTAGATAGGATATCTTTTTGATAAGTTTTCATCTGTTGCTCTTTGTCCTGCCTTCATGTGGTTTGGATAATAGGTTGAGCCAGAGGTGGGTTTCTACCGGTTCTAACCGGCTCTTTAGAACCATTAGTAACTCGGCGATGACGTCACGGAGCCGGTTCCGTCGGTGTCTCCGTGGGTGCCGCCATCTTGGATTTTGCTTCTGCGCATGCACAGAAGCTAATTTTTGCTTCTGCGCATGCGCAGAAGCTATTTTTTTATTGCTGCGCGCGTGCACGCGAAGTGCAACCCTGAGCGAACCGGCAGCAAAAGGATCCAGAACCCACCCCTGGGTTGAGCCCCCCTCCTCTTTGTGGCCCTCAAATACTGGAACTCTGCTATCCTATTGCCCCGGTCCTTCTTTTCACTAGACTAGACTTACCCTTTACCAATTCCTGCAACTGTTCTTCATATGTCCCAAAGGTGCTTTTTCAGGAGGCAACTGGACTTCCTTTTTTTCTTTTGAAGATATTTTGCTTCTTGTTATGTTCTAACTGTTTCAACTGTGTTGCATGGTTCCAACCAGGTCCAGCGTTTGAGCGGGAAAAAGCTCAAACGCTATTGGCTGGTCTGTCTGACAGCTCCCTATAAAAGGGCAAGCTGTCAGACTGCTCTTTGCTGGTTGCTTACACAAGAGCTGAAATAAAGAGCTGCTTTGGAAGTCTGTCTCCTGTCATCTCTACCCACTATCAAACAGTGGCGACGAGGGCTTGGGCCAGGAGAACTGTGACTAGCTTCTTCAGCACTTTCAACCAGCCAGGCAGACATCTNAGCGGGAAAAAGCTCAAACGCTATTGGCTGGTCTGTCTGACAGCTCCCTATAAAAGGGCAAGCTGTCAGACTGCTCTTTGCTGGTTGCTTACACAAGAGCTGAAATAAAGAGCTGCTTTGGAAGTCTGTCTCCTGTCATCTCTACCCACTATCAAACAGTGGCGACGAGGGCTTGGGCCAGGAGAACTGTGACTAGCTTCTTCAGCACTTTCAACCAGCCAGGCAGACATCT
>QLTV01002434.1:82011-94077 GCA_003457575.1 Thermophis baileyi
TTTGGTTCTTCGCTTATTCTCTCCTCTTCCTGTAATTCAAAGTGTTGTTCGTAAAACTCCTCTGCTTTCTCTTTTGTGTCTAATCTGTATCTCTGATCTCTCCATGTCACCAGTAGTCCTTCTGGAATTAACCATTTAAAATTAACTCCATATTTAATTAATTGTCTGGTCCAAAATTGATATTCTCTTCTTGTTTCTCTTACTCTCCTTGGAACTTGTTTCAACACAACTATTTCCTTCTCTTTATATTTTATAGGTTCATCTCTTGCTCTCTGCAATACTTCTGATTTCACAGCCTTTTTGGTAAATCTCACGTGCACTTCTCTTGGGAGTTTGTGTCTTGCTGCATATCTGGTGTTAACTCTAAAAATTTCATCCACATCTGCCATTATTTTATCCTTATCCATCTCCAACACTTCTGTCAGAATTTCTGCCATTATTTCAGCCAGGTTTTCTCCCTTTTCTTCTATATTCTGAAATCTTAAGTAATATTCAGTTCTTTCCATTTCAAATGAAATTATTATGCCATCCTTGTTTTTGTCTGCTTGAGTTAACCTGTCATCAACTTCCTTCACTTTTATTTCTATCTCTTCGGTTTTTTCTTCCGTTTTTTGCATCCTTTGTTCATTTTTCTCCATTGTTTGTTGTACTTTCTCTATTTTATCTTCTAACTTCTCTAGCTTATTATCTAATCCTCCTATTGTCTCTTTCACCTCCTTGAAGTCATCACATAAAGCTTGCATCATCTCTTTTAACTCTTGCTGCATTGCGTTACTTTTTTCTTGTTGTGCAAGTACACTTAATGTCTTCTGTCCTGTGGGACTTGAAGTTGCAGAAGATACTGCTGAGGATGGTGCCGATGCTGTTTTTCTCAGACTCATTTCAATCCTTTTTGTAATTCTTCAAGTTTTATTGTTTATGATCCACCGTGAAAAGTTAAAATCTCCAGTTATAATCCAATAATGCCCGGTTAACCACGCGTATCTTCAAAAATCCCAAAAATAATGCCTAAATGACCAAAATATAACAAAGTTCCAGAACAGGGAGAAATCCACACTCCAATTTAATCCAAAGGGAAAAAAAAGAAGGGAGGAAAAAGAATAAAATTTCCAAGAAACATTAAAAGTCCAAGAAAGGAGAATAACAACAAAAAAAATGGAGGCATTTTTGAACTTCTGAAGGCAAGTTGTTCCTCTGGTTAATTGTTCTCATTCTTAGGAAGTTTCTCCTTAATTCCAGGTTGTTCTCTCCTTGATAAATTTCCATCCTGCCTTCATATGCTTTGGAAAGTAGATTGACCCCTCATCTTTGTGGCAGCCCCTCAAATATCAGAACACTGCTATCATGTCACCCCTAGTTCTTCTTTTTGTTAGACTAGGTAAACCCAGTTCCTGCAACTGTACTTCATATGTTTTAGCTTCCAGTCCCCTAATGTTACTCACGATTCTCAATCTACTTCCTTTCAGGGCAGTTCTACAGTCCTTGGTGGGTTCCAATAAGTTACAATTCTGCTCCTGGCTTGGCCAAGGTGAGGTGAGTGTTGCCACCTGCTGTGACTATTGCTGGACACTTGAAAAGATCCTTTGTTTGGCAAAGTGCTACAATCTTTTTATATTTGGCTTTTAAAAGACTGCATAGCCATCTGCAGTTGCAAACACAGGCGTCATGTTTTTATTTTTAAATTCAGATGCCAATAATTTTTCAGATTTTAAATTTTCATAAATGTTTGCTCCACTTGTAATTATGAGGCCTTGTAAAGACTAGGAAGAAAAATGGCCTCTGGTGAATGCATAGATCCTCTCTCCCCCTAAAAAAATGCCTATTAAAAAGAAGGATCGAACAGTACAAGGGAACAGAATGTTGGCACCTCTTTGGCATGAACACAATGGGCCTTGATTTACAGCAGAATTTTGTTTCTTCTACAACTTGCAGGTTAAGAGATAAGGGCAGGGCACCTGGGTCTCCAACACCAACAACACCCTGAGGTGGCAACTCTTCTGTTGTCTAACCTGGCTTTCTAACTTAACTTCATAGCCATAAAGCCTAGAAATCTGCTTTTTGTTTTATGAAAAACAATGCTTGCTAAATAAATTAAATTCTGTAGCAATGTTTGTTTCTAAAAGCTTTTTCAGCACACTGAAATAATGTAGCAAACACCCAGCAGCCCAGATTCATCCTCCCCTCCAAAACGAGGATGGGGAATGTCCTGCAATAATAATTTTGACAAAGGGAAATGAGCCCCACCCATTTCAGTTGAAAACCCATGAAAATGAGGCACAAAAATGTGCTGTAGCTCGGAAAGCGACTGTCACATGCTAAAGCGCTTCTGCTCACGGCTGTATTGTCATGAATGACAGGTTGCCAGAGATGCTAACTGACAGGTGAATAAACAGGCATCAGGCAGGGTTGACTGTGCCAGCTTGTTCATTTGCATGCACACGTGAGACAAACGAAGCAGCAGGTAGGGACGGTCAAAAGGAGGCCTGCAAAATCAGGGTTCAGTCCTCCCACTGATCTTAGATCGGTCATACACAGGTAGCCTTCAACTGACAGGCACAATTGAGCCCAAAATTTCTGTTGTTAGGAAATTTCTCCTTAGTTCTTGGTTGCTTCTCTCTTTGGTTAGTTTCCATCCATTGTTTCTTGTCTTGCCTTCTGGTGCTTTGGAAAATAGTTGTATGTGGATAAAGAGACTAAAATTTATGTTATGTTATAACCCAAAAGAGAGCTTTTACAAAATGATCTATAGATGGTATTTATCCTCAGATAAATTGATTAAAATGTATAAAGCATCCCCAGAATAGTTGCTGGAAATGTAAAACTCGAATAGGAACCTTTTATTATCTTTGGTGGACTTGCCAAAGAGCTAAGCAATATTGGGTGAAAATTAATAATGCAATTCAAAAAATCTTGAAAATTAATGTACAATTCAAACTGGAAACTTTTTTTGTTAGGGTTTAAAACATTTGAAAAATCACGTTGTGTTTTATTGTTATATATGATACCAGCAGCACAACTTTTATATGCTCAGCTTTGGAAGGATCCTACAATACCCACAACAGAAGAATAGTTAATAAAGATGGCAGAACTGACAATGACAGCTAAGTTAATGCTCCTCGTGATATAAAAATTACTGAAGAAATTCATCTATAATTAGAAGCCCTTTGTGGACCTTTTGCAGGAGAGGGAGAAAAATCGATTTTTGTCATATAGATTTGATGATTGTTAACATTTAAAAATGAAAAAAAATCTTTCCCCTTTTCTTTTTTTGGGGGAAAATGGACATTTTATTACGTTCTTAAACTAAGAGTCTAATGTGCTTCTTATATACTTTGAAGAAAATGTAATAAAAAATATTTGACATCACCACTGCCATCCTAGACTGACAGGATGTATTTTTTTCTGATCTGTTTCGTATGAGTTATTTTCAAAAAATAATTTGTGTACAAGAAAATTGTCAGAGTTATGGCTGGTATCACCACCTCTGCACATGACTCGGGCAGCTCAACCCTCTCCTTAATGAAATTTGCATATGTAGGAGTTTATCCTTTTTTAAAGCTTGCAATTTTTTAAAATAATACAGTTCCATTCATTTCATTATCTTATCTTGTCTCTTATTCTGGCTGTGTTTTCACAATATCCTTATCCAAATTTAGAGATCAGTTAGTATTGATTGGTGTGTGTGTGTGTGTGTGTGTGTGAGTCACAAAAGGGAGGGGCTCTTTCCCAGGGAGCAAAAAGAGACAGTGTGGCTTGGAATTTTTGGAAGAGGCTGAAGGGGGGTCCCTCCGTAGCCTCTCACAGGGTAGGTCTGATGGTTACCTAGAGAGTTGCTTTAGGCTGGCAAAATTTCTGCCTATTTTCATAAGATCACAAAAGGGGATCATATGACCCTGGGACACTGCAACCGTCATAAATATGAGTCACTTGCCAAGTGTCTGAATTTTGATCACATGACCGTGGGGATGCTGCAATGGTCATAAGTGTGAAAAACAGTAATAAGTTGCTTTTTTCAGTGCGGTTGTAACTTTGGCCACTAAATGAATTGTTGTAAGTCAAAGACTACCTGTATAGGCTTCTGTAGATGGCAGACTGCTTTAGTTTGGCAAGGTTCGGTCTATAGATGAGGAACAATAAACTTTTGCTTGGAAGAATCACTATGTGTCTGCTGCGTCCTCCCGCTCATTCTCTGCCTAGCGACTAGGAACTGTTTTTCCATTGGTCGCTCTCTGACAGCTCAGCCGGTGGGAAAGTTACCGCCGCGCCATTGGCTGGCTGTTTGACAGCCGCTATATAAATAGCGGCTGACAGAAAGCTCCCCGGTTTTGTTGTAGTTGTTGCGTTACCGATGTTGCTGTTCTAATAAAAGGGGTTCTGTTATAATCACCACCTCGCCTCAGTTCCTCACCCTGTTGTTCTACCCAAGCTACAACACTGGCGATGAGGATGGGATCGTGAGGAGACGGCGCGAGCCGCGGGCTGATTTTTTCTCTCTCTCTCCTCTCCGTTTTGCTCAAGGCAAACATCTCCGTGCCAGTTAAGCTAAATATTCTTAACTGGCCATTTTTGAAGGATGTCCTCTTCGACATCATTCACCCCTTTTCAACCGACAACCGAGACCTGGGATGAATACCTGGACCATTTCGAGTGCTACCTCCAGGCACACAATTACACAGAACTGTCCAGCAACAGAAAACGCGCTCATTTTTTAACTGCATGCGGACCGCAAATCTTTGCTACAGCCAGAGCATTGGTGGCCCCGCAACCTGTCTATACGGTGCCATGGGACTTTCTGCTGAAAAAATTGAAGGATCACTTCTCTCCAGCCCCGTCCCGCATCTCACGCCATTTTGCCTTTCGCCAGAAGCTTCAACGCGAGGGAGAGACCATAAACCAATATATGGCTTCCCTCAGGACAGCTGCAATCCAATGCGAATTTCACGACCTCGAAGACTCCTTACTGGAACAGCTGGTGTGCGGGGTGCGGGATTTGAGGCTGCAACGTCGCCTCCTGGCCAGAAAGGACCTCACCTTGCACTCAGCCATCGACGAGGCATGTGCGTCTGAAATGTCCGAAAGATCAATGGCCGAAATGCACCGGACTCTGTCAGCGGTCGCTCCGGACAGAGCTGTGGCTGTCCACCACGACGACGTTGCGCCCGAAGACCTAACTGACGATGAGGACGGGGTCAGCCGCCTCAAATCCCGAATAAACAACCGGTCCGACCGCAAGCCATCCCAACAGCTGTGCCACAGCTGCGGTGAAAATCACCTCAGGTCTGCCTGCCGTTTCCGATCTGCCATCTGCCGCCAATGCGGTAAAATGGGACACCTAGCCAGGGTCTGCCAATCCGCCTCTCAACAGGACATTCGCCCTTTCAGACGACCAAATGTTAGAAGCTCCTTTGCCAAGCCAAGAGACGACTGCTACACCATCTCCAAAGACAACAACAACCCTGCAGTGTCCATCAGTCACGCCTCCTCTGCTTCCAGCAAAAAACTTTTTCTCACTGTGCTGCTTGAGGGCTCTCCCTGTAAACTAGAATTGGACACGGGCTCTTCTAAGTCCATCATAGCCTGGTCCACTCTCAAATCCTTAGTTCCCCAGGTCAGCCTTGCTGACCTGAAACCTTGCTCAACCAGCCTACGTGACTACCAGGGTAATTCCATCCCCATTCTGGGCCAGGGTAAATTCCTCATAGAGAAGGGTTCGTTTAAAGGGCACCTCCCCTTATTGATAGTAAAGGGCCACCTCCCCAGTTTGCTTGGGCTGGACTGGTTCCAGGCCCTGGGCCTCAGTGTTACAGGGATCCACTCCACCTGCAATGATGACCTCGAAGCCTTGACCTCTGAATTCGCCTCGGTTTTCGATGGACAACTAGGTAAATATACAGGGACCCCCATCTCCCTGAACCTTGACCCCAGGGTTGCCCCCATCAGGCTCAAGCCCAGGAGGGTGCCTTTTGCCCTCTGGCCCAGGGTGGACTCTGAGCTGGACAAGCTGATCTCCCAGGGAATTCTAGAGCCCACTGACATTTCCAAATGGGAGACCCCCATTGTGTTACCCATCAAGCCTGACGGGTCTATTCGTATCTGTGGGGATTTCAAATGTACGGTTAACCGTGCCCTGCAAGCTCACCCTTACCCGGTCCCGGTGGTACAGCACCTTCTCCACTCTCTAGGCCCTGGGAGCCTTTTTGCTAAATTGGATATGGCTCAGGCCTATCAGCAGCTCCCTGTGGACGAAGCCACTGCTGCCGCTCAAACCATCGTCACCCACAGGGGTGCCTTTAAGTGCCGTCGCCTCCAATTTGGCATAAGTGTGGCTCCTGGCATTTTCCAGAGCATCATGGAGCGCCTCCTGCATGGCATCCAGGGTGTCATCCCCTACTTCGATGACATCCTGGTATCCGCCACCTCTCGCTCGCAGCTTTTTGAGCGCCTCAGGCTAGTTCTGTCCCATCTGCAAGCAGCTGGCCTCAAACTTAAAAAATCTAAGTGCCAAATTGGCGTACCCAGGGTGGAGTTTTTGGGTTTTTTAATAGCTGCCCAGGGGATAAACCGGACCTTGTCTAAGGTGGAGGCCATCAAACAGGCTCCCACCCCAACTTGCAAGGCAGAGTTACAGGCCTTTTTAGGTCTTTTGAACTTCTACAGTGTTTTCCTACCCCATAAGGCCTCTGTGGCCGAGCCTCTTCACAGGCTGCTCGACAACAAGGCCCCGTGGGTGTGGAGCAAGGTCCATTCTGCTGCTTTCGCTGCTGTCAAGGGCCTGCTTACTTCTGATGCTGTCCTGGTGCAATACCACGCCCACCTTCCCCTGGTCTTGGCAGCTGACACTTCTCCCTATGGGGTTGGGGCTGTCCTCAGCCATAGATTCCCCAATGGGCTAGAGGCTCCCATCGCTTATTTCTCCAGGACTCTCTCGTCCACCGAGCGCAATTACAGCCAATTGGACAAAGAGGCCCTGGCTGCAGTTGCCGCTGTCAAAAGGTTCCACGACTACGTTTACAGTCGTTCCTTTTCCCTCATCACTGACCACAAACCCCTTCTGGGTATCTTGGCTGGGGATCGGCAGACACCTCAAATCTTGTCCCCCCGCATGTCCCGCTGGTCAGTTTTCCTGTCAGCTTACAATTACAAGTTGGTTTACCGCCCTGGCAAGGACATACCTAACGCTGATGCCCTCAGCCGGTGCCCTCTCCCTCAATCAGTCCAGGACCCTGCTCCCACCTCCTTGGTCTTGTTGATTGAGGAGTCTGACATGCCCTTGACAGCGGCTGACATAGCCTTCCACTCCTCCAAGGATCGAATCATCACTCAGGTCCTTGACTGGGTGCCCAGGGACCAGCTCCCGGACGTTTTTTGGCCTTTCAAGCGCAGGCAACATGAGCTATCTGTACTGAAGGGGTGTTTGCTATGGGGTAGCAGGGTTGTGGTCCCACCTCCCTTGAGGACTGCAGTGCTGCATAGTTTACACGAAGGGCATCCAGGGGTGGCCAGAATGAAGGCGTTGGGCCGCAGTTATGTCTGGCGGCCCAAGTTAGACACAGCCATCACCGAGTGGGTTGGGTCTTGCCAACAGTGCCAGCAGTCTAGGCCAGCTCTTCCTGAAGCACCGCCCAGGGAATGGGAACTACCCAGAAGCCCATGGTCACGGTTACACATTGACCTGGCTGGGCCAATGCAGGGACAGTCATTTTTAGTGGTAGTGGATGCTTTTTCAAAGTGGGTAGAATTAGCCCTTATGCCATCCACTACCTTGGAAGCCATCAGCAGGGTCTTGCAGAGATTATTCATGACCCATGGGCTCCCTGATGTCATAGTTTCTGATAATGGGCCTCAGTTTACCTCTGCCTCGTTCCAGATGTTTTTGGCTGGGCTGGGCATCTGCCATGCACTGGTTGCCCCTTTCCACCCCTCCAGTAATGGTTTGGCTGAGAGGGCAGTAAGGTCAGCCAAGGAGGCATTGTCCAGACTAGGGCCAGGAAACTGGCAAGAAAAAATCAATAAGTACCTCCTGTCCCAGCATACGACCCCAAGCCCCAGCACCAACAGTAGCCCAGCCGAGTTGCTTATGGGCCGCTGCCTCAGAACCACATTAGACAGACTGCATCCAACCTATGTGCCCGATGCCCCTACAGACTTGAAAAGCAGGGTCAGAACCTTCAATGTGGGGGATGCAGTCTATGCCAGGAACTATGGTGGTGAGCCCCGTTGGGTGCCTGCACGGGTTCTCGCGGTGACGGGTCCCTGCTCCTAGAGGGTAGGCCTGGTGGACGGGAGGCTATGGCGGCGTCATATTGATCAGCTCAGGGGGCGACCTTTTGCTTCCACACCAGCCACTGAGGCAGTCGAGCCCTACCAGCCCTACGCTGAGACCGCAGACCGCTATCTGACCGCTCCTGACGACGACCACCCTGGCATCTCCGTTGACCGTTCGGACCCAGCGCCGGACTTACCTGTTTCCGATGAGCTTCAGCCAACCTCCAGGGTCCCTGTCTGCACTGGCCCAGCGCCCGCAGCTACTCCTGACCTCCCGGACCATCTTGCTCCAGCCGAGCCACGGCGTTCGTCGAGACCACGCTGGCGCCCTGCGTATTTACAGGACTACGCATGTGCCATCCGGGAAGGGAGGGGTGCTGCGTCCTCCCGCTCATTCTCTGCCTAGCAACTAGGAACTGTTTTTCCATTGGTCGCTCACTGACAGCTCAGCCGGTGGGAAAGTTACCGCTGCGCCATTGGCTGGCTGTTTGACAGCCGCTATATAAATAGCGGCTGACAGAAAGCTCCCCAGTTTTGTTGTAGTTGTTGCGTTACCGATGTTGCTGTTCTAATAAAAGGGATTCTGTTATAATCACCGCCTCGCCTCAGTTCCTCACCCTGTCGTTCTACCCAAGCTACAACAGTGTCGTTCTTGGTCTTTGGAGCCTGACAGACAGTGAGAGAAACTCTCTTTCCTGGCTTCCTCCAAGCCTTAAGTCCTCTCCCTAGAACAGGGGCCTCCAAACCTGGCAACTTTAAGACTTGTGGACTTCAACTCCCAGAATTCCCCAGCCAACAAAGTCCACAAGTCCTAAAGTTGCCAAGTTTGGAGACCCCTGCCCTAGAACAAACTGTTTAGGGGACCAACAGAGCTACTGGAAGGGTACCAGAACCCCACTGGTCTCCTCGGGCCCCAAGAAACTATGGTACAAAGAAGCAGTGTTCCAATATTTGGGGTGCTGCCATGGAGAAGAGGGGGTCCACCTATTCTCCAAAGCACCTGAAGGCAGGAGAAGAAGCAATGGATGGAAGCTAATCAAGGAGAGAAGCAACCTGGAACTAAGGAGAAATTTCCTGACAGTGAGAACAATTAACCAGTGGAATGGCTTGCCTTCAGAAGCAAGAGGTTAGACTTGAAGACCTCCAAGGTCCCTTCCAACTCTGTCATTCTGTTATTCTGCCTAGACTAGAGGCACACCTTGCTCTTTAGCTCTTAGGAAGGCAGGGGCTAGAGCCCGTTTGCAGCCAGCTCACAGCCTACCTTGCTCTCCTTGCCCCACCCCGCTCCACCACCACCACCACCCTGCTTCGGCCTGCCATTTGCTTCTCTGTCTGAATGGCAGGAGAGTTAATAAGGAGCGCTTTTCTTTTATTCTACTCAGGGGCTGTGATGGAAAATACATTGGCTGGAAGTGAGACAAAAATCAATAGCCTATTCCATTTAACAGGGAGACAGCCAGAGTAACTAGCGAGAAGTGGATTAGGCTCCTCTGTTTGGCTGACCCAAGCGGCCCCCGCCTTCCCCAGCTCCGCTGCTAGACTGGTCTAAAACAAAAGGGACATTTGTCTGCTTTCATCCCAGGCCAAAGACTTTTCCCTTCTTTCTTCATCTCTGTTTCCGTTCTCAGGCTGGGGAACTCATAATCCAGGGTCCGAGGCGGCCAGGCAAACACAGGCAGTCCTCAACTTATAACCACAACTCAGCCCCAAATTTCTGCTGCTAAGCGAGAGAGTTGTTAAGTGAGTTTTGTCCCATTTTACAACCTTTCTTGCCACTGTTGTTAAGCGAATCAGGGCAGTTGTTAAGTTAGCAATAGCAATAGCAGTCAGACTTATATACCGCTTCACAGTGCTTTACATCCCTCTCTAAGCAGTTCACAGAGTCAGCATATTGCCCCCAACAATCTGGGTCCTCATTTTACCCACCTAGGAAGGATGGAAGGCTGAGTCAACCTTGAGCCGGTGAGATCTGAACCGCTGAACTGCAGCTAGCAGTCAGCTGAAGTTAATAACAAGGTTGTTAAATGACTCTGGCTTGCTTGTCAGAAAGCTGCAAAAGAAGAACACTTGACCCTGGCACATCTCATTACATATATGAGCCAGTTGCCAAGTGTCCAAATTTTGATCATGTGACCACAGGAGTGTTGCTACGGTTGTAAGGGTGAAAATCAGTCATAAGTCACTTTTTTCAGCACTGTTGTAACTTTGAATGGTCACTAAATGAACTGTTGTAAGTGGAGGACTACCTGTAGACAGGCGGTAGTCTGTTCTGCCCCACAAACTCCCGCCCCTTGGCAGTTTGTTTGCAAGCAGGTGCCTTAGTTGGGAAGGGAGATCGGCTGGGGTCTGCAGGGCTGGAGGCCACAGGGAGGTGGGGAGGGAAGGGATGAGCAGCGAGGTTGGAGTAAAAGAGAAAGGGCTTTGCTACTCGGGCCCTTTCGGATCACTTGACCGAGCAAAGGTCTCTCTGTAATCTCCCTGCTCTTTCTCCAAACGGTGTAACCTTTGATATGAAATGATGCATCCTTTGGAGGGGGGGGGCAAAGGGCTACACTAGCCCCAGAAAACCATCAAAAGGAAGATTAATCTCTGTGTGAGCTGCAAATGTGTTGTGAAGCTGGCCAGCTCCGATCCGATTTGCAGAGAGAGATCTCCCAGACTGGCCTTAGCGAAGGGAGAAGTAGGCTAAAAGTGAAGGAAGATCCCCGTTCCTCTCCTCGAATCCCAAGGGAGGAGACGGCTGTCACAGGATATGAACATGATGCATTTTAATAATCCTTCCAATTTGGCCAAAGACTTAATGCCCTGCCTGTCACTAATGCTGACAGAAGCTATTAAGGAAGCAAGATAGGAATATTTCAGTAGCGTTGGCAGCAGCATGGAGTCTGCAGCTGGGCTGGTACCTCATTCGGGATTCAGGACGCCAGCAGAGTGCTGGGAACAGGCTGGAGAATTGCAGATGAGATTAATTCACTCTGGACAGATTGTTCCCTTAGTGCATGTTAATTAACTTTCCAATCTGCAAGCCTTTTGCCCAAAACATTGTTACATCTTTCTTAATAATATTATTATGGCCCTTTTTGATGTTGCATAGCTTCATTCTCAGTTCACATGTTTGCTTCTCCCGGTTCTTGGGCCAAATCTCCACATCAGATTTTTCTCTGCCTCATCGTTAAAGGAAAACAGGAGGGGCCTGTCCCACATCTGATTACTTAGGAAAACTTGAAGGGAGAGAACTAAGTCTGGCCCACACCCAATCCAGCTTGCCCATGACTAGCAGGGCACTGCCCCAGGCCTGAGCGGAGCTGTGGCTGGGTTGTCATTTTGGCCCTAAGAGGAGGAAAAAAGGGAACAAAACAAGTTAATGTCATCTTGATACCCCTAGTCCCCACAATATTTTGCCCCTTGGGCTAGTGCTGATTAACACTGTTGGAGTGTTTCATTAACAGATTAACAGAGTTGGAAGGGACCTTGTAGGTCATCTAGTCCAACCCCCCGCTCAAGCAGGAGACCCTACACCATTTCTGACAAATGGCAGTCTAGTCTCTTCTTGAAAGTCTCAAGTGATGAAGCTCCCACAACTTCTGAAGGCAAGCTGTTCCATTGGTTGATTGTTGTCACTGTCAGAAAGTTCCTCCTTATTTCTAGGTTGAATCTCTCCTTGATCAGTTTCCATTCATTATTCCTTGTCTGGCCTTCACCTGCTTTGGAGAATAGCTTGCCCCCCTCCTCTCTGTGGCAGCCCCTCAAATATTGGAACACTGCTATCATGTCTCCCCTGGTCCTTCTCTTCACTAGACT
>QLTV01002434.1:97190-116709 GCA_003457575.1 Thermophis baileyi
TTATTATTATAATAGATATGGCATAATTCCATATATAGTAGAAGCATTATTTCCAAATAGAATTGAATTCTATACCAGTTTTAGTTTTTAGATGCAAAATTATTTGAGACATCAAAGTACATTCCTGCAGTTTAGTTATCCATTCTTCCCTTGTGGGAATCAAATAACTTTTCCAATGAAAGGATATAAAATTCTTGCAGCCATTACCATATACAATGTCAATTTGATATACAGGGAGTTCCCGCTTCAGTGACCATTCCAAGTTCCGACAGCGCTGAACAAGTGGTACTTATGACCAGTCCATGAACTTCCAGCCATTACAAAGACCCCGTGGTCACATGATCACAATTTGGACACTTGGCAACCAGCTCAAACTTACAAGGAAAGCTGACCAGAAAGGTCCCAAGTCACTCTGGGAAATCTCCCCTGTTGCACCATCCATCCCTGGCCTTTCTGTGCCCGCCCATGACCTGCACAGGGTATCCCGAGCCCTCCCTGACCTCCCCCAATTCATCTGTGGCCTGTGTCCGGCCCTCCCTGCAACAGCCCTCCATGCCCGAGGCACCCGCACTCCTTACCTGAGACTCCTGATGCTTTCTGCATAACAACAACCCACCTGTCTTGGGGTTGCAATAGCAACCTGGACTGCTGGGATTGTCATTGCTAAGTGATGCAGTCAGATGACAGTCCCTGCCCTTTGGAACATCCTTCCCTCTAGGGTAAAATCTGCCCCCCTTTCCCCTCCTTCTGCAAGAGCCTGAAGACCTGGCTCTGCCGGTTGGCCTGGGGACCCAGTAGGGAGGGAGACCACGCTGGAGGGGGCTGCTGGACTAATTCCCTGACCCCACCTCCACCCTTGCTCTCTGCTCTCCATCCAGCCATCTTTTTGGTTATCATATTGATGTGTTCTCCTTGTGTTCTTTTTCATTGTTTTATTATTTTACTTCTGTTCTGTTTACCCTCTTTTCATTTCTTCCTTTTTATTGTTGTAAGCCGCCTAGAGTAGCTTCATGGGGAGATAGGTGGCAAATAAATTTAACAAATAAATAAATGACATTGTGCCTTACAACCGAATCACTTAGTGACAGCAATCCTGGTCCCAATTGCTATCAGAATCCAAGGGGTTGGGTATGTATTTTGAAGGAAGACATGATTCAATAAAATTTAATAAAAAACATGTCCGGATGGAATGGAATTCCAATTTTAAGAATGTGTTCCATTCTATAATGGATTGTTTTCCAGTATTACTGATCTTTGTAATGTTGCCACCACATGCAGAAAAAGTAATTTGTTTAATACATTTGCAGCCGCGAGGCCAGAGCTAGGCTTCTCCACAGCCCAGCCACGGAGGCTGGAGCGCCAGATACTGAGCAAAGTTTGTGACAGCCATTGTAGTGTCACCTCCATAAACATTTGTTTTAGGTCAACAGCAGAGAATGTAAACACTCCTGTTCATACTGCTCAGGGGGTGAAATAGTTTAGTTGTTGATACTGATGCAGGCTAAGCTACAAATCTATTTGAAATATGCTTGCATCGGACAGAGCCTCGGGGTCCAGTAATCTCTGCACAGTTTAGATAAGCACCAGCTGCTGCCAGGAACAAATTTAGAGAATAAACACCAGACTCTGATGGAAGGGCTTGTGGTTCCCTGCTCTTATCTAGAGAGGCTTGTTCAGGAGGAAAGGAAACCATTCACTTATGCATTGCAGGTGGGTTGCAACTCTCTAGAGCAGTGTTGGCAAACCTTTTCAGCACCGAGTGCCGAAATGGGAGCACACGCGCACACATGCACGTGCCAGAAACCAGAACAGCAGCTGCGCACAGGGAAAATGATCTTCCGGTTTCTGGCATGCATGCATGCGAAGACCAGCTGGCATGTGCTGGAAACCGGAAGAGCAGCTGCTCGGTGCACAGGCTGGGAAGATGATCTTCCGGGTTCCGGCGTGAACATGCATACTGGACAGTTAGTCTTCGTGCATGCATGCGCGCCAGAAACTGGAAGATCATCTTCCTGGTGCGCACATGCGCACCGGGCGGCTGCTCTTCCGGTTTCTGGTGCTCCCGCGCGTGTGAAGACCAACTGGCCGGCGCCCCGGAACCTGGAAGAGCAACAGGCAACTGCTCGCGTGCTCGGTGAGATGGCTCTGCGTGCCACTTCCAGCACACGTGCCATAGGTTCGTCATCACGGCTCTAGAGACTCTATTTCTTTTTGATAGGAGTTCAGCAAGTGCCTCCGAGGGAGGAAGGGAGGGGGAGACAGAGATAGATACAGGATAACAGGGTTGGAAGGGAACTTGCAAGTCTTCTAGTCCAACCTCCTGCCCAAGGCAGGAAGCTGTCCAGTCTCTTCTTAAAAACCTCCAGTGATGGAGCACCCACAACTTCTGAAGGCAAGCCTTTCCACTGGTTAATTGTTCTCACAGCCAGAAAATTTCTCCTTAGTTCTGCTTCTCTCCTTGATTGGTCTCCATCCATTGCTTCTTGTCTTGCCTTCCGGTGCCCTGGAAAATAGGTTGACCCCGTCTTCTTTATAGCATCCCCTCAAATATTGGAACACTGCAATCATGTTACCTCTAGTCCTTCTTCACTAGACAGACCCAATTCCTGCAACTGTACTTGGTATGTTTTAGCCTCCAGGGAGGGAGGGAGAGAGAGAGAGAATGAATTTTAAGTGTTATTTGCCTACAATATAAAACATTTCTATGTAACTCTCCTTGCTGGAGCTATACAAGTGAGGAGTGATGCTTGTTTTACTGACTCCTCCGTCCTTATGAGATTGATGACTTCACTGGACCAAAGGTTAATAATGTACCTAGAAGAGATGAGCATTGGGCTCTGCTGCCTTTCGTGCTGATGCAAATAAGGCTAACCCTGATAGAACTGAAAGCAGCTCAAGGGCCCAGTTATGGCCCTGGAAGTAATGCTCTGAGATCCGCCTGGCTTTTTCTGCTACAAGAGTCTGGAGGTGGCTCCACCTAGGCAACATCTGCTTCTGCCCTTTCTAGCCACTGGGTGACTGAGAACAGGGCAATTGTGCCTAACTGAACTCATCCCAGAGTCTTTCACAATACAGGTAGTCCTCGACTTACAACAGTTCATTTAGTGGACATTCAAAGTTACAATGGCACTGAAAAAAGGGACTTATGACCATTTTCCCACTTCTGACCATTGCAGAAGTCCCATGGTCACATGATCAAAATTCAGATGCTTGGCAACTGACTCATATTTATGACGGTTGCAGTGTCCAGGGGTCACGTGATCCCCTTTTGCAACCTTCTGACAAGCAAAGTCAATGGGGAAGCCAGATTCACTTAACAACCATCATCATTGGCCATCATTGGCATCCTTCAGTCTCGAAAGGCTATGGTATCGTACTCTGGAAAGAGTTCCTAAAACAGCATCTAGTGTGGCTAAAAAGGCCAATCTGAGAGTGGCAATCCCTTCCACACTGAGGGCAGATACATTCTGTCCCCTGCCCAGCCCCTGGATTTCGCTGGTTCCGGGACTGCCTCTTTACCTCCACCTGCCGAACAAGTGTCTCTTCGAAATGGAGAAGGCCATGCTGCATCTTTAGCCTCCAAGCTGAACGATCAGAGGTCAAGGTTTCCCAGCTGTTAATGTCCATTCCCAAGGCCTTTAGATCCCTCTTACAGATATCCTAATATCGCAGCTGTGGTCTTCCTCTGGGGAGCTTTCCCTGCACTAATTCTCCATACAGGAGATCTTTTGGAATCCAACCATCAGCCATTCTCACGACATGCCCAAGCCAGCGTAGACGTTGCTGTTTCAATAGTGTATACATGCTAGAAATTCCAGCACATTCCAAGACTGCGCTATTTGGAACTTTGTCATGCCAGGTGATGCCAAAGATACTTCGGAGACAACGCATATGGAAGATATTCAACTTTCTCTCCTGCCATGCGTAAAGGGTCCAAGACTTGCTGTAGTACAAGAGTGTGCTCAGGACGCAGGCTCTATAGACCTGAATCTTTGTATGTTCCGTCAGTTTCTTATTAAGCCATACTCTCTTTGTGAGTCTAGAAAATGTGGTGGCCGCTTTACCAATACGTTTATTCAGCTCAGTATCTAAAGAGAGAGTGTCGGCGATAGTTGAGCCGAGATACACAAAGTCATGGACGACCTCCAGTTCTTGTGCAGAGATTATAATACGGGGAGGTGAATCCACAGTACTGCAATTTTCCTAAGGTACTAGACGTTTCTGGAGAAACAAACTTTGTTTGTTCTCCAAACTTTGGAGAACATTAAATGATTCGTCAGGAACAGGATCCCCATTTTGTAGAACAGGGACTCTGGCAGCTGCCTCACCTTGGCTCATCTTCCTCAGTATTGTTCCTACTGGCATGGAGTATCTCTAGGTGTTGTGCAAGGGCTTTATGCAGGAGAAACCAGGGATTAAACATGGGCCTTTTCCATGCAGAGCAAGCATCAAACTATAGGGTTTTCATTTATCTTGGAAATGTTAGTGAGCGTCCTATTGAAAGAAGCAGGACAGGTTGGGAAGAAGTAGAGAGACTTAACCTGGTCTGGAGCACAGTGTGTCTTAGCCTTACTGAGCAGTCTGAGCAGAAGTAGCCCAACCTTCGAAAATGGTCCTCTAAGATATAGCGTTTCCTTTTCAGAGGACAAGTCTTTGCTACTGGTTTAAATCCTAAGGAACTTATATCCGAGAAAGCAGTGTCAGAAGTTGATACTAATCTGGGACTACACATAGATGTGTTGGAGAAGACTCTTGAGAGTCCTTTGGACTGCAAAGAGATCAGTCAATATCAAAGGAAATCAACCCTGACTGTCCTTTGGAAGGACAGATACTGACGCTGAAGCTCAAATACCTTGGCCACCTAATGAGAAGAGAGGACTCGTCAGAAAAGACCCTGATGTTGGGGAAAGATGGAAGGCAAAAGGAGAAGAGGATGGCAGAGGATGAGATGGTTGGATAGTGTCATTGATGCAATTATCATGAATTTGGGCAGAATCTGGGAGACAGTGGAAGACCGGGGGGGGGGGGCTTGCTATGGTCCACAGAGTCATGAAGAGTTGGACCCGACTAAGTGACTGAACAATAACAAATATATAAATGAGGATGATTGGCTCTTGGTTAGTCAAAGAGCAGATGAGGGAATCGTTAGCCATTTTGTCTGCTTTCTAACCCACCCCAAGTGCTTCTCTCTAAGTACCCAAGGAGAAACTCCTATCTTTATGGCTCTGCAAAGCCAGAATGAATGCCTTGCTGGGATCAAAGCCTCAGTGGAAAAGCATTCCTTCAAGGTTATTCCATGAAGTGAAGCAGGGAGGATTAACATGGCTGAGCTGTAGTAAAGCTGCAGCTTTAAGGGCCTTCACTTGTCTCCTGGGCAGGTAATAGTGGAGGGCAGAAGACACGTCTGCAGATTACAGAAATCTCAAGAGTGTAGTAATGATAATAATGGCAGACTTCAACTACCCAAATATCTGTTGGAAAACTAACTCAGCCAAGGCAGCAAGGCCCCCCAAATTTCTCAGGAGGCTTGTTGATAGTTAATTTTTCAGAAATTTGAAGATGAGAAGATCAACTCTCCTAGATTTGCTCCCAACCAACCAGGAAGAAGAGGGAAAAGCAATAACAAGTGACCACACAGCCTTTGAGACTTTAAAATACCACAGAAAAAAAAAGCCGGGGTGTAATTATATGTACATAAAAGATTTCTGCTGGCTGAAGGAAGAAAAAGGAGGATAAGAAACATCTCAAAAATAAGATAAGATGGCACATCGCTCCAAAGAGAATGAAAAAGGAGGAAACCATTGTGGACAAGGAGTTTTTGGCTGAGCTATGAGTAAAAGAAATGTGTTGCAAATAGAAGATAGATGTAGTCACCACGTACAAAAAGAAACTTGGGTGGGGGCTATGCCAGGAGGAGGAGGAAGGGGAAGAAAAAGGAAGGACAGTGTTATTTTTGGTTTCCTTCACCAATCTCAAGTTCGCCCAGATACCATCCCAGATTCAAATTATCTATATATTTTAAACCTTGAGAATTCTACCTCTTCCCATCTCCAAAGTTGTTTAAGATTGCTACTAAGTCTTGTTTGCAGCCACATTGTTTTCTTTCTTTTTCCTCCTTGGACTTGCTTGCAATATGCTTTCAGGATCTCCTTTGCTTACCTCCAGTCAGCAAAGAAGGAGCAATCTTTCTAAAAGCTCCTTGGCTCAGTCATTCCCTCCAAATAGGTCATAAAAGAACAATAAAGCTTAGAACTCCTCATGTTGTCCTGAAAATACAAACTCATCCATAGGAGGCTGTGGCTGTAGCTCAGGATGATTCAGGGCTCTGTCCTTGCCTCAACTACCTCGCTTCAAGGTCGAAGAATTATGCCTACAGACCACAACAGATTGGTTTTCTGTGGCAGGAGCAGAGGGGTTCACTGAACTGGAGAATCTTCCTTGCTAATCCTTGCCTAATTTTTTATGCAAGCATAGAATTCTATGCTGGCCTTTGGAGAAAGCCAAGTTGTGAACAATTAATTTCTCTCCCAGCTATTGTGAAGTTCTCTTTGTTGTTCTCTACCCTTATGCTTAATTGAAGTCCCACCCCCCCAGCTGAATTGCCAGGGGATTGACAATAAGGGGGAGAGGGGTGCTTCACAGGTAAGTTTGCTTTCTGAAGAGCAACAATTCTCAATTAAGTTACCCTCTGAATGGGCTTTTATCCATTGCTCTATATTAGCACTGTATTTAATCAGGAGACTCTCAGAAGGATGGTAGAAACTTTAGCAAAATAGTGAAAATAACAGTTTTCAATCTTCTAATTTAGGGGTCTCCAAACTTGGCAACTTTAAAAATACTGAAACACCGGGGAATTGCCTGAGGATTTGAAAAGAGCAGATGTGGTTCCCATCTTCAAAAAAGGGAAAAAACAGACCCAGGAAACTACAGACCAATCAGCCTAACATTAATACCTGGGAAGATACTGGAAAAGATAATAATAATAATAAAAGATCTGTGAACATCTAGATACAAATAAAGTTATAACTAAAAGCCAGCATGGGTTTGTTAAAAACAGATCATGCCAAACCAATCTTATTTCATTCTTTGACAAAGTGACTAAATTAGTAGACTAGCAAAATGCTATGGATATAGTCAGTGGTGAAATCTAAAAATTTCCCCTACCGGTTATGTGGGTGTGGCTTGGTGGTCAGGTGACTCGGTGGGTGTGGCTTGGTGGTCAGGTGACTCAGTGGGCGTGCTTGGTGGTCATGTGAAGGGGTGGGCGTGGCCAAGTTGACTTCTTTGCCCTTATGACCTACAAATAGAAAATATACCAATTATTTCGTGCAATTAATACTTAAGTATACACAAATACTTACATAAGAGCAATAAAAGTGTTGTCTTCGACATCACTTCTTTGCACCAATGATAATAATGACCTACAAAAAGAAGCTATACCATGATATACAAATTTAACCATTTAATATTTAAATAAGAATAAAAGAAGTACACAAAACAATAAGAGGTACACAAATACTCATTATCATCCAAGGCCAATTCTGATGGTTGTTGTGCCAGTTTTGGTTTCTTGGCCAAGAAACCGATCAAAGTCTGTTGCCTTTTCATCCTTCCTGTTAAAGGCTGCTACAGCAAAAGGAAAAAAAGGAGCGTTGTTAGCTGAGGACACACAATGCAAAAGCAGCTGGACTTCACACAAAATGGTCCCTGCAAAAAGCAGGAACCTCACAGATCCACAAAGAGCTCTAAAGCCAACTTTCACGCTTTACACACAAACAACACAAAAGCAACACAACAGGCTCACACACAATGCAAAAGTAGCTACTGGACTGTGTGAAGTCCACACAAAATGGTCCCTGCAAAAAGCAGGAACCTCACAGATCCACTTTTTACACACAAAATGTCACATACAGCTTTGTATATTCAAAAATATAAAAGCAGCTAAATTTAAAACTTCCTAAATTTTAAATGGCTATTTCCTTAAAAAAAAAAAATCCTAAAAAAACCCCCAATTAACTATTTTTTTAAAGTAAAAAAACAACAACACTTACTTAAGGCAGGCAGGCAAGCAGATTCAGTTGCTCGCCGATGAGATGGATGCAGGCTGCCGTGGGATTGCAGCAGGCGAAGCAAGGCAGGCATTGCGACCAGCGGCTCGGGATTTGGTCCAAAGAGTGAAGGTAAGCAAGCTGGAGGCTGGGGGCAAGGTGGGTAGTTAGGCGGCTTAGCCAGGCAAGGCAGGCGAGCCCGTGGACCTGGGGGATGGCGGCACGAGGCCTGCAACCGATCCCCGGTGGCTGGCGAAGTACACGAGTCCCGGAGATTGGGGGGGGCATGCTAGGCCACAACACAACTGGCAATGCTTACCTCTTTGAGTGAGCGGCCGTCGGCAAGGCGTCTGAGCGAGGCGTCTGAGCGAGGCGTCTGTGCGAGTGGGCGTTGTCAAATGTCAGCGAAGCGAGTAGCTGGGCCGCGTGGCAAAGGGGAACTTATATAGGCCGGAGGAGGGGTGGGTGGGCCAGAAGCGCTGAGCCGAATAGCGGGAAATGGCGAGCAAGCCAGAAGTAAGCAGCGAGCGAGCCAGAAGCGGCGAGCGGGCGGGCATGGGTGGGGCCACCAGGGATGATTGCTACCAGTTCGAAGAACCAATGCCAAGCGTCCCTAACGGCTCACCCGATCTGGTCCGAACCGGTAGGATTTCACCCCTGGATATAGTATACTTAGACTTCAACAAGACATTCGACAAAGTAGACCACAACCTACTTCTTGGTAAGCTAGAAAAATGTGGAATAGCTAACATCACCACCAGATGGATTTGTAACTGGCTGACAAACCGTACTCAACAAGTAGTCCTTACCGGTACTACATCCACATGGAGAGAAGTAAGTAGTGGGGTACCACAAGGTTCTGGCCTTAGGCCCAGTACTCTTCAATATCTTCATAAATGACTTAGATGAGGGAATAGAAGGGGAACTCATCAAATTTGCAGATGACACTAAGCTGGCAGGAATAGCCAAAACCCCAGAAGACAAGCTCAGGATCCAAAAAGATCTTGACAGTCTTGAACACTGCACCCTATCCAACAAAATGAAACTTAATGTGGAGAAAAGCAAGGTTTTACACCTAGGCAGGAAAAACCAAAGGTACAAGTACAGATGAGGTGAAACATGGCTCAAAAACAGTAACTGTGAGAGGGACCCTGGAGTCCTAGTGGACGATCACTTAAACATGAGTTAGTAGTGTGCGGCAGCAGCCAACAAAGCTAATACAATCTTTGGTTGTATAAACAGAGACATAGAATCAAAATCACATGAAGTATTAGTACCGCTTTATAAAGCCTTAGTAAGGCCACACCTGGAATACTGCATCCAGTTTTGGTCACCACATTACAAAAAAGATGTTGAGACTTTGGAAAAAGTGCAAAGAGGAGCAACTAAGATGATTAAAGGCCTGGAGAAAAAAAAATATGAAGAATGGTTGCAGGATTTGAGTTTGGCTAGTCTAGTGAAGAGAACAACCAGGGGAGACATGATAGCAGTGTTCCAATATTTGAAGGGCTGTCAAAAAGAGAAGGGGGTCAACTTATTTTCCAAAGCAGCAGAAGGCAAGACAAGAAACAATACATGAAAAATAATCAAGGAGAGAGCAACCTGGAATTAAGGAAAAACTTCCTAACAATTAACCAGTGGAAAAGCGGAAGCAGTATGCTCATTCCCATATTTGGGTAGACCAGGTTGCCCTGATAAAAACACTTAACCAGTGGAACAGCTTGCCTTCAGAAGTTGTGGGTACTCCATCACTGGAGGTTTTTAAGAAAAGACTGGACAGCCACCTGTCTGAAATGGTATAGGACAGTGATGGCTAACCTTTTTGTCATCGTGTGTCAAAAGCGTGCATGCACACGCGCGACAGCACACACGTGTACTGGCACCCATAATGCAATGCCCCCCTGCGCATGCGTGCACTACCCCCCATGCTCTCCCACACTCCCACGCATGCGCATGCGACCCCCCCATGCTCCTCCCGCACATGCATGTGCGACCCCCCTGCGCCCCATTTTGGGCCTAGTAGGCCTCCCTGCAACCTCCTGGGACCAAAAATGGGCCATGGGGGGGCGCTACACCCCCCCACGTCCTGTTTTGGGCCTAGTAGGCTTCACTGCAGCCACCTGGGACCAAAAACAGGTCATGGGGGGGCGCACTGCACCCCCACGCCCTGTTTTGGACCTAGTAGGCCTCCCTGCAGCCACCTGGGACCAAATATGGGCCATGGGGGGGCGTGCCGCATCCCCCCATGCCCCGTTTTGGCCTAGTAGGCCTCCCTGCAGCCTCCTGGGACCAAAAACGAGCTGCAGGGGGGTCCTGCCCCCGCGCTTCCCCCACCCCTGCACATGTGCACACAACCCCTGCCCCCCACGCATGCATGCGTGACCACCCCTGCATGCGCGCACATCTCCTGCATGTGACCCCCCACGCATCCCAAAAATCAGCTGGCCAGCAGGAGGCATGCACGTGCATGCGCGGTGGAGTTGAGCTGGGCAATGGCTCGCGTGCCCGCAGAGAGGGCTCTGCGTGCCAGCTGTGGCACACGTGCCATAGGTTCGCCATCACGGGTATAGGATCTCCTGCTTGAGCAGGGGGCTGGACTGGACCTCCAAGGTCCCTTTCAGTTCTATTCTGATTGATTGATTGACTTCCTCATGTTGGTTGGGGAATTTTGGGAGCTGAAGTCTATAAGTCTTAAAATGGCCAAGTTTGGAGAGCCCTATTCTAATGCAAGCATGCCTCCAGTTTTAAATCAGGAAGGAGATGCCTTAGCTGTCAAGGATTCAGAGAAAACAGCAAAGTTGAGGGCCAGCAGAAGTTGAGCTCAAAGATAGAGATCTACTACTTGAGAGCCGAGGTGGCGCAGTGGTTAGAATGCAGTACTGCAGGCTACTTCAGCTGACTGTTCAGCAGTTCAGCGGTTCAAATCTCACCGGCTCAAGGTTGACTCAGCCTTCCATCCTTCTGAGGTGGGTAAAATGAGGACCCAGATTGTTGGGGGCAATATGCTGACTCTGTGAACCGCTTAGAGAGTGCTGTAAAGCACTGTAAAGCGGTATATAAGTCTAAGTGCTATTGCTATTGCTACTTCTCCTGGGTTGTGCCCCCAGTGTTTCTCCTGTAGTGGACTACTTTGGTGGCTACTGCCATGCATAGATCTTATGAAACAGTAAGGCTGGGGAGGAGGGGTGGGCAGAACCAGCATCCTATCCCGCTGCCAAAGCAAAACATCAAGACAATGCTGGAAGCACCAAGCAGAGGCTCTCAAAGGCTGCAGCCTCAACCCTCCGTTCCCTTGTCCCCAGTGAGATGGCAGCCCCAACTCTCAGCTGCACTTCAAGGGATTTCTGGGCTTCACCAAATTACATCAACAGCTCCCTGTAAATATTCCATCTTTCTTCTCCGTTGCACTGCATTGATTAAGGAGGCCTGTAGAAGTGAGATAAAGTTTCCCCACATTCATTTTAATAACTTCCTGTCTTGCTGGCATGAAATGTGATCAGACTTTTGAAGAAGAGATTGGTGTGAAGTCAAGAAGCCTTGTTGTTCCAGTCCCTTGTAACTAGGAACAAAACAGAAAGAATAAGTAGTTGGGGACAATGAGGCCTCAATAGTAGCTACTCAATTTCACCCCCAGTCCAGATTCTTCCCTGGTCCTTAGTTGGATGAAGGTTGAAACTGTTGAGGAATCTTGCAAGATACTTCTTTCCACCTACTCACTATCAATAGAATGGTTGCATTGTGTTTTTTGTTTCTAATTAATCTCAGGGTAGCTTTGATGAGGCAGGCACTTGCACTCAGCCCAGATGGCCAGCGGCCCCAAGGATGACCGAAAAAGTGATGGATGGACTACCTGCATGAAGACATGTGAGTTGTAGGTGTATGCCCTGCTGACTCTGCAGACTGGGTAAAGTGTTGGTTGAAATGCAAAATTGTGGTCCTTGCAATACAATGGGAAGATGAAGGAGAAGGAGAAGGAGAAGGAGAAGGAGAAGGAGAAGGAGAAGGAGAAGAAGAAGAATCTTAAAGTAGCTTTGGAGGCTGCAGCCAACACTGCAAATTGATCAGAACTGAAAGGGGAGCCCTTCTCTTTGGGGAGAAATGCTAAGTCGAGAAGTAGTTGAAGGCGAGCTTCATGATGGCTACATGCCATTTCTTTTGGCACTGTGCCCCCAACTCTTTGTTCTATTCTCACATAGTGGACTTTGTTGCTGGCCATTGCTGTGCATAGTTGTTGCAAAATAGTGTGGGGTGGAAGGGCTGACTTGCAAGAGGAGGGGGGACTAAGGCAGCCTACCTGGCTGGCAAAGCAGGACTACCCCCAAGACTCCATTTTGAGAAGAGGAAGAAATCTGGAGCTTTTGCAAATATGCAGTTTTGCATATTTCTAACCAAGGACTTGGATTAGGGGACCTTGTGGATGAAACCCTTTGTCAGATCCGTGAATCTGCCATTCTTCAGAGGAAGGGGGGGGGCTTGCTTGCATTCCTTACTTTATTGCTTTATTGAAGGGGGGACCCTTGCTTGCATTCTTTACTTTATTGATTCCTTCCATGTACCCTATATCCTGCATGCTATTGATTTATAACCTTTTTGCCTGGCGCCTAAGTTCCCTGGGTATTTCGTGCCTTTTGGGGGAATGTAAGGGGAGGGAGGGTCATGTGGGCTGCATTGCCTGCAAGCCGGCAGAAGATGACCCTGAGAAAGTTCCCTTATCATGTTCTCAGAGCGGCCAGTACAATAACATCTTCACACCTGCAATTGACTGAATCCACATCGGACTGTTGGGACGGGTTCCTAATTCCTTTTATTCTACTTGTATTGCCTGAAGGATCTCAGAGCCTGCTTTTATTTCGTCCTGCTATCACCCCTGTTCAATAAAAGGTTCCTTTTGAAATGCCAAGTTTCAAGAGTCTTTACTTTCTTGAATAAGGGGGAGAGGCCAGACCTTACATAAAGCAGGCTCTGCAAACGTGATCAACCTGGAGAGAAGAAATTTTACTCTACCTAGGGGACCCTGCAAACCATGTCCGAACAAAGCAGTGAGGAAGGGGACGCCGAGTGCTGGGGAGAAACCTCGACAATTACCCAGCCGGCCACCGGCCCAATATGTCCCAACTGAAGACATCGAGGCTGTCCTGGAAGGCTCCACAAAACCCCGGTGGTCAATCCACATGGGGAAGAAGGACAGCTGGGATGGGAAAACCAGGGGAGTCACCCTAACCCGCGGTAGCAGAAAACCGGGGTGAAAGATGGAGTTGGAGGCCCTGTCTGACCAGGAAGAGCTGATCGAGGAACCGCTGGGGGATGACCGACTCAAGCGGCACGTCAACCAACTCGTGATGGAGGCTCTGGAGAATCTGAATGTCAGAGGGGAGCCAGGTCACCAACGAAGGAGGGCAGGAGAATCACCAGCCGCGGAGGGAGCCAGAGCTGTCGGACCCAGCAGCAGCCGACCAAGCTGCCGCCACCACTGGGGCAGCAGCCATGCCGGGGAACCTGCCTTCTGCAGCACCGGGCCAGGTGAATGTCCCCGGCCAACCCAGGGGACCTCAGCTGGAAAGGAAAACCCCTCCCCTGGGCGTAAAGTTCGATGGAGATCCTCAACAATTGGGATTCTTCCTAGCTCAAGTCCTCATCTACATGCAGGAATATGGGCAAAATTTCCCAACCCAGGGGGAGAATGTCTGAGTGGTCACCCTAGCCTTGGAGGGAGCAGCTGCCCAGTGGATGGTAACACTCCAAAATGCCAACACTCTTGAGCTACGAAACTTCGACCGTTTCATGATGGCCCTATGACGTTGTTTTGCGGACCCACTGGCTGACCGCAAAGCCCGTGATCGCATCAGAGTCGTGAAGCAAGGCCACCGACCAGTAGCCAAATACACCGAGGAATTCTGAGACCTCGCCTGTCGAATAGACTGGCCAGAAGACATCTTGGTGAGCTGGTTTAAAGAAGGGCTGAATGACAACCTGCACATCACCTGCCTAGTCCGGGGGGCCCCTAACCGCTTGCATGAGTGGTACCTCATGGCAGAGGAAGCCGAGATCGACATAAGCCAAAACCAGTACCGAGCAGGAAGAACCTGGAGGAGATCCCCACCCCAAGGGAAGAGAGAGCCATTCAAGCCGCAAACTGCCCTAGCACCGAAGCCATCGGCCTGGTTCAAATGCGGAAAGGAGGGGCATCGCACCACGGAGTGCCGTTCAAAGGCTCCTGCCAGAAGACCCGAGCGCCTATCTGGAGGAAAACCCACAAAACCAACCCCCCGAGGGAAAGAAACCGTGTTCAGAAGCAGAGAGACCATGGAGTTTTGCTCATCCCAAACCCCAGGGGAAGACAATCCAGCACCCCAACATGAGGACCCGAGTCCATCCAAAAGCGATCCGGACGATGACTCGCTGGTAAGCGACCCCATTGAACCACTCACCCTACCCCTAAGACTTTTCATCCCCAGCCGAGGGAAGAGGGAAAAATCTCAGCATTACTGGACTCGGGATGCACTCGTTGCCTAATTAGTCCAGCCTTAGTGGGGAAACTGGGGTTCCACCTAAGGAAGCTAAAAAAACCCATCGCTTTCTGCCAGCTAGATGGGACAGTAGCAGGGGGGGAGCCTGCAATTTTTGCCACCGAGCATTTGCAAATAAACATGGAGAACCATGATGAAATGCTAACATTTATAGTGGCACCTGGGATGGAAGGGCCGCTAGTCCTGGGGCTTGCGTGGTTGAGGAAATGGAACCCTAAAATAAACTGGAAGTGGGGAACCATGAGATTTCAAGGACACATGACTTTTGCAGATGAACAAGAGCAGAAACCTGAAAGGGTGGGGGGAGTAAAGAAACTGCAATGCCTGGCTGGACCACGCCAGCCCAGGGTATCCCAAAGGAATATAGGGATCTAGCAGAAGTCTTCAGCGAGGAAGGCTCCGACGAACTCCCTCCACATTGGGCCACGGACTGTGCCATCAAAATTCTACCAGGGGCTGAACTCCCAAAGCCAAAAATGTATAGCATGTCCTCCCGAGAACTTGACGAACTAAGAGCGTTCATTGACAAAAACTTAGCAAGGGGATTTATTGAACTGACCCGACCAAAGATTGCAGCCCTGGTACTATTTCGTGAGAAAAAAGATGGCACTTTGCACCTCTGCATGGACTATAGAAACCTCAACACTGTGAGCGTAGAAAATGTATATCCCCTCCCCCTTATGAAGGACATGCTGGCACACCTCTCTAAGGGAAAAATCTTTTCTAAACTGGACTTAAGGGAGGCATATTACCGCATCAGAATAGGGAAGGGGACGAATGGAAGACTGCATTCACTACCCCACTGGGCTGCTACCAATTTAAAGTACTCCCATTTGGATTACAAGGAGCCCCTGCTGTTTTTATGCAACTGATAAACGAAGTACTGCATGAGCATTTATACAAAGGAGTCTTAGTTTACCTTGATGACATTTTAATATACACAGAAACCAAAGCGGAGCATGTAAAAATAGTCTTGCTTGCATTCTTTACTTTATTGCTTTATTGAAGGGGGGGGACACCCTTGGTTGCATTCTTTACTTTATTGCTTTCTTCCATGTACCCTATATCCTGCATGCTATTGATTTATAACCTTTTTGCCTGGCGCCTAGGTGCCCTGGGTGTTTTGTGCCTTTTGGGGAATGTAAGGGGAGGGAGGGCCATGTGGGCTGCATCGCCTGCAAGCCGGCAGAAGATGACCCTGAGAAACTTCCCTTATCACGTTCTCAGAGCGGCCTCAGAGTCTTTACTTTCTTGAATAAGGGGGAGAGGCCGGACCTTACACCCTTATTGTGTGAATCACCCAGAAGCACTCGAGGGATGTGAGCAACACACAAAATGTTCTTATCAGAAATGTCACCTCAGGGAGCTCACTGGTTTATTTGATGGGCAAGGTTTGTGGCCCCAGGTTCCCACACCTGCAGATTGAGGATAAACTATTTTAGGGATAACATAGAGACACCTTGCAATTAACAAGGGGAAAGTGAAATGTTAGCCTTTCTAAGCAGAATAGGACAAATGATCCAAAGACTCCCTGCAAGATCCTGTTCCAGGGCTAAGCTTTGAGGCCAAGCTCGGCTGATCTCACCAGAGCAGAGCGCTGGAGGGTGGAATGGGCAGAGCAGTGAGCCCCTCCTCTTAAGTGCCATCGGCTGATCCATCCAGAGTCAGAGAGCATCATCGGTGCTAAAGATCTGGCCGCAGGAACAGGACAGGCAAGAGGGAATTTATCCAGACTACAAGCAGCAGCACTTGGATCAGCAGCATTAGAAAAAACCGATCATGTGGAAACATCTGAAAGGGCGATGGGAGCAGGACGTGTCTGGTCTGAATGTTCTTAAGGATCTGAAAATAATTAATCAATGAAAAATATCTTGGTGAATAGATTTGGGTGTCATAAATCTAAAATAAAATAGTGATCTTAATACTCTCCTGAGGAAGTATAAATGAATAAACATAGATAAAATTATTTAATTTCATGATTGGTTTTAAGAGATAGACTCATTTTAATTCAACTTAACTATTTTAGACAAATCAGTATTTTTTTTATTTTTTATTTTTACAAAAGGCCAAACTCTACAATTCTCTTTCTGAATTATGGCTCCCTTGGAAACGGGATTTAACCTTCCCAGTTTCAACCATTGGGCATACAGATTCATTTCTTTTTGTTGGCTGGTTTTCTTTATGCTTTAAGGAAAAGGAGGTTGAACATATACCACTCTGGACATAAAAAGAGTTATTATTTGGATCCTTTGAAAACCCAGCAAACATTTGTCACTATAGTTGGAATTTAGTTGCAATCCCAACATTAAAAGCAGCAAAGTATAGTTGGGTGTTATTGGGAAAGAATTCTGATTCTTCTTGTCACAAGATACTGATGCCTGCAATCCCTTGTTCCTGTCCCACCACCTACCCACCCCATCTTTCCTGAACGCCCAGAAATTATATGCAACCTGAGAGATAAGCACACCAATAGCACTATAGCACTAGCTGTAAGACTTATATACCGTTTCATAGTGCTTTACAGCCCTCTCTAAGCAGTTTACAGAGTCAGCATATCGCCTCCAACAATCTGGATCCTTATTTTACCAACCTTGGAAGGATAGAAAGCTGAGTCAATCTTGAGGCGGTGAAGATCGAACTCCTGGCAGTGGGCAGAGTCAGCTGGCAATATGGCATTCTGACAACTGCACCATCACTGCGCCACCACAGCTCCAAAAACACTGTTAGTAGCAGGCAGGCCAAAGAAAGGCAGAAAGTGACAGTATTTCCACCCAGGATTATTGGACATTCTGTTTTGGGTTTTGTAGCTCTTGCATACTTAATGAACACAAGCTGACTTTGACTTCTCTGCTTGGGTGTTTGAATTGTGGTACCAATTGTGGTACCAAATGGGTGCTCTGCCGATGAAAACTGCCTGCTGCAAAAGAGGCTCTGATATGTGCCAGTCGAGGAGGAAAGATACTCCTTGTGTTTCAGGCCCCAGGATGCGCTCCCTCATCACATACCAAAGGAAGGATTGTTCTCCTGCACAACCGGATAAGGTCTTTGCAGGACATAAAGGCGCCTTAATGCTGAAGAAGAGAGGAATGGAAGAGGATGAATTTGGGATGAGGAATGGGGATGCCATTATTACTGGGCTGGCTTCATCCTAAGATCCTTTTCTACTGCATCATCTTGGCCTTGAGTTTGGCTTGTATTTGTCTGAGCAAAAGTCCTCCAGGTAAAGAACAGAGCAGCTGAGAAGCCCCTATTCTGCTTGAGGCAAGATTATTAATGAGACAACTTAAAGAGTACAGCAACCTGATGGCTGGGGAGCTGTTGAATAGGAACCAGGAGAGATTATAGCTTGCTGGGTTGTGTTGAACACCATACAAACACAATGAAACATTGTTCCAGTGCTAAATATCCTTGTCAATTCCCCCTTTTCTTATTCTTGGATTAATGGCATTTGGCAGGCTGAAACAAAGCCACTTGCTTTTATGCAAAAGCTTGCTTCTCCTGTGATCTGGGCAAGGTTGTCTGCTGTCAATCATTCAGTAGGCCCTCTTTCTAGGAGACAAAGGAGGCAGGCCGGGCTGTGTTAAAGGCAAAGTGCTGGCAAGGTGAACAAACAAAGAGCAAGGAAGGGCCCCTGATAAAGGCGTCCACACACCCCAATAAGAAAAATGCACAAATTGAGCCATTTCTTGGGCCACTGTAAGGTGGAAGGTTCTGAGGGATGCAGGGAAAAGGAAAAAAAAGGAAGCAAAACAGAAGCAGAGTGACCCAGAAGGTGACCGGTGAGGTAAGGTGGATGGAAGCAAATTCTCATCTTCCTTGCAAGTTCTCTTTGTGTGCATCTTGGCATTGGGGGAATCATTCCATAAAATAGATGATAACATTCATGAGATAGTCCTGAAGAGTGGTACTCCATAAAAAAATGACAAATGAAAGCAGTACTCAGATAAGCAAGGAAAAGTCAGGCATCTTAACAAGAAAAGGTCAAGGAAACAATTGGTCCACTAATGGGAGAAGATGGCCAGGAGGTGACAGGTAGCAGGGATGCTGAGACTCTAGAACAGTGGTTCCCAAAGTGGGTGGTACTGCCCCCTGGGGGGGGGGTGAGATGACTTAGGGGGACGCTAAGAGGCAAGGGGGGTGGCAGGGGGGCACTAAGAGGGGCAAGGGGGGCGGCAGGTGGTTCGCCATACCGGTAGCGACAGCCTGAGGCCGGCAGAGCTCCATAGGTGCATGCCCCGACGCTTCCTGGCCCGCAAAGGTCCCGGAGCCAAAGCCGGGAAGGCGAGAGGGGCGATGGCGGCGGCAACCGCGCTCCAGCAGCGTCGCATCCCCTGTCATGTGCCATCCAGGAGTGCAGTCTCTTGGTTGGTGGGGGCCTTGGGGCAGGCAGAAAGTGGAGAGCCAGCAGATGGGTGTGCCGGGTGGTCTCCGAGCCTCGCCAGGAAGGTAAGCCGAGTGACGGATGGGCCAACATGCTCCCGCCCGCCCCTCGCTCCGGCTGTCTCCTGGGAAGTTCGTGGGAAGTGGCGGCGGGCGGAGCTGGGCAGGGCGGAGCCACCGGTGCAGCAGCACCTGGTGAGGAAGGCCCCCGCCAGCCTGGAGACCGCGCTCCCGGATGGCACATGACATGGAACGCGATGCTGCCGGAGCGCGGTTGCCGTCGCCCCTCTCTCCTTCCAGGCTTCGGCTCCAGGACCTTTGGTGTGCATCAGGGCGCGCACCTATGGAACTCCACCAGCCTCAGGGTCCACCGGGTTGGCGGGGGCCTTGGCGGGGCAGGCATAAAGTGGAGAGCTGGTGGATGGGCGTGCTGGGTGGTGTCCGAGCCTCGCCAGGAAGTTAAGCCGAGCTGTCAAAGAAAGACAGAAAGAAAGAAAGAAAGAAAGATGGTAGGAAGGAAGAAAGACAGAAAGACAGAAAGACAGAAAGACGAAAGAAAGTAAG
>QLTV01002434.1:130104-161035 GCA_003457575.1 Thermophis baileyi
GCGTTTATGAAGTGGTTGTTTTGTTTCCCCAATGTACAGATCTACACATGGCTCATTGCATTGTACTGCATATACCACGTTGCTCAGTTTGTGTCTGGGTGTTTTATCCTCGGGGTGGACAAGCTTCTGCCTTAGTGTATTCTTGGGTTTGAAGTGTGCACGTATGTTATGTTGAAGATCCTCTTGAGCTTTTCCGATATTCCTGCAACGAATGGAATGACAACGTTGCTTCGTTTATTGTTCTCTTCATTCAATAGTTGGAAAATTCATGGCTCTTCAGTTATGACAGGATGGCAGCCACTAAAACAAGAGCTGCTCTCTGTGCTGTGACTGGATTGTTTAAATCCCCCCCCCCATTGGTCAAATATTTAAAGAGGGCATAATATGGTCATAATTTTAGAGATGTCAGCCCTGCTCCACAAATAGGCGCCCTCACTGGAAGATGCTGGCTTTTATCAGTCCAACCTTGGGAATAGACTGGATGCTTGGGGAAGGGGAGAATAGGTAATACTAATACTAATACTAATACTGATGATGATGATGATGATGATGATGATGATGATGGAATAATTATTAATATTGGAATAATAGTTATCACAAACTGGATACGAGGTAGCCAGTAATGTGAAATGGTTACAGAACAGAACAAAACAAAAAAATCAATTTTAGACAGCAACAATCTGAAGTATTTCCAAATCATGTGAAGGAATGGTTCCTTTTATTCTATAATAAGACTTTTAATTTTATTCATTAGTCTTCAAATATTAGATCCAGTTCTGGGACCCAAGAAAAGGGATTCCGAAAAACTGGAACACGTACAGAGAAGATGATCAGTATGCTGGAAACTAAGAACAAACTGTTAAAAACGGGGATTTATATAATCCTGAAGAGATTAGACAAGGTTTTCTTGAAATATGCCAAAGGATGCCAACCAGAAGAAGATCAAAATTGGCTTTCTCCAGTTTTAAAATCCCTGACTTGAACTAATGGATTCAAGTTACAGAAATGCAGATTCTGACTGAATGTTACCATTACATTTCCTAAGGATTTGACTATGAAATCAGTTTCTCAGAGGAGTTAGACTTGTCTTAAGCTTTAGAATCTGCATTTTTTAAAATATCTGCACTTAGTGCAAATCATGCTGCATTTTTACTATGATCTAAGCTTGCTACGAAGACCCACAGGCACAATTTTTCCCTTGGGGAAAAAGCTTTCATTGTTGCAACCAAATCTGACACTTTCTCAGCCTGACAGCATTTTTCTAGGAATTCTTAATGGAGAATTCTTCAAAAGTGCTCTTTAATGGAAGATTATCATATACAATAGTTTTGAGCAGGGGTGGGCAACTATGGCCCCTTTACGACCTATGGACCTCAACTACCAGAATTCCTGAGCCAGGATGGCTGGCTCAGGAATTCTGGGATTTGAAGTCCACGGGTTGTAAAGGGGCCACAGCTGCTCACCCTTAATTTTGAGGAACATGGCCTGGGTAGCATAAAGTATTCTAATATAGATTATAAATATGTACTATTTTTGAATTGCTGTGGCTGGGTGTGGAAGAGAGATTTACTAAGATTCGATTATATTATGATAAACCATATTTTTTTGAGTAAACCATAGTTGATTGCATTCTGTGATTTACCGTATTTTTCGGACTGTAAGACGCACCGGTGTATAAGACGCACCAAGATTTTGAAGAGGTAAGTAAGAAAAAAAAAGTTTTTGCCCTCCCCCAGCCCCCAGGAGCACTCTGCAGACCTCCCAAGCCTTCTGCGCACCAGTTTTTGTGCGGGGCAGGGCTTTGGGAGGCCAAAAATGGCTGTATTTGGTGTATAAGACGCACCAACATTTCCACCCTCTTTTAGGGGTGAGGGGAAAAGTGTGTCTTATACTCCAAAAAATACGGTATTTATTTAGCTTACATGCCACTCCATTTCCAAATTCACACTATAACATTCAAGCACAAGAAATCCATAGCACAGTAACGGCAGTAAGAAGGCCCCGGCCTGTTGCTGCCCATGAATCCTTCGTCACAGAGAACGGAGAACAAGGTGAGGTGCATCCTGGCTTTGTGTAGTCTTGAACTCCAAGATGCCATCATGAAGCCGATTCCTCTCCAGCCACTGAGGATGGTTGCATCATATAACTAGGATCTATCGACTTACGACCACAACTGAGCCGAAATTTTTTGTTGCCAAGTAAGACAGTTGTCAAGTGAGTTTTGCCCCATTTTACGACCTTTCTCGCCACAGTTGTTAAGTGAACCACTGCAGCTATTTAGTAACGTGGTTGTTAAGTGATTCTGGCTTCCCCATTAACTTTGCTTGACGGAAGGTCACAAAAGGGGATCTCCACCATAAATATGAGTAAGTTGCCAAGTCTCTGAATTTTGATCACAAGACCTTAGGGATGCTGAAACGGTCATGGGAAAAATGGTCATAAATCGCTTTTTTCAGTGCCATTGTACCTTCGAATGGTCACTAAACAAACTGTTGTTAAGTTGAAGACTGCCTGTATAAGGGCCAAATGTGTTTTTATTATTTATTATTGTTATTAATATTGTGTGATTTGTTGGAGTCAGCCGGATGATTTGGCATTTTTGTCTATCGAATCTTTCCCAAGGACCTGGGATATTAGTCCTGTAGATTAATATATACTTTTTTTTATTATTGTTTTACTTTTTATTGCTTTTTATTATTGTAAGCTGCCTAGAGCAGCCCCACGGCAAGATAGACAGCAAATAAATTTAACAAGTAAATAATTTAACAAATAAATAGAGAGGGTTGGAGATGTGAAGAGGTTCAGCTGGAATGTTTTGCTTAAACAGAATTTATTGAGGCCCCAAGAAATGACCATAATTGTTATATATGCATTTAAGACAGAATTAATTGATTTTGTTCTGTTAGTTTGTTTTTATTGCTTTGGTTTTTTAATATTGGTAGACACTTGAAGCAAGTTATAAATGAAGAGTAGGAGGCATCAAGTCAGGAGAGGGAAGTCAGTGGAGAAAATCAAGGCACTCTTTCCCTGAAACTAGAGCGGGGATCAGATTCTGCCACTGGGCCCCAACAGAACAGCAGGGGGCGCCCTGGTGTACGTGGGAGACCACCTCTCCAACTGGAGGCAGATGCTGCTCCTATGTGATTGGAGGTGTCCCAAAGGCATTTGTCATACTGGCCACAATCAGCCTGGGCTAACAAGAGAGCTTTAAGAAAAAGAGAAAAATGGAAACTCATATTCAGGCCATGGAAGAGATAACAGGCAAGGGCCCCACATAGGCAGCAATTCCCAGGTGCCTTCCAGTCTGCCACACTTTGGGACTTTCCCCCTTGCCACCGATATTGGGAAAACACTGCTCTTGGCCACAATCAATAATGGGGGGGCTGTTCTCCTGCATTTGAGAAAGATGCTCTGGCCAGGTCATTTTGAGGTTATCCATTTGAATGTTCTTGGTTGAAGTCTGTTTGTCAGATCCATTACCTTCGGCTTGGTGCCTCGCTGGCATTCTGCCATCAACTGGGAAAGGGAGGGGGAGCAAATGGGCAATAAAGCTGTATGGTGATGGTAAATTGGGAGGGGAGATTGACAGTTGAGGTAGAGCAGAGCTCTTTGGAAGCTGGTCCGTGCCAGCATTTTCAAGGCCGCATACCCTGAGATTGGAATTTCACCAATCCAAACACCTCAGTGCTTCCCAAAACCTCTCGGTGGCGCCAGATTGGCTGCACATGAACGGACCATGGGGGGAGGGCTGGGGTAACCAAGGGGTTATTTTGTATTGGTGCACGGGAACTTCGGATTCTGCCTGACTCTTCCGCAATCAGCATCTCTTAGTAAAAGTGCCTTTTCACTTCAACCAAATGGAGCTGAGAGTTTTACTTTCCTCAGAGATCGGACTGGGACAGGTCTGACACTGTTGCTTGTCCTGCTTTTAAGGATCAGGTCTGTGATTTCCTAATGAAATTCACAAGGTTCTTTTTGTTAACTTTTTTATGCTCATAGGAGCATCATATCTGGTCTGCAAAATTCCACAAGATCACTAGATGGCAGCAAAGAGCTAGAGTTCTTTGGGGTCTATTTGATACCATCTAGTGATCAGTCTGTTGTTTGCACCATATAGTGGACAGCCCTACAACAATATGACTCTCTGTCATCTTGATGGCATTTTCCCCACTGTTTAGATTAGAAATAGTTTTTTCTCTCCAGTAGAATAAAGCAATGTAAGGGGTGGGGTGGAGAAGTTGCTTTAAGAAATTCTATTTTCTGTTTAGATTGTTCCTTAATCCTTAACATGTTTTTAATGGGGCTCTCTTGCAGCAAATGTGCCTTGCTTGAAACAGTAGACCTTGGCGATGATAAATGAGTCCAACTTTAAGAAAAATGTATATTACTTCATGCCTGTCTTTTCAGGCCTTCTCCCTAAGTTGAACAAACGGTATGCTTCAGCTCTTTAATATTCAGAGTTTAAACAAAATAGTCATCCTGTCAAGTGTTTTTAATCAGTCAATGTAATTTTAGCAGGAATGTTTCCTTTATTTACTGAGAGGGAAAAAGTCTAAAAAATTTATCCAGAGTATTCAGAGTACCAAAATCATCCTCAATAATTTCTGTTGTTTGTCTTTTTCCCTCCCCATTTTCCCCACTGCAGGGTCCCCAACCCCCGAGCCGCAGCCCACTACCAGGCTGTGGGGTATTCGGAACCGGGCCGCGCGGATGGTGGGCTGGCATGCATGTATGTGTAAAAGTTGATCTGAGTGCACATGTGCATGCTGACCTGCCACTCGCACGGCCTGGTTCCCCTCTTCCCCCTCCCAAAGCTGGGCTGCCAACCCGCAAAGATTGAGGGCCGCTGACCTATTCAGAGCTGGCCTTGCACAAGTTGAGCTGTGTGTATGCGTGTGTGTGCTGGTCTGCCGCTCGTGCGGCCTGGTTCCCCTCTCTCCCTCCTCCCCCCCCAAGCCGGGCCACCAAGTCACAAAGGTTGGGGATCGGGTATGCCATTTGCAGTAAAAAAAAACCAAGTGAAAGGTTCAAGTCAAATGACTTTTAATTGCTTCGTAAGTTGTCTTTCATAATATTTCCCCTTAGATTTTTTGGATAGCAAGCTGTTTCGATAGACAAAATGAGTCTGTCACTCTGTCAATGAAAATGTCCCTGGTCACCAATGGCAAGCCCAGGTTCAATCAATCAATTTTAGTACAGTCACAGACCATCATTACCAGTGGTGGGTTTCTCTTACCTTCCCTACCGGTTCAGAAGTGTGCGCGTCATGTCGGATTCTGTCATGGTGTCAGACTCTCAAGGGCCCTATCTTCTCCATCCTGACACTCAGGCTACCTGGGATTCCAGTACATCCAGATGACCACAGATCTGGGGAGGTCAATTTGCACTGACTAGGAGTAACTCTCCAAAGTCAGAAGCAGAGATAATGTTAAAAAAATTCTGTCTCTTTTTAAAAGCCTTCAATGATGGGGCACCTACAACTTCTGAAGGCAAGCTGTTCCGCTGGTTAAATTGTTCTCACTGTCAGGAATTTTCACCTCAATTCCAGGTTGCTTCTCTGCTTGGTTAGTTTCCATCCATTGCTTCTTGTCCTGCTTTCAGGTGCTTTGGAAAATAGGTTGACCCCTTCTTCTTGTGGCAGCCCTTTCTTTCAAAAAGAAAAGAAATGATTTTTCAGAAAGTTGCCTTTCTCCACTCCCAGGGTGAAGTAGACAGAAACTCTTCCTTTAAAATATCCTTCCTTTTCAAATTTTGATTTGTTCTTTCCTAGACATCTTTCTTTGCTACTCCATTTTGTCACTAAACAACTTTTAGGCAATGTTTCTTTGACTGCTACTGTAACTCCAATCACAGTGCATCCAATACGCTTCCTGCTTTCCTCCTTTTAATTACCAACTTCAACGGACCTTGGAAAAAAAAGCAGGCCTGCCCATCCTTCTGTGATTAGACAGGTGCCTAACTAAAGCATCTCTGCTATTTATACAGAAATGGCTCATCAAATTATGGGAAGCAACAGAAGCCTCTTCCACCTGTTTCTGTGAAATTTGCAGGCTGCCTGTTTAATTATTCAACATTTACATAAAAAGCTACTACTAGTTTGTCTTCATTTTAGCACAAACACACCCTTTTCAACCTTCATGGTACTTGATAACTTCATCAAATTCTGTTAAAAAGGAAAAAAAACCATTTGTGGATTCCTAATATTAATCAGTGTTAAAAACTTTTCATGGAAATTCTAAGTATTATCCTGACATAGCCTAGAGTTGGCCTGGTGAACTTTGAATTAACCTAAATTGAATTAGGTTGTTTCTTAATCCCATCATATCTACTTCCTCCTTGTTTCATGCTTTATTTAGTACTCTTAAATTTCATTTTATTATCGATCGATGCTATAAGGTTGGAATATTGTTTCTGCAAAAATTATAATATAACTTGATTTGTGAATTGTATAATTTTAAATCTCAGTAAAGTTGCTAAATGACAAATTGGTTTCGTTTATTGTTCTACATGACAGCTGACGGCGAGGAGGAAGTTATGAATCATGCATTGGAAGCCTGCATGGCTTTGATTTTCAGAAAAGGCAGATCACAGACTCTTAAAGGAGAGCTGTGCACCAACCAGCCCTCCCCCCCACTTCTCTCTCTCTGGTTTGAACATTCATAAGATTTTGCTGTGCCCTCAAGGATCATCAAGGCTTCCCTGTCAGCTTTCTCCTTCTTTTTCCACCTAGGAAGGGTTTCCCCTGTCAGGTGAGAAGAGGGGGTGATGAAATCACTCCAGGAAATGGTTTCATCTGTGCTCAGGAATACAACCTCTCATTTATGATGCGATCCTTGATGAATTGGGAAAACTCCAGGAAGGAGAGATCAGAAAGGAAAAAAAGTCCTAGACAATAGCAAGTATCAGAGGACTGCAAGGAAATGCCAAGGGTTTCTATAACATTGCTGGGCAAAGTGTTGGTTCCTCTCTGCTACCAACCAGAAGCAGCAATTCTTCGTGGTCTCCAGCATGCAGCCTCTCAAGGGAAGATCTTTAAATGCCCGCCACCCACAGCAAACCAGCCTTGATGCAGCACTTGCCTTTTCGGTGGGTGATGCTGATTAAATTGTTGCTACCAACGTGGCTGCTCTTTTGCAGTCTTGCTTTGCAGTCATGGTGGTCATCCTATCCTGGTTTTCTAGACATGGCTGCTGGCATCTTTAAAAACAAAAATGCAGTTGGGACACAGCTTGCCTGGCATAGATGAGCAAAGGTGTTCCTAAACTTTCCCTTTTCTTTGTAATTGTTTCTTCTCTCTCTTAATTCCTGCTGAGTTCATCCAGAGCCTTAGGATCACACTCTTATTAATGGCCTCCTGCTCCTTTTTGTCCATTCCTGCTCTAAGAAGCTTATTCATTTTTAATTTCCTGCCATTATTTTTGACTTTTCCCCCCTACAGAGTACAACAGCTCTGTTTTATAAGTTAAAGCATAAAGAAAGGAAATGAGTAAAGGCCATATTCCTTTGGAGGGAGAAGTTGGAAACATGGGCAATTAACAAACTACACAGATGCAAAGGAGACATCTGGCTCTCTAGGAGACCTACCTCCCATATTAGCTTGTGAGAATCTGTTCCAGTTTGGGTGCTTGTCTGCATGCAAAGTGGAACTGGGCAGCCAGTTATAGAGAACAGAGGAAGCCGCAGTGGAGGACATGGAACACCGAGTAACAGGGTTGGAAGGGACCTTGGAGGTCTTCTAATCCAACCCCCTGCTGGAGCGGGAGACCCCATACCGTTCTGGACAAATCTCCATTCTGGAATGCAGATGACAAGCGAGCTTGGTGGGGTTGGTCTCTGCCTAGTGGCTGAAGCTTCCTTGGTATACACCCCAAGTTCCCTGAATGACTTTAGCAGAAAACGAAGAGTGAAAGTCATCTAATGAGGTTCAGGAAATACCATGATGATATGAACAGTGGAGCATTTATATTTGTCTGCTTTTTTCCTTCTGCAGATTCTCATCCAGTAGCCTGAGTAATGAGGTGGAGAGATCTCCTGCAGGCTGCTGTGACACCTTTAGTAAGATTCTTTGTGGATAAAATTGTTCACATTTGTTGGCTGCCACTTGAACAGAGTCTAATGAGATGACTGGGGTGATGTCTTGTGAGATCATATAGGGCTCTTTTGAGCTTCTGTAATGTAAAGAAATAGAGAGGATTCTTGGCAGCATGAATTCTGCCATTTCTGGACTGGATCCATTCCTGATGTGGCTCCTTTGAGAAGCTGGCAGAATGTATAGTGGATTTGGGATATGTCCTGCTGCAGGAGAGAGAGAGAGAGAGAGAGAGAGAGAGAGAGAGAGAGAGAGAGAGAGTTTCAGTCAGGATCCAGTTTCAGGAATGAGATCAGGACTGCAATGGCTGCCCTGTTGGATGACCACCTGAACCTGGAGGGAAAGAAAGTGCTCCTCTTGATCCCCTTAGAATTCTTAGCAGCATTCAATTTATGCATTTGAAAGCTACTTGACTCCACAAGACACTGGATGGCTTACACTTTTCAAAGCAGAAAAACTCTAATAATAGCAGCACAGATTAAGTGCATCCACAAGACCAAAACATTTACAGGAGCTTGGCACCCCAGGAAGGCAGAGATACTGTTCATGGGTGATCCACCTATTTATCAAGAGATGTTGATAGATCTAGCATTAGCTTTGCCTGCCGTCTCGCTCCCTCTGAGGAGCAGGTCTGTGACTTTAGAGTTCTCCTGGACTCATAGTTCCTGCTTGAGCAAATGATAGATTTGTCCAACTTTAGCTGGAGACCTTTTTGGAACAGGTCCTTATGATAGTGACTCATGCCTTTATCACTTTGTGGCTAGGACATGGCCTACCTGGAGCTGCCTTTGAGTTTGAAGGTTTCAGAAACTACAGTTGGTTCAGAATGCAGTGGCTTGGGTGCTGCTGAGTGTGCAGCGGTTTAGCAGCATAATACCAGTGTTTTGGCCACTGTAATGCTACCAGTAAGTTTCCAGATCTAATTTAAAGGGCTGGTACTGACTTATACAGCCCAAAGGAGCCTGTCCTGCATATGCATCATAAGAAGGGATGTTGACGGTCCCTACTATCAAAGATCAAGGGAATTGGGGTCCCGGAGCATTGCTTCTTTGTGGCAGCCTTAAAGTTGAGCTCTGAAAGAGTAATAGTTCCGTAATTTGGGGATCCTCCTGGACTCATGAGCAAGATTTCTGTCCAGCTCTGGCTGGTATGTTAATTGCAATTGTTTCTAGCTCAGGAAAGTCTGATGGAAATGATTTTTGTCTTCATCACCAGGCAATTTTGCTATTGCCACCTATGCAGGGGTGGGTTCTAACTTACCTCGCTGCCGGTTTGCTTCCTCACGCGCCGCCCAGTGCAAAAAAAAAAAAAAAAAAAAAAAAAAAAAAAAAAAAAAAAAAACCAAAAACAAGATGGCCATGCATGTGCAGTGTCGGAAACTCGGCTTCTGTGCATGTGCAGAAGAAAAAATAAATAAAAAATAATTCAAAAAAAAATAATTCAAAAAAAATATATATGGTGGCGTCCACAGACCGGCACCAACCGAACTGGATCCGTGACGTCATTGTGACATCACCAGCGGGTCGCTACCAGTTCGGGCGAACCGGTCTGAACCGGTAGGAACCCACCTCTGCACCTATGGTTGCCACTGCAGATTACTTGGAAGCTGTGGTTGGTGCAGAATATGGTGGCCCCAACGAGTAGATCTGGAAGCATTGTGCCAGTTTTTTGGTGCCCACAAGGCTTCCAGGTTCAGTTCAAAGGGCTGATACTGATTGGATAAGGCTCTTATGGTTTGGCTTTCCTCCAAAAGGGTCTCAGCCTTTCCTGTGACACCCATTCTGAGGGGGAGGCCAACAGGATGTGGGACTGCCTGGGAATTCCAAAACTGCCTTTCTCTAAGGATTCTTTGTGCCCTGCTTGGTTTCTTTGAAAGGCCTCAAAACTGGTTTCTCCCCAGAAACTAAAGGATGCATTGCCTTTGGGAGAAGGTAATTTTTGTTATTTGTCTGGCTTTTAAAATATGAGGATTTTCTACACTGCTGTGTTGGCCTTATGGAGTGATGAGAAATGGGGTTTTATTTTTGTGATTGTCTTATCAGAGGTTTTCGATTCTAGCAAATTACCCTGAGGCAATCTGACTTGGTGATAAAATGATGCAGTAGACAAGAGGAAGATTTTCTTCCTATCTCATTGTTTGCATAGAAGCCTACAAATGCTTACACGTTTCCTTCAATTGTTAATTCATCGAGCATTAAAGAGCAGCTACAGTATTTCCCAGGCTTAAGGAATACAGTACTAATGCCAGGGCCCAAGGCTGCAAGATTCCAGCTAAGCTTTCTTCTGAGTCAAAGTCCACTGATATCCTTGGAAAACGGCCCTTCTATACGGCATTTTGCCAGAGGCCCCATAGTCTCACTTATGACCCACAAGCAAAGCAAATATGCAGTGTGATTTCCCTGCATGTTAAGGCTCCAGATGCGTAACTCTAGTGGGGGGCGGAGGGGGGGATTCAGGTCCCGGGCCTGAGGACTCACCCTCCTCTCAACTGAGCCTCACAGCAAAGGAGCCCAGAGATGACCTTGGAAAAAATACAGGGGGTCTTCGACTTACCACAATTGAGCCCACAGTTAAGTGAATTTTGCCCCACTTTATGACCTTTCTTGCCACAGTTGTTAAGTGAATCCCTGCAGTTGTTAAGATAGTAACATGGTTGTTAAGTGAATCTGTCCCCATTGACTTTGCTTGTCAGAAGGTCGCAAAAGGGGATCACATGGCCCCAGGACACGGCAACCGTCATAAATGTGAATCAGTTGCCAAGCGGCTGAACTTTTGACCATGGGGATGCTGCAACACTTGTGTGAAAAAAAGTCCCTTTTTTCAGCGCAGTTGTAACTTTGAATGGTCACTAAATGAACTGTTGTAAGTCGAGGACTACCTGTATGTGGCACCATCAGTAAAACGTGAGCTGAGCCTGGGAAAACGGGAAGGTGGCAGAAAGAAACGCAAGGCCTGCCCCACGCTGATTAAGAGGGAGGCGTGAGAAAACGCTGTCAGGCTCTCAAGGCTTTGCTGTCATAGCCCACGTCTGTAGAGTTCTAGCATTTCTTGCACTAGCTTTTCCTTGACTTGGCCTACCTCAAAGGGCTGGTGCTCACTTGCAGCATGTCATTGAAGCCAAGGCAGTTCCTTTCCGACCAGTCTGGCCCTGAGAAGATGGACAGGGGTAGGAATGCCCTGGAGGGCGAGGCTGTCACATGCAGCCCGTCTCTTCCATACTTAGGGTGGTGCATTGGCGCAGTGCTTAGAATGCAGTACTGCAGGGCTAACTCACTGCTCACTCCAGGAGTTCGATTCTCACCAGGCTCAAGGTTGACTCAGCCTTCCATCCTTCCAAAGTTGGTAAAATGAGGACCCAGATTGTTGGGGGCAATAGGCTGACTCTGTAAACTGCTTAGAGAGGGCTGTAAAGCACTGTGAAGCGGTATACAAGTCTACGTGCTATTGCTATTGGTTATGTTTCACATTCAGGTATGAATTTTAAAAAGCTTATGCTCCCCAGAATCCGCCCCCCCTCTTAAATTTCTCCCTGTGCTTTGATTTCATAAAATGGGAATTGTGCAAACATGCCAAATGAGGACAGAAAAAGGCCCTGAGAATCCACTGCTATGTACTGAAGTCAGCGGATGGGGGCGGAGGCTGTTCAGTCTAGCAGAAAAGCCCAATTCCATCAGCCTTTTTCAGTGCAGAGAAATCAGGAGCAACACAACATGCTGTAATTTTCATGAACAAAGATTTAAATCAAGAGAAAGGAGAGGATAACAGAATAACAGTTGGAAGGGACCTTGGAGGCCTTCTAGTCCAACCCCTTGCACAAGCAGGAGACCCTATAGCATTCCAGAAAAATGGTTGTCCAATCTCTTCTTAAAAGACTCCAATGATGGAGCACCTACAACTTCTGAAGGCAACCCATTCCACTGGTTCTCACTGTCAGGAAATTTATCCTTAATTCTAGGTTGGATCTCCCTGATAAGTTTCTATCCGTTACTTGTCTTACCTTCAGGAGCTTTGGACAGTCTCCTCAAATATTAGAAGACTGCTATTTGCCATTACTGGAAGACTGCTATCATGTCACCCCTAGTCCTTCTCTTCATTAGACTAATCGCTAGACATACCTAATTCCTGCAACCGTTCTTCATATGTTTCAGCCTCCAGTCCCCTCATCATCTTTGTTGCTCTTCTCTGCACTCTTTCCAGAGTCTCGACATCTTTTTTATATTGTGGCAACCAAAACTGGATGCAAGATTCAAAGTGTCGTCTTACCAAGGCAAATAGGAGGCTAGATAGGAAGCAAAACAGAGGACAAGACACAAAACCTTGCCTTGAAAGACCCCAAAGGGCTCTGTAAGAGGAACAGGAGAATTCAAGTGATGTAAGAAAAATCTTCCAATCCGTTTTGCTCCTGCTTTCTTAAATGCTTCTCTGTACAAAGGAAAATCGTACATTTAAATATTTATTTAAATATTTTCATCCTGCTTTTCATCTACTTCAAAAGCACTCAAACGACCAATCCTTGCAAAACTCCCAGGAGTTAGATAGGGCTTGATGATATTGTTATCTGAATCCCCACAAAATTATGTGAAGCCAGCAAGGGAGGTTGCCCTATAAAACTCTTATCTGAAAGCATTCTGGAAGAGTAATGGTGCAACTGAACGAAGTCTAGGAGCTGGGAAACGGGTCTTGAAAGTCCATTTTTTAAACAGACCACACAGAAAGAGAGACAGAAAGATTAATTTCATTGCAACCACCCAAGGTAGATTTTTATAAATTGCAGAGACATTTCAAATGCATGGTTCTAAAATAGACAATGGTGTACATGCTATAGATTAATTTCTACATGTAGCACGCTTCCATTTTAAAGAACCTCTGCATATGTCAGCCTCAAACAGCAGACAAGTCCTGCCTGCGCCTCTGCATGGATTAAGGAGGTGTCTGATGAGGGGGATGCCTGGGAACCTGAGATACCAAGACTGGCCAAATTTATACAGCAAGCAATTACAACCCCACCCCCCAATACATTATACATACACTGATCTGTTCAACATGAAGCCAGCCTTTTCACAGGCACCGTAGGAATTCATTAGATACTCAAGCTTGCTTCAGGATCTTGTTTGCCACTGGAGCTTTACTGGCCACAGGCCAACCTTTGTGCAGACAAGGAAAGCAGCCGACTGCTCCAAGGCAGCAGAGCCCAGGGTACATTGCTCCAGGTTGCAAAGGCTCCCTACTTTGAGTCCACAGGCTTTGGGCCATTCCTCTCCATCAGCCTTGGGACGGATGTCATGGTCTGAGGGCTGCCCATCCCTTCCTATCCTAGGAGGGTCCTGCTAAAAGCTCCACATTGCTTCTCTCTCGGGGAGGAGGGTGATGATGGCCATTGCACGAGGCTGCCCTCATTTCCACTTCTGTTGCTTTTGCAGTATTTGTTTAAATCAAAGAATTGAGGGAAGACAACAAAATTGATGACACACTAAGTTTCCACATAGAAAAGCTATTGTGGAAAATGATCGGACATGTTGCCCTGTGTGGCAAAATAAGCCTGCCGAGTTGCCATCCATATGATTCAGTGGGAAGGGAGAATGTGCCACTGCAACATTTTCATCCGGAAACTTCTCCTTTCACCCAAGACAGGCCAGGCTGGAGGAGGAAATGAGTTTCTTTCAGGAACCCCCAAATCGTGTGACAAAACTCTCAATCTGACTTGACACCCCGGGGCCTGGGCAAAGGCGTAGATGGCAGATGTGTCCGGCTGCTGCCCACCTGGTGCAGCTGGAGAGTCCCTCGGTAGCTCCGACCTTCTCCATGCAGAGGCAGCAGACCATTCTTAAGGCCTGCAAGTGACCAGAGGCAACTGTGGAGTGAAAGGGCCAGCATGTTTCATAGCCCAACCAAATGAACTTGGGAGGGGTGCTGGGTGCAGGGCTCCAAATGCTTGGCTCAGACCTTGGCAAAGTAGTGTTCCACTTGCACCCCCCAATCTGGACCGTGCTCCTGTTAATGAACCCCAAGATTTGCCCTTTGGAGCAGTTGCATTAGGGTTAATTCACGTGAAGAGCTGCAGCCTGCTTTATCTTCCCAGTTTGTCTTTGGCTTCAGTTTTGTATTATCAATACAATTTTGTATTATCAATAATATGACTGCAGCTACCTCCTCTTTTGCTTGAAATGAAAGGGGGGGGAAAGCAATAATGGGGAACAGCAGCCTCAGCCTGTTCCTAAAAATCTATGGAATGCTACTGTGCAGCCTGAGGAAGAGCGTGAAAGAGTCATTCAGTTCTTGTGCCGAGTCTTTAATATGCTGCGTTTTGCTTTGCCAGATGGTTCAAGCCACCGCACAGCTTGAAGAGGGCAAGGGAGAAAGCAAACCCAAAAACATACCCAAAACAAAAGCCTCGAGCCTCTCCACGTTCTCCAGCAATATCTTCATGCCTGCTTGAAGTCCGAAGCAGGTCACTTTAATGCTCTTGTGCTGGCAACTGAAATGTCTTCCTGTTTTACAGCATGGCATGCTAAGGAATGCCACTTGGAGGGGGGGGGAAACATTTTCAATAACATGCACACAAGCATGGTTTAACCCCAGGAAGTCCCAAATCTGTGGGATTTGGCCTTTGGGAAGAGCTGACCTCAGTCTTGAAAGCCTGGATGTTTGTTTTTTTCTTATATACTTTGTACTTTATTCTTCCTGTTATGTTGTGAGCTTTCCAGAGTCATTGTAGAGTCTGGCGGTGCCTAAATAAAAATAATCCTCATCAGTCAATTGGAAAAGACAGCTTTACACGGAACAGCTAACATCCTGCCACGATACCTTTTAACACCCTCAAACAACATCTGCCTATCCCAGGTCCTTGGGAAGGACTCAGTAGGTGGATAACAATGCCAAATCCAGTCTAAACATCTGGCTGACCTAAAAATAATGTTATTTAATATTATAATATATTAAGCATGTTAGTTTCCGTGTTGACGAAAGGATCATTTCTCTGAGGTCTTCTCCTGGCAATCTGCATACGACCTTCCTGCCCTCACCTTGGGAACGGGGCCTGCCCGTGGCGTCAGCCCAGGCGCAGCCCATCTCTTGCCACTTTCTCAGTCCACACCACCAGGAAAGCGGTTTCTTGGCTGTGGGTCCCCCACCTCCTGCTGGGCTCACATAGAGGTAACCTTGCCATTCTCGTATCTACTAATGGAGCTGCAAAATGACACCTTTGCAAGGCTGGTAGGTGGTGGGGAGGCCCTTTTCCAAAGCTCTCATGCTGGTGCATTAAAAAGAGGGCTCTGCAAGGGAGGGAGGGCGGCTTCTCTTGTAGCAGGAGCTGCTGCAAGCTTCACAGCTCATCTGGCACACACACACACACACACCACACACACACACACACACACACACAAGGTGGGCAGGCGTGAAGAAAAGGAGCCTGACCAAATCAGCCTGCAATTTTTACCACCCAAGAAAACCTCTGCCTCTTCTGCTGTCTCTTTAAGGCTACCGTATCCTCTGCATTGTCACTCCTGCAGTATTTGAAGACTCGATTTTACAATCTGAAACTATAAATTCACATCACTTGTTTGTTTCACAGCTAGTGTTCGACTTATGATAACTGAACCTAAAAATTTCTGTTGCTAAGAAAGAGAGTTAAGTGAGATGTGCCCCATTTTACCACCTTTCTTGCCACAGTTGTTAAGTAAATAACTGCAACTGTTAAGCTTGTAAGATGGTTGTTAAGTGAGTCTGGCTTCCCCACTGACTTTGCTCATCAGAAGGTCGCAAAAGGGATCATGTGACCCCAGGATATGGCATCCATCCGCTTGCGAAGCGTCTGAATTGTGATCGCATGCTGCAATGGGATGGTGGAACTGTCATAAGTGTGAAAAACGGTCAAGAGTCACTTTTCCAATGTTGTTGTAACTTCGAACTGTCACAATAGGAATGCGTGCAAGTCGAGGACCACCTGCACATAGCAGCGAAGAGACAGCTGGGCCGAGTAAGGGGGAAGGCGGCTATGGGAGGAAGTTGCCGGGAAAGCTTCCACTGAGAGCCCGTTTGCCCTTCGGGCTCCGCTGGGCTCTGGGCCCACCCGGCGCTTAGCTCCTTCGGGCAGGGCTCCCTCCCCCCCGCCTCCGTCTGCTCTTCCTCCGGGAGGGCTGCGAGGGCGGCCAGTGGCTGGCAGGCGGCGGCTCAGCTGCTCCCGCGGCCGTCGCCGCTTCGTCCGCGCGCAGGTTGGAGCTGCTGCGCCTGGCTCGCTTCGGGCGGCTCCTGGGCTTCCCCGAGCGGCGAGTGGCCTCCTTCCCCTGCGGGGCCTGCACGCCGTTGCTCTTTCCTGGCCGCCTTGCCTCGCTCCGCAGGGGCGGCCGCTTCCTCTGCGCGCCTTTCTGGCTTCCCGACTTAGTGCCCTCCGCCTACAATAACCCCCCCGGATACCTTTATTGTGACGCCGCGAGTGGAAGGAGCGTGGAAGGCGCTGCCTCGCGCCGGGTTCTATGGACTTCGGCGTAGTTTGTCTCCTTGCAGCCGATCTGGATTTGCGGTGATTTCATTCTGAATGCAAAGCAACAGTAACATTCCGGACACTTTCAAAGATAAAAGGAGAAAGGATGAAATGTGGTTTCCCTTTTTTTGGAACTTTTGCGAAAAAGCCATACGCCTATTGAAGCCCTTCCGCACGTAATGGCTGTTATCGTATTGCTTTCTTTTATTTTCTTTTTCCATGATATTTATTTTTTTCCTTTAAAAAAAAATAGAATCATTATTTTAAAGTCACTGAGCTCAGATGTCCCCTGCACACCTTCCACGATGCGCGGTGTGCTTCTCCCGCTCCTCCTTGCTCTCAACTTTCTTGCAAATTGCATCTTGTTTGCATAAAAAACCAGACTTGATTTCCCCCGCTGGGCTCTGCCTCACAAAATCTCCATCCAGAATGAGGGCGGGGAGGCTTCGGTGCCCCCGGGGTTTGCAGACTGCAGTTTGAGGGCTCTGCAAGCCAAGGATTGCATGGCATAATAGCTGGGGGGGGGGGGGTTATCTTGCATAGCCCTCCCTGTGATTATGTATCCCTCTTGATTATGGGTACAAAAAATTGCAGCAGAAACCGTGAAAAACAACAACAGGGAAGAGGAATTTTAAAAGAACCAGATTGTTTACTGTCTTGACTCGAATGGCTGGGCTTTTCCCCCGCTCTTTCTTACTATCGCACCATCGAAACCCTGCGAGGGAATTGCTCTCAAATGCTCCAACATGCCAGCCAATTCAGAGACTTCTTGAAGAAATGCACTGCGGGGAGGGGGGGGGTTTCCAGTCGCCAGAGTTTCTCCCCCCCCCACATCCCAAATGTGTAACCACCCCACACTGGCTATTTGATGGGTGGAGAAATGAATTTTCCAAGTGAAGGGGAACTTAAAGCTGCAGGAGATTAATAGATGTGATTGTGTTGGCTTTTTGTTGCATCTCCCGGGGCTGTGCTAAAGGAGTATCATAGCATGCAAAGATCATTTGTATTACGATCGTCTGCCGGAACCCGTGGGAAGTGCGCCGTGTCTGTGAAATCCCCCCCTCCCCGAGACCCCCCTGAAGAGAAGACTCCGGCAAGTGCGCTGGTGGCATTTCCAGGATTCCTGCCTGTTTGGAGCAGATGTTCCGAAGATTAGGCGCTTCACTTTGCTAGAGCCTTTTCCTTTTAGGGAGGGAAAAAAAAAAAGCAGGGAAAAGCCAGAGTGTTTCTACTTGGATTTTTGTGGGTGTTTTGTGGCATAAATAAATCGGAGGAAGGTCAGCCCGTCCAGCTTCTTCGAAAATGCTGAGCAGCCCAGCTTAGGGTTAGAAGAGGGAATGGGTAAAATAGTGGTTAAACGGTGAATATTCATGGTTCCTTCTGCCACATTCAAGAAGCTGAAATGTGGTTCTCAACATAATCTGTACTTTCCTGGACAGTAATCTGGGCATGTTCACAGATAAATATCTGTGTTTGCTTTTTTCTGTATATAAAAGGGATAACATGGCATTATGCAAACTGCTTTTCTAAATTCCATTTTCTCTCTCTCTCTCTCTTGTTCTCATTTCAAGTGCCAGAAAGATATTCTGGACTGCAATTTTCTCTTTGTTGCCTGTCTCCACCCTCTCTCCTCGTCACTCTACTGAGACGTAACTAAAATCTAGACCTGTGCAAATAATGTCAGATTGTATTCAAATTTTTGGAGATGATTCAGAGCATTGAGTTGATTCAATTTGAATGATTAAATTGTTTTGCACAGCTGTGCTGACTTGATTTAGATCATCAAATGACATCAATTCTGTTTGGACTGCCAATCCAATTTGGTACCTGATTCAATTTAGCGATGCAATTCATAAAGTCAATGCAAAAAGTCAGTTCGGTTTCAAGATTCAGTCAAATTGCTTTCCAACTGAATTTGCAATCGAATATTGATAGCAAATGCCGGGCCCAGCAGGCTCTTCCACGCTGTTCCACGCACCATTTTGAGCCCAAGGCTGCACAATGTGTACTCTCCGTGGGTTTCCGGTTCCAGCCCACGCGAGTTCTGATTCCTAAAACCCCCACGTGAAGAAAACTCCCATCACCGTCGGTGCCCAAATGATTAAACCCTATTTCGGGTGTGCTTTGCATCTTAGCCTGGTTCTTACCGCGTGCTGCCCCACCCAAGACCCACGGGCATTTCATCCGGGCTCCAGGGCTGGATGAACTTCACTGGTGAGTCCTTCTCCCCACCCCCACCCCCATCCACACACTTTCATTTGCGCCGAAATTTAGTGGGAGAAATGGTTGGGCCCTCTTGCAGCTCCCTTCCCTACCCGCAGCCTCCTAGGGAGGAACATGATTTTGTGTGAGGGGTCCTTGGTCCTCTCTGAGCTGGGTGGGTTTCCTGCAGACGTTTCATTGCCCAAACTAGGCAACCTCTTCAGGGCTAGAAGGGAGGGGGCTCTGCAGAGAGGAAGAGGAGGGGGGAGACAGTGATGATACCTAGTTTGGGTAATGAAATGCCTGCAGGAAACCCACCCAGCTCAGAGAGCACCAAGGGCGCCTCCTTTCAACCCTGAGCTACGGATAGTCTCCTTTGTCGTTATCATTTCGTCCGTCCGTCCCTCTTTTCTGCTTAGGGTCCCCGTCGCTCCCTTCTTACGGAGGGAGCCAAAGCTAGACGCGGGTTGCGGAGGGCACTTGGCGGCTCCGGGACCGGCATACCTTCCGAGCTCCCGCCGCCACTTCGAGGAACAACCTGCAGTACCCGCAGGCGGCCCATAGAGGGCAGCATTGTCTAGCTGGCCAGCCATCCGCGAGCCGCCGCCGCCGCCAGCTCGGCTCCCGGCTGGAACGCGCGTCTAGAGCCCGGCGAGGCGGGGGGGGGGGCGGAGGCGCGATCGGGTGTTTCTCTATGCCCCCCCCCCCGGCTCTCCCTCCTCGCCGAGCCGTTTCTTAGCAACTGGGCAGGGTCTCCAAACGCCGGAGGCCGCATCGGTGACAGGAGCGCCAGCAGGAGGGGGCTGGGCTTTGCCGGAGCTCCCCCCCCCCCGGCCTCCCCTTGCGCGGGGCTCCCGGGCATATTTCAATTAAAGAAGCTTCAGCCCGCTTTTTTTTCTCCAGCGCAAAAACGAAGGACAAAACCCTAGTTGGCTCGATCCAGAAAATGGTCCCGTTATCGGCTCTATTCCCTTTTGGCTCCCCAGACGCGCCGAGCCTCTCTTTCGGCCGTGCCCGTCCGCTTTATCTTCCCTTTTCACCTTGTTCGCGGCGCTTATCATCTTCCCGCGTCTTCAAACTCGGGGACCCGCGTTTAATCCCGAGGCTTCCTGCTTTTGTGCATTGGTCGCCTTCCAAAGTTTCCCCCTTAATTAAAGCCGTTTGTTTCCGGCTCCACTGGAATTCTGTAAAAGCGGTGTAAATGTTGCTCTTAAGCCGTGATTACCGGGGCTTTAGGCTTGTTGATAAATTATAAAGCAAGGTTTTTTTTTTTTTTTTAGCTTCTGTGTCTTACCTGGGTGGGAAAGCTGAGATGAAATGAATGCAGGAGGTTCCCTTGTCTGGTTTCAAATTGTTTGACCGGCAGCTTCCAGCCCTGATGGTGTTACCTAGTTTGGGTAAGGAAACGCCTGCAAGGAAACAACCAAGCTCAGGGAGGACTCAGGACCGCTCCATCTCCAGGCCTCCTTCCAAAGGGGTATTGGCTCTACCAGTGAATTGTGGCTGTCTCTTCCTTCTGCTGGCATTTTGCAGCCTTTCTTGGGGCCCCTCTTTTCTCTTTCACCCAGGGTGACCATCAGATTCCCATGGACCATCTGATCATGCTATTTCAGGAGCCAGAAGGGCTATCTCGAAGAATCCAGATCCTTGGCTTACAACAGTTCGTTTAATGACCAAAGTTACAACAGCACTGCAGAAAGTGATTTATGACCATTTTTCACATGGCCATTGCATCCCCATGGTCACATGATCAAAATTCAGATGCTTGGCAACTCATATTTATGACAGTTGCCATGTCCCGGGGTCATGTGATCACCTTTTGCAACCTTTTGAAAATTGAAGTCCATGGGGAAGCCAGATTCACTTAACAGTTAAACTATAGCTATTCATTTAACAACTGGCAAGAAAGGTTGCAAAATGGGGGTAAAACTCACTTAACAGCTGTCTCACTTAGCAACAGAAAATCATTAAGTGTTGTACCTTATGATTCTTGACAAACTTATCTTTTCTTTTATGTACACTGAGAGCATATGCACCAAAGACAAATTTCTTGTGTGTCCAATCACACTTGGCCAATAAAGAATTCTATTCTATTCTATCTTATGGAATTTTCTAAAATGATGTTGACTTGCCAGAGAACAAAATAATTTATGTTGCTTTCTCAGCATGATCCAAGAAGAGACTCGACTCTCCATTCTCCATTCTCTATTCTATTCTATTCTATTCTATTCTATTCTTTTCTTTTCTATTATTCTATTCTATTCTAATCTAAAATTTTGAGTTCAATATTGTGGTAGTAAGTCGAGAACTACCTGTAAATCAGTCTGTACACCCACAATGCGACATCAATGGAGAACGAGACGGGGTGTTGTGAAGAGATGGGAAGAAGCAGGTGTTTCCAGGACCGGCTGATCAGGCCTTGCTTGGAAGGGTGTGCATGTGTGTGTGCAAGTGTGTGTGGGGTGGGATTTGCAGCCTTGAAAATGATGGAGCTGCAGCAGCAAGCAAATAGTTCACAGTCGGCATCTCAGCTGATCTACCAAGGGGATGTTTTTTGTTGCTACATCCTTTCTTACTTTAGATATTTTTTATAAAAAAAATTACAAGCAGGGTGGCATGTTGGGCATATACATCATTTTAAATGCTCTCTCTCTCTCTCTCTCTTTCTCAACATTTCTTTCTTTTCCATAACAAAATGGTACTTATTCCCAAGTCATTATGTTCAGCTGTTCCATTTTATTCTCCCTGGTATGGTGGTGCTGTGATTTAAATGAATTTAAAATGCAAAGCTGTGCATGTTCGGGATAGGTTTTTTTTTTTTTTAAAAATCATCTGTAGTTTAGTTTTGTTTCTTGCTCAAACGTATTGGGCATATATTAGCAGCACAACACGGAAGAAGAGTGGAGCTGGGGGAGAAAAGAGACCTTCATTGTGCATGTAACACAGAAGCAGCAGAGAGTGGCTTAGAAGGAGGGAGACCACCAGGTTCCCTAAGCCCATCATCTCCGGGCCCTTTCAGTTATCTCAGTTCAAGTTTTTCCAGGCACATTTTCAACCAGGTTCCCAGGCAACCAGGGCCTAAACCCTGGCAAAGGAAGGAGGTGGCAACTGTGCCCATGAATCTAAGGGAAAACCCTCTCCAGAGGTCCTTGTGCACCATAGAATCTGGGTAGATCTCTGCTACTGACTATGCCGTCAAGAAGTGGTGTCCATCATATCCACAGCAAAAGTTGTATCTAGACAAGAGGGAAAACACTCCTGAAATGGCTAAATCCAACATTAAGCTGCCGTCATTGAGAAATGGGGATATTGTGAATGAATGATATTTAAAAATGGTAGAATACTAATAGAAGGATATGAGGATGAGCTCTTGTTATAGCACAGACATTCCTTGACATGATTATAGTTGAGCCCAACATTTCAGTTGCTAAGTGAGACAATTAAATGAATTGCTGCACTTGTTAAATTAGTAACACGGTTGTTCACTGAATCTTGCTTCACCATTGACTTTGCTTGTCAGAAGATTGCCAAAGACAATCACATTACCCTGGGACACTGCAACCATGATGAGTATGAATCAGTTGCCAAGTATCTGAATTTTGATCACATGACCACGGGGATGCCAAAATGGTTGTAAATGTGAAAAACGGTCATAAGTCACTTTTTTCAGTGCCATTGTAACTTAGACCGGTCACTAAATGAACTGTTGTAAATTAACGTCCATGGAGATTCTCAGTCATCCAGGTCATGGTTGTCCCAAAGCTGCTTTTCCAAGAAGCAAGTGAACTTTCGCTGTTTTTCCTTGAAGATGTTTCGCTTCTCAGCCTAGAAGCTTCTTCAGTTCTAATTCTCCGGTAACATTGTATTGCTAACTAGGGCATAGAAAACCTTTGCCAGACCAATTCTTGAATACAGCTCGTCCGCCTGGAACCCACACTATATATCAGACATTAACACGACTGAGCGGGTTCAGAGGTATTTCACGAGAAGAATACTCCACTCCTCTACTCACAATAGAATTCACTATGCCACCAGGCTTGAAATTTTTGGCTTGGTCAATCTGGAACTGCGCCGCCTGCGGTTCGATCTAAGCATAGTACACAAAATTGACTCCTATAACGTCTTGCCTGTCAACGACTTCTTCAGCTTCAACCACAATAATACATGGGCAAACAATCGATACAAACTCAAGGTAAACCGCTTCACACTCGATTGCAGAAAATACGACTTCAGCAACAGAGTGGTCAACGCCTGGAATGCTCTACCCGACTCCGTTGTTACAGCCTCAAAGCCCCACAGCTTCAACCTCAAACTGTCTACCGTGGACCTCACCCCATTCTTAAGAGGTCCGTAAAGGGGGCGTGCATAAGCGCACCAGCGTGCCTACCATCCCTGTCTTGCTGTCCCCATTCATCTGTATTTACTTCCTTTGTTCATGTTTATGTTCATACCTATACTTGTTATCTTGTACATGTTTGACAAACAAACCAACAAACAAATAAATAATTGAATGGTGGGGAATGGAAGGATTTGTATTCCTTGCAGTCATCTTGTTGTACATCAAGGACTGCCTGTTCTTTTGTGGAAAACTGCCCTTCTATTAGGCTTTACTTCTGACCAAATCAAATTGACCAACTCGAGTCTACTGATCATCTAACTGATCTACAGATTCAAACCTTCTTACCTTGGAACTGCTGTCACCTGCCTCTTTCTGCGCACTTGTTGTAATTGTCCACAAACCCGTGGAGCGCAGGTGCGTTGGGGACGCTCCTTTGCTGCCCTGGACCCCAGAAGAAATCAGCTCTGCTGAAGAGCAGAGGATGAGGAGAAGCGGGGCTACCTGCGAGTATCAGAAGCGGACCTCAGAGCTGCTTGTCAGCTTTGGAAGCCATATTAGCATCAGAAGCTTCCACGCTGCCACATTCTTGTGCTTGGGAAATTAGGAGGGGGGATTTAGTAGAGGGAATGTAGTTAGACATAATAGCATTCTCCTTTTCGGTCAAGGTCATGGTATTCCTGCACCTGGAGGAGTGGTTGAAGGGATGGCTCCGGTTGGGACGGATGGTGATTGGACCATGTGATGGACTGATGGGTGCAGGGGCTGGATTTGGGGTTTTGATTTGCTGAGGAAAAACCCAGAACTCTCAGATGGGGGTTTTCCCAGATGTGCCAGTATACCTACTCTAATAAATGGGAACTTTGAGAAAATGTCTGTCTCGGAGTTTTTAATTGGAGTTGGGTTCTTCTGGAACGCTGACATTGCTCATGGCAGCAGTCCTGGGGACTTCTTCCCACAGGAAGCCCTCATGGATTCATCTCGCACTGAAATGTTTGGGTTCCATTTCCACCATCTGAATTTTAGAAATCAGAACTACCACTACCCTATCTGCAAATGGTACCAGCATGCCTGTTGTGCAACATACACAATATGAGGAAACAACATAGGATAGAAAATTGCCCCCCCCCCCGAATGTCAAAGTTTGCCTTGCATCTTGGAGAAACCACCTGGATTTGTCCAGCCCTGTGTGATATCCACAACACAACCGAATTCACACTGGCCACGGTAGATGCACAGATGCCCTCTATAAGTGGGGGGAAATGCCATCCTCGAATTGTGCCTTTGGGCCTGACCAAAAAAAAATAAATAAAAAAAATCCAACATATAGTGACAGAGTGCCAAAATGAAGCCTATAAGGGAGACTGCTGATTTCCTAACTGACAAATGAAGCAAAAAATTGAATCTATAATCTAGACATACGTTTATAATATTTTCAATTTTATCTCTTGAGTTTTTTAATCGAAATGCGATATGAATGTGTCATACGATAACTAAAATAAAAGCAGCACACCTCACTTAGACATGGATGATCTTCTCCATTGTGCCTCCATCCTTCCAGCCTTCTTATTGCAGAGAGAGAGAGAGAGGAGATGTGTTGGTGACTACCTTTCCACATTTAGTTTAGCCAGAAAGGAAGCTTACAAAGTTAGCCACACAGTCTCTCTCTGGCAGGACTGGTTTTCCCATCGCTTGCCTCTTCTCCTAAAAGCTTCCCCTGGACAGCTGGTCCAGTAAAGCAGAGCTTCTTTCAGCTGTTCGGCTGCAAGTACCCTAAGTGGCTGAGGTTTGTGTTGCAACTTGACAAAGCCAAAGCTTTCAATCACAGGTCCTGCCAAGCAAAATACTTCAGCCTTCTGCCCTCAGCACAGTAAACAGATTGCTTCTTCCATCTTCCCAGGGCCAACTCAGTGGACTATTTAATGCTGCCAACAGCCCTTTGTGGAGAAGTTTTCCCTTTGCCTTTTTAACTTTCCTGCTTTTCTTTGCCTAATTACATGTAGCGGCTAAAAAAATTATAATGTTGGAAACCTATAATTGGGACCAATAATAGTTGAATGTCTAGAATATTGGAAAAGGAAATAGAAGTGGTGGTTGCATCCCAGAAACAAATAATTGGTGAGAACCAGACCACCTGCATTCAAAGATCTATTTGCTTAAAGAGTTGTATATCTCCAAATGTGTAGTCTACTCATATTTAATTAAGTCGGTGGCTTAGAAGAACACAAAGAAGTATTGTGTACTGATGCACTTTCTCCCTTCTCGGCGTCCCTGCCTATTCAGTACAGTGGATTTATTTTAGCTGAAGCAGGATCCCCAATTCTATTCCAAGAATGAGAAAGAATCAGGCGCTTGTTTAAGTTCAGGTTCAAAATTTTGTCATCCTCATTTATAGGGATCTATCGAGTGGGCCGGTTTGGATGTAGAAGGGAGCGATACATGAGCTCACATGACACACTGAAGAGAAGGAAGAGGGTTTGGGAGTCATGATGGTTTTGGGGACCACTTGCTATGGTCAGTATCTTGTGTTTTGAGATTCTCTCAACGTCATACAGTATACGCAAGATTATCCAGCTACTTGCTGCCTTTCCTTGCAGTGCTTTCTTCATTATAATAATTAATTATTAGCAACAGTACTGTGGTTTTGTTTACAGTTACATCAATTCAGTGTGGCACTAATCTCAAATCTACAAGAGAATGGAAGCATTTTCTTTTCTGGGTTACCCCCTTGCCCAGTTTTGATGACGCTCTGATGATCCACTAACTTATTGTTTCTTTCTTTCTTACATGGCATTTTTCACATTGTTGATTAGATTTGTACCATCAGGTCATAGTTCTGGCTTATCAAATGTCAGGGCTGTCTTTGAAACATGTAAAAATATAAATCTAAGGAAAGTCCTTGTTCTCAACATGAACAGATAGTTTTCCCATCTGATCAAGTAAATATCATTTAACAGCAAAGGGTGATCTTTGTGTTTTATGCATGGATTAAATGGAGAAAAAACAGTTTGCATTTGACCTCCTGGGGATGTAAGAAGGCAAGCTGGGGTTCTAAACCTGAATTTGAGTCTCAAAATTGTATTCCTAAGAATAATCGGTGAGCACTTATTATTGACTTGCACTATTCACATGACTTACAAATAAAAAACAGACCTTCTGACACCAAGCTGGCAGGAATAGCCAACACTCCAGAAGATAGGCTCAAGATACAGAAGGATCTTGACAGACTTGAACATTGGGCGCTATCTAACAAAATGAAATTCAACAGTGAAAAAAGTAAGGTTCTACATTTAGGCAAGAAAAACAAAATGCACAGGTACAGTATATGTGGTACCTCGCTCAACAGTAGTAACTGTGAGAGGGATCTTGGAGTCCTAGTGGACAACCATTTAAATATGAGCCAGCCGTGTGCCGCAGCTGCCAAAAAAGCCAACGCAGTTCTAGGCTGCATCAACAGAGGGATAGAATCAAGATTCATGGGAAGTGATAGCACCACTTTATACTTCACTAGTGAAGCCATGTTTAGAAGACTGTGTCCAATTCTGGTCCTGAGGGTAGGACAAGAAGCAATGGGTGGAAACTAATCAAGGAGAGGAGCAACTTAGAACTAAGGAGAAATTTCCTGAAGGTTAGAACAATTAATCAGTGGAACAACTTGCCTCCAGAAGTTGTGGGTGCTCCAACAGTGGACGTTTTTAAGAAGATGTTGGATAACCATTTGTCTGAAGTGGTGTAGGGTTTCCTGCCCAAGCAGGGGGTTGGACTAGAAGACCTCCAAGGTCCCTTCCAACTCTGTTATTCTATTTCCATTTCTCTGTACTTCTAGGGCGTTATCTTTGTAGATGTGATGAAATGGTAGAGCGTTTTCTGAAAGTGATATATGATAGGGTTTGAAATCTCCCATCTCTTCATGGCAACATCTTTCCTATTCCTGTATTATCTCATTGCTGCAGTGCACACACAGATCCATGAGAAGATACACTGCGGAATTCATGGGTAGAGCAAAGGATTTCCCTCCCTCCCTCCCTCCCTCCCTCCCTGAAAAGCAAAAGCTTTAGCTTGCAGAACAGCAGAATACCCTCAAGAGTTTTCTTGCAAGGTGTCAACCTTTGCCAGCAAAGTTGAATGCAATGTTTTGAATTATTTCTCTGAAGCCTGTTCAGTAAACTAGACAACCTCTGATTCAACTGTCAAGAGGAAATCAGTGGACTTTAAGGGGAAGGGGGTGGTTGCTTGAAAGAAGACTGCAGCTTGTGGGGAAATGGCAGCTTTTCATTGGTTTTGGAGGCTCCTTGTTTTGTAAGAGAACCCCTGGATCAGAATGTGCCCAATTTAGATCAAGGTTCAATCAATCAATCAATCGATCAATCAATCAATCAATCAATCAATCAATCAAAATAGAGCTGGAAGTTCTTTGGGGCCGGCAGGTGTTGGCCACTTGCCCTCCATGCTGGGAAGCCTGGGGTTTGAATTGGGAAGAAGAGGCTGGAGCTCAACTCTAGCAAGCCGGAGTGGATGTGAAATTGATGGAGCATCTGATTCTGGGGATTAGATCTATAGATTATCGATTGGTTATTGTTTGATTTGATTTGTGGTCATTTCCCAACCCCAGATGGGTTCTGGTTTAGCTCTTGACGTGTTGCAATTCCTTGGGTGGAACAAGGACAAAAGATCTTTGGTGTGTGTGTGTGGTGTGTGCGTGTGTGTGTAGATAGCGGGACTCGTAACTTCTCTTCAAGCAGCATGTGGCAGCTGTGACCAGAGATGCCTTTGTTCAGATTTTTCTGCTTTTCTGCTTTTTCTATCAAAGTGGCAGGCTCGGATACAGGCAGATGCCCAATGACAAAGGACATATTTTTTCTCTGTAGATAAATAAGATGCTTCAGACAGCAGTCCAGTCCTTCTGCAAGCCTTCCGATTTTATCCACTGAAAAATCTGTCTCTTGCCATTGCTGGTGTGTACCAGCCCTTTTCAGTGAGTTAAATGATTTAAGTGGAGAACATCCCACCTACTGTCTGAAATGGATGCCTTTTCCTGAATCGGGAGTCTCTATTCGTGGTCACCCATGTTTTGATCAACTCACATATACCGGTAGATCATGTGGGAGCTGCTCTTGAAGACCTCTCAAAAGTTACAGATGGTCCAGAATGCAATGGTGGGACCAGAGGAGATAGTTCCTAGGCATGTTTGTGTAACACTTCTATTACGTAAATTTATCTGCTGGTTTCTGGGTGTTGGTTGGTGCCAGTAAAATCCTGTGTGGTAGAGTGGCCTGATTGTTTGTTTGTTTGTTTGTTTATTGGATTGAACTTATTTAATTATAAATTTAAATTTATAACTTATTTATTGGAAATTGAACAGAATTAGGTGTGATATTGGAAGAAATGCCTCTGCCTTCTAACAGCGGGGACGGAAAGATTCCCCTTGTTGTGATTGTGGTGCTGATATGCAAACTATTAAACACATTGTGCAAGACTGCCGGTGATGTGTGTTCTCTGGTTCCCAAGAAGTTCCGACTGAAGCAGCGCTCTAGAGATGGATCACCTGGATAGCTGAATTGGACATCCAGTAATGAGGCCGCTGCCCTATCCCCATAGGTGGAAGTTTTGCATACGTGGATTGTGTGTATATGCTTACTTCTCTTTGTCGTGTTATTATCATACCTAAATAAGTTATTGGACTGCCTGTCTCCAGTTGTCTCTCTCTGACTGGGGAGATCTTCAGGCTAGGCATGCTTTGGGAACATTTTGTGGAGCAAGTGTCATCTTTTGGGAGCCAGGCAGCATCCCTTCCCCATCACTACCTCTGCCCTCTGGAGGACATTCCCTCCGAGGTCTCTGCAGCCCCAGCCCACTGTCCTGTAGTCTCTGGGCCAGCAGGTTACATGAGCTCACTATTGAATCGAAACTGTCTGTATGACTAAAATGGTGTGGTTTTTATCCCCCAGTCAGGTCAGGTCATCTTTATGATAATTTTAGATGATTCATATAAATGGTTTTAACTCTTGTACGTCACCCACAGCCTTGTTTGATTGAAATTGAAATTATTAAAAAAAAAGATATAAACAACTCCCTTGACCCCGGTGTGCCTTTCCTGCTGATCTTGCCACACTTTGTTTTTTAAAGCATTCTTCTATCAAAGTGGCAGACTCAGATACAAAGCAGATGCCCAACGACAAACAATATTTTTTCCTTTGTACCGGTAGATAAATCAGAGGCTTCAAATAGCAGTCCAGTCCTTCTGCAAGTCTTCCGATTTTGTCTCTTGAAAACTCAGTCTCTCGAGATTGCTACAGGCGTGGGCACCGGGTGCTTTCACTGAGTTAAATGATTTAAAAGGAGAACATTCCACCTACTGTCTCATGTTGTGAGTGCACCCATCTTAATATATCACGCCCCATTTGAAAGTTACTTCGTCAGAAGGCCACTAATTAACACAATAGGATTGTGCTCAACAGGATGAATAATTTTTCAATGTGTCATCTGCCAGCAATTTATTTTCACAAAAGGAGGTGTCGTTCCTCCGTATTCTATCCATGCTAGAGAGCCATTTCAATGATGCACCCCAGAGAGACCCATTCGGAATTCAGATTTCAACTCTCTTATGGGCCCATTTGCAGCAGTAAGAATGAGCACCATGATGGTGGTAAAATTAGTACTTGCAATTTATCATCATTCAGTAAATGGCCAGCAAACTGAGGCTTCCCAGACAAATTCTAAAAGGCTCAAGTGGATTTTGAAACCCCTTTTCCATTTTTTTTAAACGCTCTTTTGGTACTTCTCTACATGTTGAACTTCCCAGCCATAAGAAATGTCATCCTCAGCAGTGCTGTTTTATTTTAAGCCAGTCAGCCCTTCCTTTCTTTTTTCTTGGAGCTTTTAAAGCCGTTTTCTTCAACTACGCACCCTCCAAATGTGCAGGATTGCAGCTGCTGTCCAGCCCAGCACAAAGCAGGACTTGTCCGGAGTATGCTTCAGAGTGTTGGAAGAAATGTCCATCTGGGTTCAGTTCCAAGCGGGGAGGAAGACACTGGAAACATGGAGACTGCTTGGAAGGATGGTTTAATGGTGGAGAACCAGTAAGCACATGGTCCTGGTGCAGCTGAACACATGGAGTGGAGAGTGAGATATATTTATACCCTCTCTTGGGTTTTGCAAGAAATGTATCCTATTGCTTGTCAGACTCCCAGCGGGCTATGCGGGGGTCCAGCTAACCTTGTAGGCTGTCTGTGTCCCAGGCTTGGTTGAATCTTGCTGGGTGATGAGCCCTCTCTTTATCTCTTAAGTGCTGACATCTGCTGTGGGCTATTGAGGAGGGTGGGGGCTATTAAGAGAGAGTCTGCTTCCTGCCTTAAAAAAAAAACCATGTTTCTCCTCCATTTCTCATCCAGGGACATATAATATTCTGCCTTTTTAATATTTCCTAGAATATTTCATTCTTCTAGGAGAGGGGTGGGTGCTAACTTCCTACAAGAGCACGGGCAGGTTGTCCAGGGCATCAGTTTCTTCCTCTTTTGTCAGAATGTTAACATCACCAGCAGATGTGAGCACATTTCTTTTCTTATCTTCCTTTGCTAGCTTGCAAGCAAATGTTGGATCTTGAAGGTCACAATAAAAGAAAGGAAAAAAAATAGCAGCTTTTGATTTTAGTAAATAAGGCATGGGGTTTAATGTTTTATAAACATCGTCTGTTTAGATGACTTAAAAAAATTAATTGGAGACTCTCATTCACATACATACGGAATAAGAATAGAAGAGTAGTGTAGTATATATAGAATAGAATAGAATAGAATAGAATAGAATAGAATAGAATAGAATAGAATAG
>QLTV01002434.1:161547-171761 GCA_003457575.1 Thermophis baileyi
AGTCTTTGGCAAAAATGTCACTCGTGGTCATGTGACCGCAGGATGCTGCAAAGAACTGTAAATGTGGGCTGGTCGCCACGCATCCAAAATGCAATAGAATAGAATAGAACAGAATTCTTTATTGGCCAAGAGTGATTGGACACATGAGGAATTTATCTCTGGTGCATGTATATCAGTAGTGGGTTCTAAAACCCTTTACTACCGGTTCGCGCTCACGCTCGCGCGTGCCGCATCTGCGCATGCGCAGAAGCGTCCTGGGCGGGTGGGCAGAGCCTCCTGCCGCCGCCGTTACCGGTTCTAAGAACCAGGCTGAACCGGGAGCAACCCACCGCTGATGTACATGCAAAACAGCAAAGTAATAATAATAATAACAAGGATAATAATCATAATTATGATACCAATAGAGAAGGTATTGGAACAGATGAGAAGGATAAAAGCAATACAGTATAGCCATACTGCAGGCGTAACATACTTAGACATAAGATAGAACTGTGGGAATTAAGTGTTCAGCAGAGTGATGGCACGAGCTTGAAAGACAATTCATAGGTTGGGGTGGGCCAAGTGCTCATATGCCATCTCTCATGCTAACTCCACCACCCTCCAGGACCTGCCAGCTGTCTTTCAGGCAGCCATCTCTCCACAGCATTTTGACAGATAGCTAAAACTTTGGTTCCAGACATCTGTCCAAACTGCCTCATCCCCGGCTCATTTGAAGAGGGATTGATGGATTGTTTTCCTACTCATTGATGCCATTAGCAGGCATATGGGAAGCAAAGCCAATGCCAGGCACAATAAATCGGGAGTCAGGGTTAGAGCCAAAACCAGTACAAGTTCATTCCATGCTTCCTCTGGCTGGCTCAGGAATTCTGGGTGTTGAAGTCCACAAGTCATAAAAGGGCCATAGTTCCCCACCCTTGCAACAAGAATCTGAACTACTAATGGTCAAGGCAAATTGGTGGTAGATAAGAGTCAAAGGAATTCAAGGTGAGCTGGATTTAGGTATCTTGTGGGCGTGAAGGGACTGGAGACTGATGACGCATTTGACTCCTCCCTCCCTCTCTCCCTCTCTCCCTCCCTCCCTCCCGCTCAGCCTGGTCCTCTCCTACAGTCAAGAAATCCATCTTAACTTGCCCTCTCCCAAGCAAATAAGGACACAATCATTTGATGACAGTGTTGCTACGGCAGGGTAAGGATTGGCAATAGGGACCTCAAATGCAATCCTGGTCTATCCAGGATGGCTGGATAGCCATTTTGTGGGCCTTGCGTTGGCTGCCGATTTAAAATGTGATTGTAACCCCTGAAGTCTGATATGGATTGGTGTTGAGGGGACTTGCCTTCACCAATCTTCCATACCTGTGTGTCCCATGGCATTGGGGGACGGAGTCCAGAGTTGGTGCTTTCTGCCACTGTGCCCATGCTGTGAAACAGCCTTTCCTTAGAAGTCAGGCACACTCACGAGTTGGTTTCCTTTGAAAACCTGGTGAAGGACTCCTGTGAGCCTTTTTTTGCATTACATGTGGTGATAACTCTCAATAGTAGCCAAGAATAGATGGAATGCTGTTCAGGTTGTTTTTAAAAAAATGGTTGTTTGTTTTATTTTTTACTAATTACTGATTGTTGTTAAAGGTGAATATTTTATTCTATACTCTGGATGCTTTCTATCTGAGGATATTGTACATGGCCAAGAGCCTATAGAGTACAACATTATAAGGATTTAGATTGCAACAAGGCTCTATTCAGGCTTGCTTTAACTTCCAGACCCTCTCTGAAGCAGATGCACACAAGTCGTTTCCATTCAATCAAACGTTAACTCGGATAACTGCAGTCTTTGTTTTATAATAATGGGGCTCGTAGGCCAGCAGCTTCTCTCGCTTATCGAGGGAGGAAGGGGGTAGCCATTCCCTTCGGGTCTCCAAGACATCCTCGAGGGGCTCAAGCCAACCACAGCAGAGGGGCAACAAAGGCCTGTGAAATGCCTGCATTGATTTCTTGGCTCTCTCCAGCATTATTTTTCTCCTCAGTTCAGGAGTTTCATGTTTGAGAAACTTTGTTGTTTGAGCTTTCTTTTCAGAGGAACTCGTTCGATAGCAAAAGCAGCTAAGAGGAAAATGCATTATTGAAAAGCTGCCTGCTTGTTATCTGAACTTCAGCAGGAAGCTCTGATATCGGGCGGGGTGGCTGGGGGGGGGGAGTTATTTCTAAGGGTCTGCCCATCATTTTTTGAGTGGGAAGGAGATCTGGGGGGAGGCCCAGAGCAGCCCAGCAAGAAGGCTGAAGGAAGGAAGGGAATCGAGGGAAACACAAAGAGAGTGAGATGCTTTTATGATTTTCCCTCATAAACCAAAAGACCATCCTTAAAAGAATGGCATTTTTATTTATTTATTAAATTTATCGGCCACCCATTTTACCACAGGGGAACTGGGCGGTGCAACTGCAGTATGGCTGGGCTGTGCAAAATTTCTGCAACATTGGCTGGTTGATTCCCTCCACTCTGCATTTTTTGGTAGATAAACTTTGGGATTTAGAGGAGACACAGATGGAAAAGGTAAACATGCAAAGCTGTTGTTTGGTAAAGGGCTGACCCACCTCTCCCCTCCATCAGAAGCAAGTTAAAAAAATGTCCATTTATGGTTTCTTCCTTTTTGCCTCTTTCGATTTGGACTGAACGAATGGACCCTTTCCTGCTTTTTCTGTTAGCAGAAACCACAGCAGGAAAAGAGAGATTATCAGTGATGATCAAGGTGTTCTCACCTCATGAACTGGTCTTTCATCCCATGCCAGTTCCCCCCTCCCCCACCGAGATCCTCGTGTAGATCATTATCCAGTCTCATAGTCTGAGAAAATGGCAGAGAAGACAATGAGTCACACAACCCTTTTCAAAGTATCTTCTGACCAATGGGATTCTATTGAGTGATGTTTGTTGCTTGTTTAATCCTCAGAATGGGTTGGATACAAGCAGAAGCCAGAAAATACCAACCTTAGAGCTGTAGGAAGAAATGTCCACCTGGGTTCAGTTCCAAGTGGGGAGGAAGACACTGGAAACATGGAGGCTGTTTGGAAAGATGGTTTAATGATGGACAGGACCACATGGTTTGAGGTCCTGGGCAATTGAGCACATGGGTGAGAGAGAGAGAGAGAGAGAGAGATTTATACCCTCTCTTGGGATGTGAAATTGANGGAAACATGGAGGCTGTTTGGAAAGATGGTTTAATGATGGACAGGACCACATGGTTTGAGGTCCTGGGCAATTGAGCCCATGGGTGAGAGAGAGAGAGAGAGGGTTTTATACCCTCTCTTGGGCTTTGAACCTGCTTCCTGTTCCTATGGCAAGGGCATATATTCTGATTGGTTGTCAGGCTCCCATGGGACCATGCAGGGGTAACTTTGTAGGCTGTCTTGAGTCCCAGGCTTGGTTGAACCTTGCTGGGTGATGCAATCTTCCCAGGTGCCATGTGGTGAGATGGGTAGAGGGCTAATCCTATTATGTCCTGAGGGTGAAGGTCTTTTGTGTTGTAGAAAAGCTGGCCCAGCCTTTTGTCTGGTAGATAGGTTGGCACCAGTCTTTCTGGGGCTATTAACAAAGGTGGGGGCTGCTTTCCAAGAGCATGTTTCTCCTTTTGCCATCTAGGGAGGTATAATATTCTGCCTTTTTAATATTTCCTAGAATATTTCATTCTTCTAGGAGAAGGGTGGGTGCTAATTTTCTACAGAAGAAAAGCTGCCTATTTTTGTTGTGCAGTGCTACCCGTGATTCTGAATCTAATCATGTGTTAGTCATGTTACAGGACACCGGAGCTTGAGAGCCATGAAATATGCAGAGAAGGACAGACTTACGGCACTTATATCTGCAGTTTGGGAATGGTGGGGTTTTTTTCTGCAGAAAAATATCATTTTTGTTGAGGAATGAATAACCTTACTTGTCAACTCTCTCGATAGAAGGTATTTGGTATCCATGCTTTGGAGAGGGGAGGCTGGACTACATGGTTTAGATGCCAGTGGAACAACTAACTTTTCTTTTGCTAGATACGGTAGCTGTGGTCTAACTAGGGGTGCCACAGACTTAGTTCTCAGAAATGCATTGAATTTTATCTTAAATAAATAAATAATCATGTTAGAGGGGTCCTTGGTGCTCTCTGAGCTGTATTGTTTTTTGTTTACAGACACTTCATTACCCAACTAGGTAACATCAGTGGTAGTAAGGAGTGGGGTTTGTCTCTCAATAGGAGGGGTGGGTTCCGAAAATTTCCGCTACCACTCTGTGGGCGTGGCTTAGGGTTACGCGCGCGCGCGCTCCCCTGTGCAATTCTGTGCGCGCGCATGCTCAGTGACTATAATCTGCCCAAAACACAGCTGAGGAGCTGATCAGCTTTGCTTCGGGCGAAGAATAAAGGACAGCCTTCACCCGGGGGCGGTTGGGAGGGCCCTTTCCAAAGCAGCAGCAAAGCACAAACAGCCCAAAACGAAAAAAAGCCGCCAAAAATTCCCGGAAAAAAATGGCCCACGGACCGGCACCGACCAAGGCGGGTCCACGACGCCATCATGACGTCACCAGCGCCTCGCTACCGGTTCGGGCGACCCAGTACGAACCGGGAGGAACCCACCCCTGCTCAATAGACATTCAACAAGACAAAAAGGGAACAAAAAGGGGAAACTTAGTCGTACCTGGCTTAAGAGTAGTAACTGTGGGAGGGATCTTGGAGTCCTAGTGGACAATCACTTAAATATGAGCCAGCAGTGTGCGGCAGCCATCAAAAAAGCCAATGCAATCCTAGGCTGCATCAGCAGAGGGATAGAATCAAGATCGTGTTAAGTGTTAGTACTGATTTATAATGCCTTGGTAAGATCACACTTAGAATATTGCATCCAGTTCTGGTAGCCACAATATAAAAAAGATGAAATTCTAGAAAGAGTACCGAGAAGGGCAACACAGATGATTAGGGGGATGGAGGTTAAAACATGAAGAACGGTTGCAGGAATTGGGTATGCCTAATCTAGTGAAAAGAAGGGGACACATGATAGCAGTCTTCCAATATCTGTGGGGCTGCCATAAAGACGACGAGTTCAACATATTTTCCAAAGCACCTGAAGGCAGGACAAGAAGCAACAGATGGAAACTAATCAAGGAGAGAAGCAACCTAGAATTAAGGAGAAATTTCCTAACCGTGACAACAATTAACCAGTGGAAAAGCGTGCCTTCGGAAGTTGTGGGTGCTCCATCACTGGAAGTATTTAAGAAAAGACAGGACAGCCATTTGTTTGCAATGGTATTAGGATCTCCTGCTTGTGAAGCAGTTTGGACTAGAAGACCTTCAAGGTCCCTTCCAACTCTGTTATTCTGTTAAAAAGACCAAAACACCCGCCCACCAGCAATCAACACTCAGGTGAGCATAGATTAATATTAAGCTTAACATCAGACTAACAAACAATCATTCAAGAAGTAAACTATACCGCAATCAAGGAACTAACTAACAAGCTAACAGTAAACAGCCCAATCAAAGAACTTCCAAGACCACAGTGACAGGGCAAGCCACTAGAATATAAATTGAGAGCACTCTTTATTAGAACTGATGATGTTACCTAGTCTGGTAATGAAATGTCTGCAAGAAAATCACCAAGCTCAGAAAGCACCAAGGACCCCTCATTTCAGCTCTGAGTTACAAATATTCTCCTTCATTGGTATAATCATGTTTGTCTGCAGGTGCCTTGAATGGACCGATGTCTTATCGTGCCAAGTGACGTGTTCCCAGCTGGATAAAGCTCTGCTGCTTTTGAAAGGGCAGCTCTTTTAGTTGTCACTGATTGGACTAGTTTAGATATTGGGCTACAGAGTTTTTAATTTCCCAGGGCCTTTCCTGCAAAGGTGATGTTTCCTTAGTTTCCTTTCCCAGGCCTTTGATTCTTTGTAATACCTGCAAATTTTCTGCAAAGTCAGCAATTCCACATTTGGGTTCTTTTCAAAAAGAATTTTGAAGCAAAGTTAAAGACTGTTGCCAAGTTTAGAACTTGTTCATTTTCTGTCAGTTGCTTTATTTTAGTCATCATTTTCTTCAGCTCCATTCTTGAAAACGTCCCTCCAGGCAAGCCTGTGTACTTTCTGCAGTGATGATAAATGGGGGGAAGAATTCATGCAGCATCAGTCCTCTCCGGCGTCTGTTAGCACAGACTCAACATGCAAGACCTGAGCAGAGGAGCTGACAAGCAAACACGTTTTGTGCACAGGGCTCGGAACGTGGTGCACCCACACTTCGAACAAGTATTCTTGTCTCTTTCCGCGATGCTGCCGGAGAGCCATGTTTACTTCCCATTCCTCCTTAGAAGATTGGAGGGGCATCCTTGAATAGCGTGACTATTTTTTTACTTAAGAAAACTGCAGTATAATTACTGCAGTTTAAATTATCTTAAATTATTAAATTATTTTAAATTACCCGGGAGGCTCAATTAATACAGTATATCATACTGGATAGCTTTCTCTGTAAATATAGATAGTCCTCGACTTACGACCACAACTGAGCCCAAAATTTCTGTTGTTAAGCGAGATAGTTGTTAAGGGAGTTTTGCCCTATTTTATAATCTTTCTTGCCAAGTGGATCACTGCAGTTGTTAAGTTAGTAACATGGTTGTTAAGCAAATCTAACTTTCCTTGTCAGAAGGTCACAAAAGAGGATGACATGACCCTGGGACTGTCAGGCCTGCCCCAGTCTGTTCTCTCCGGAAAGTAGGACTCGTGACCCCATTTGATTGAAGCAGAGGAACTTTTACTGAAAGAAATTGGTTGCAGCAAAGCGAGGCGGAATCTGGTGTTCCTGCGCAAAATGCAAAGCTATTCTTTCCAATCCCCAATCCCTCCCCCTATGACCAATCCCCCCAGCCAGCCAATCAAATGCCAGTATGATGTTTTCAGACACTCGAGGTGTCAAACTTGTAACATTCCATTCTCAGGGCAAATGGCCTTGAAGATCCTGGTACAAGCCGGCTTGGTGATCTGGTCTTCTTCTGTTAGAATAGAATAACAGAGTTGGAAGGGACCTTGGAGGTCTTCTAGTCCAACCCCCTGCTTAGGCAGGAAACCCTACACCACTTCCCCCTCCCCCATTTCCCACCACCATCTCCCCGTTTCCCACCATTTGGTACACAGGTGTGCATTGCCCCAAATGCCTCCCCCTCCTTTCCCCTTTGGTGGCAGGAACCCAGCAAGGTGCCAGGCCAATGATGGAGATCCTGACTGCAACCGTCATAAATCCATGCCAGTTGCCAAGCGTCTAAATTTTGATCTCATGACCAGGGGGATGCTGCAGTGCTGAAAAGTGTGAAAACCAGTCATTTGTCACTTTTTCTGGGCTGTTTAATTTTGAACAGTCACTAAACGAACTGTTGTAAGTCGAGGACTACCTGTATAGGGAACGTCAATCCATTTAGAACGACAATATGCTGTTTTCCTGATGAGATCTGTGCCTTATTTGTGAAACCAAACTCCCCGAGGTGTATTAAAGGCGAGAACATTGTACCAAGGGTGGGGAGGGCTGCCAGAGTGATTCACCAGGAGGAGGTCCAGAGGTCTCCACCGTCTCCTCTCTCTCTCTCTCTCTCTCTCTCTCTCTCAGAGCATTTGCATTCATTCTTTATTTCTCTTCACCTCGGGACATGTGAGCTGATCTGCTGAAGGCATGATCAAAGCGGAGAAATGCAGATCATAAACTATGCGGTGTTCACTTAAAAACTAAAATCTCTCAAATGAAAAAATAATTATTGGATGTCAGGAACATAAAACTGAAGGGAGCTCAGATTCAGGTTTAGTCTTAGTAAAGTTATAATAACAGAACTGAAAAAAGACCAAGAAAGTCGCCCTGGATTCTGCTTTAGGATACCAGTTTGAGGATCTTCCTCCCGAGTAGACTTGGCTTACCACGGAGGCCTTGGCGTCTTCTGATTTGCTTTAAATCTTGCTTCCTGAACAGGCTCTTCTTTTCTCATTGTTGTCCAGTGGGATCTGACCTTCCATGTACAGGTAGCCCTCGATTTACGACCACAATTCAAATTTCTGTTGCTGAGACAGTTGTTAAGTGAGTTGTCCATTTAACAACCTTTCTTGCTGTAGTTGTTAAGTGAATCACTGTGGTTGTTAAGTTAGTGACATGGTTGTTAAGTGAATCTGGCTTCCCCATTGGCTTTGCTTGCAATGACCCCGGGACGTTGCGGCCATGATAAATGCATGCCAGTGGCCGAGGGCCTGAATTTGATCACGTGACTGTGGAGGTCCTGCAACGTTCATATGACAAATTGTCATCGGCCCCTTTTTTTCAACGCTGTTGTAACTTTGAATGGTCGTAAGTTGAGGACTACCTGTACTTGCTCTTTGCAGTCTGAGAAAGGGATGCTCTTTGCCCTGAATTCAAAGCATTGGCTGAGGTGAGGTTCTTTCCTCTGTAGAGCTGCTCCAATCCAGATACTCGGCTTCTTCTGTCTCTTTCCCAGGTCTACAATATCTCCCTTCATGTGCAGTGACAAAACTACACACCTTCTGTATCCAAGATTAGGGTCCAGGTTCAAAACCCCAACCAACAGACATATTCACATAAGTTACCCATGCTTAAATGTAACTAAGAAGATGCAGCTGCCAGACCTGTAGCTGGCCGGTGTCTCTAAGCATTTTGGGAACACAAACCCAAGAATACAAGAGGAAAAACTGTGCTTCTTTTCAAGTTGGATAATTTCTTCCCTGATGCATCCCTTCATCTGCAGATGAATTTTACTAAATTCTTTGGGAAACAAAGGAGAGCAATTAAAGCAGGAGAATTGATGGAGACAACTGCAGAGTGAAGCCAAGTCTTCCTGATTTCAAAAGCTCTTTGAGGTTTTTCTCTTACTGGCTGCTGCTGACTTGTACAAATTATTTTTATTTTCTGAAATTTGGTAGAAAGGAGACCTGGGGCAGGGGGAGGGGAAGCGCAGCCAATTGGCAGCTGGGCAGGTAGCCAAGGGCCAATTCGGGAGGCAAGAGCAAACCAGAGTCCTGGCAGGAGCTAATGGTTTGTAAAAACAGCGTTCCAATAGCTAAGGTTGGCCGTGAAACTCACCCCCCCCCCCCCCACAAGGCTGGACGAGTCCCTGAAGGCTTGGTTGGCTTCTGAAGGATGCAAATATACAATGTAGGTATATGTGTATGTTTTTGTGCGTTAAGCAAATGATTGTGGGGTAGGGGTCTGTATCTTTCTCCAAAAATCAAGCACCCTTCTTGGGTGAGATGTGCTGCCTCCAGGATGATCCCTGGAATATTTTGACTTTTTCTAGTTTTTCCAGTTCAACCAATATTTTAAGGTTGCTAATTCAGCAGCATCTTCTCTGCTGGTCTTAGTCCAGCTAGTTGAGGACTTTTGAAAGAAAAAAATGAAAACCAAACCATGTTCAAGCTGGGCTTCACTTAATGACGGGAATGGGGAATAGTAAGATTGCTGTCGCTAAGCAATGTGGTCATGAGATGTCACTCTTTATGACTGCATTGCTTAGTAACGGAAAGTCCAGTCCCAATTGCTGTTGTAACCTGAGGACTACTGGGACCATTTTCTCGCACGAGGTTAAAGCTACAACAAAGTACACATCCACCTATTTGAACTTGTCACAATCCTGATGTGACATTTTAAAACAGAAACTGATTTCTACCAAGCTGCTTTTTATTTCATACTTATTTATTTGTTCAATTTATTTGTTGTCCATCTTGCTGAGGGGCCACTCTGGACGGCTTACAATGATAAAACAAAAAAATAATAATGATGCAACAAAATGTAAACATAACAATAGCAAAGAATAACAGAATAACGGAGTGGAAGGCACCTTGGAGGTCTTCTAGCCCTACCCCCTGCTCAAGCAGGAAAGTGTATACAAGAAAACAATAAAAAATAAAAGGACAACAATGTGAATTAAAAAGATTAGGGGGCAGGAAGCGCAGGGGGGGGGGGTGGGGTCAGCTAATTAGTCCAGCAGCCCCCTCCTGTGTGAAACTCCCCCCTTTGGAACCTAGGCCAGTGGACAGAGCCAGGTCTTTAGGCTCCTGTGGAAGGATAGGAGGGTCCGGGGCAGATCTTATCCTAGAGGGCAGGATGTTCCAGAGGGCCAGGCCTGCAGCAGAGAAGGCTCTTCTCCTGCATCCCGAGTCAGAGTTCCTTGACCGATGGGATCCACACCAGGCCTCCTTTGGCGGCACAAGGAGGGTGGGCTTG
>QLTV01002434.1:173987-192959 GCA_003457575.1 Thermophis baileyi
ATTGCATTTTAACTATTTTAATTCCTCAAGGTGCTCTGGCACCCTGCCTGATTTGTAACTCCAGCTTGCAGGTATTTCTAATCTAATGATTGGTATTTAGGGCAGCTTTTTGCAAGCAAAGAAGCTTTTTGTATTTTTGTACAGGTAATCCTTGACTTACAACAGTTCATTTAGTGACCATTCAAAGTTACAATGGCACTGAAAAAAGTGACTTATGACCGTTTTTCACACTTACGACCGTTGCAGCATCCCCACAGTCACGAGAGCCAGGCGAGGAGAAGCGCCCCTCGACGTCAGTGACGTCGAGTTGGCCACGCCCACCCAGTCACATGACCACCTCACCACGCCGGGTGCACATAGGTACTACTCAGAGGGCTGAAAAAGTTATTTTTGACTGGTCCTCGCACTTACGACTGTCCTCACATTTTACATTTTGCGCCCTATCTTGTCACCATGGTGAAGAGAAGTGCGAAATGAGTGACACAGTTGTTAAGAATGCTGCAACTGGCATAAATGTGAGGATGGTCGTAAGTGCAAGGACCTGTCATAATTCACTTTTTTCAGCCCTCTGAGTAGTCCCTATGCATGTAGCCACGCCCACTCAGTCACATGATCAGCTAGCCATGCCCACCCAGTCACATGACCACCAAGCCATGCCCACCCAGTCACATGACCACCAAGCCATGCCTCCAAATAAGCCACACCCACAGAACCGGTTGTTAAAATATTTGAATCCCACCATTGAGCACGGGCCAGTCTACATTCTTCTTATCAATAAAGCCCTGATGATGCTACCTAGTTTGGGTAATGAAACATCTGCAAGAAAACAAGCAAGCTCAGGGGCCACCCAGGGCCCCTCATTCTTCTTATCTTGTTAAAGTCTTTGGAAAGCAGGGAAGCAAATAGAGAAGCTACAAGGTGGCAAGAGTACAACTTCCCAGAAAGTCTGGCATTGTCTGGAGGGACAAACGTTTGCAAGAATGTCACACCTAATGTAGCCGAATCATTCAGTCCAAGACAGAGTAGTTTGCACTTTGTCCATGAAGAATTTCAGGGACTAATCTTTCTTCATGTGCAACGTGCCATGAAGAACTATCAGGATATAAGAATTAGGAGCGCAGATTCACAAGGATGGATAGCAAATCGCCACCGCCAGCTGGCTAAAACCTTTTCAGCCTGATTACTCCATGGAGTTGTGCTGTGGATTGGCAGACGATCACAGCAGCTTGGATGACCCCGGTTTGGCAGCCCCCTCAGCCCCGAGAATCCTTCAGGCAGGAGAGAATCCCAAGGCGGCCATTTTGCCTTTAAGGACTGAGAATCCCCCTCGGCTCCAAATCAGTTTTTCTGGCTGGGGAATAGTTACTATTTATTAATAGTAGCTGTAACCTGCCTGGGTCATGAAAGACTCTGGGCAGAATATAGCAGTCCAAATAAAAGTACAATCAATATATAGGTAGTCCTCGACTTACGACCACAACTCAGCCCAAAATTTCTGTTGGTGAGCTGGACAGTTGTTAAATGAATTTTGCCCCATTTTACAACTTTTCTTGCCATAGTTGTTAAGTGAATCACTGCAATTAAGTTAATAACACAGTTGTTAAGTGAATCTGCCTTTCCCCTTGACTTTGCTTGTCGGAAGGTCACAAAAGACGATCACATAACCGTTGGACACTACAGCTGTCATAAAGACATGCCAGTTGCCAAGCATCCAAATTTTGATCACGTGAGCATGGGGATGCTGTGACAGTCACGTGAAAAATGGTGATAAGTCTCTTTTTCCAGTGCCATTGTAACTTTGGTCACTAAGCGAATGGTTGTAAGATGAGGACTATCTGTACACGAAAGATCTGGCAATCACAATAGCTATAAGGGAAGCCTTCAGTCCAAACAAGAGGGCCACGGATGAATTTAAATCAGTGAGCTTTTGCTTGCTTGTAGGACAGTAGTGAGAGGTGGGTCCCTAAGAGTGGGGGCTGCCGGAGGAAGGTCTGGCATCTGATCCATCCCCACCAGGCTGGATCGGAGGGATCCAAGCCTGGCAAGATGGAGCTCAGTGCTGTGCCATGGAGGCCTTTCAAGGGAAGGATCAGCACTTTGATCTGGGCCTGGAAGCTGACTGGCAATTAACCCGGCAATTCTCTCTCTCTAAATCTATGCAGTGCAGCCCAGTAGTGATCAGGGCACGGACTGGTGTCATCGAGCCATCCTGGGGCACGATGCTCCCCAAGCCCCGCCTGAGAACCTCCCCTAACTTCTAAGGACAAGAAGGGCCAAATATTGTCCCTCCCCCATTCTGGCAATACCTATGCCTTTAATCCCTCCCCCCCCCCAGTGATGTGCTTGAGGTTCTTGCAATCTGCTGAGCTAGGAATGTGATGAGGGCTGTTCGCTCCTGTCTCTTCTCCAGGTCTCCTAGGGCCGTGATGGCGAACCTATGGCACGCGTGCCACAAGCGGCACACAGAGCCATATCAGCCGGCACGCGAGCCGTTGCCCTAGCTCAGCTCCAGCTGATTTTCGGCTTGCGCAGTGGCTCTGGGGGGGCTTTTTCAGCCTCCGGAGGGCCACTGGGGGGGCTGGGGAGGGTGTTTTCACCCTCCCCAGGCTCCAGGGAAGCCTCTGGAGCCTGGGGAGGGCGAAAAACGGGCCTACCAGGCCCACCGGAAGTCGGGAAATGGGGGAGCGGGGGTGGTCGTGCGCGCATGTGCAGGGGGTGGGGCACGTGGGGGCATTGAATTATGGGTATGGGCACACACACGCATGCGATAGCGCGCACGTGCGTGCTTTCGGCACCCAAGGAAAAAAAGGTTCGCCATCACTGTCCTAGGGTATCCAAAACATTTGTATTCAGACAAAAACCTTTCAAAGATGAAGGTAATGTATTTTCATCTCAAGAGTTCTTGGACTGTTGTAGCCAGAGTGTCAGACGAATTGAGCCGATCTGGTTTGTTCATGATTCAGTCTGGCTTAATGCAGTCATTAGGTGAAGTGTATTGGATGAAACCCTTCGCCTTTCATTCTAAGAGGGTCTACTCTGTGAATTGTTTCTCCCTCCCTTCAATCATGTCCAGTTCTTGGAGAATGCCCAGAAGAGTCCTGCAGTTTTTTTGGCAAGTTTTTTCAGAAGTGGTTTGCCCTTGCCTCCTTCCTAGGGCTGAGGGAAAGTGACTGGGCCAAGGTGGGACTAGAACTTGGGGTCTCCTAGTGCCTTCACCACACCAAGCTGGATCTCACACTGTGAATAAGACAGTCAAAACAGTTGGGCCATTCCATCTTTAACTTTAACCTTAGACTGTCTACTGTCGACCTCACCCCATTCCTAAGAGGTCTGTAAGGGGCGTGCATAAGCGCACCAGCGTGCCTACCGTCCCTGTCCTACTGTCCTATTGTCTTCATCTATCTGTATTCACTTTGATTATGTTTATGATTATACCTATACCTGCTATCTTGTACATGTTTGACAAATAAATAAATAAATAAAAATAAATAAATAAATCTGCCCGACAAAAGCAAAGAGGTCAGTGTTTTTGCTGCTCTTCAGTTTTCTGTAAAATGCTCAAAGCTGGAACGTCTCATGGAAAGCATTCTCTTTCACCAGGTCCCCTGTTTGGACTGTCTGGCTCCATCTTAATGCCTCTGTTTTGCATAGGAGAATTCTTCTGAGGCATGTGTTTTCTTCTGGGCCAAAGCCTTCCCTTCTCCTTGATTAATGTGAGCAAGAGCTCAGCAATCTGTCAGGCCCAAGTTGAGGGGAGTTGCCTTCCCCTCAGACCCCTAGGCTGATGAGGGCAATTTGCATTGATTGAAGAGGCCATCAGCTGTGGGAGGGAGCCTTTCAAAGGGTTTGATGGATGGTAGAGTTGCACCATCGGCAGGTGGGAAAGAGAGGCTGCTTAAGCAGCTGTCCTGGAAGACAGGGTGGAATAGAGGGTGGTTGAAGACACAGAACCTCCACACCTTCTCGGGATTGTTGGCTCCTGTTAGCTTCCACTTGACCATGGAGGACCCCAGACTGGAATCAGTGTCCACATAGCAGGCATGAGCCCAAGCAGCTGTGTTGCCTGAAGTCCAGTTCTCTGCGATCCCAGCTTCACTGTGGTGCCATAAGACCACTCTTGCTTTGAGTGCTGGCCCAGATAGACCGATAGGCAAGGACCACCGAGGCTCAGGGTGTGACCATGCAAAGAAGGGTCAGAGCTGGAAGGGCCCTGACCCAGTTAGAGTGGAGTTCTCTCTCTGAGTTGTATATGGAATTATTTTTGGATACTCTGACATGTGCAAGATACTTGATGTGTGATGTGTTTCTAAAAGTGTCACAGAGATTGTCTCTTGAATGACACTCTTGATTTAAAAATGTCCAGTGAGGTGTCAAAACTTAATTTACATTTTTTTGTGTCTGTTTCACTCCACCAGGCTGGGAGAGGGGAAAGGATTCAGCAATGTGGACTGAATTGGGGAGCTAATCAGACAAAGCTGTTCTTTTCAGCTTTGTCTCCCTTGGGAGTTATGCAAAATATCCCCTAAGGCTTTTCCTTTTAAATAGTGTAGACTACCAGTAGCCACTTCTGCATGGCTTTTATGTGCATTTGGCTAAGCCTTGCCCCAGATATGTTCACAGTCCTACGTTTATGTTGCTCACTGATGAATATCTGATCAATATCAGAATTAACAGCTAGGGAACGTTATGACTGCAGTGCACCATAAATAATGCCGCTTCAGGTGTTCTAAAATGAGTCAAGTCAAAGTGTTTGGGGCCAAAGCACAACGCTGCCTTTGAGAACAGACAGGCCCTGCCAGGTTGTGCTTGGGTGGTCAGGATCCTTTTAAGCTAGGTCCTTGGAAAGCCTGCGTGGGCCTGGCAGGCACCAACATTCATGGTGGGGAAAGTCAAAGAGGGCTTGTGGTCAATGTGTGGAACCCATTCTGCCCTTAATATTCTGATCATTTGGGAGATGTCTATGGAGATTCTCCCATCATCCAGGTCATGGTTGTCCCAAAGGTTCTTTTTTTTTTTTAAGACTTAACTGGACTTTCTTGTTTTTCTTTGACATCTTCAAAGGATGAAGAAGCTCCTTGGATGCAAAAGGCAATTGGACTTTCTTGTTTGTTTTTCTTTGAAAACATTTCACTTCTCATCCTAAAAGCTTCTTCAGTTCTTGGATGAGAAGTGAAACATTTTCAAAGAAAAAAATCAAGGAAACCCAGTTGTCTTTTGGGGGGAAAAAGCACCTTTGGGACAATCATTTGGGAGGTTCTGATGGCAATCCAATGGTAACCAGACACCCTTTGGCATCTTGGGAGCCCACTTTGCTGTTGATGGTTGTGGGTAAAGAAAGACCACAAGAACTCAAGGCCTGGCAATCCAGCAAAAGCCAGAAGCTGCTTCTTGAAAACCACTCCTTGTGTATCAGCTGTTGGCACTGTGATCAGGCTTTGGCTGTCATAGTAATAGCAGGAACTCTGTGATCGGCTTATCTTTGCGCAATCTTTATTACCCTGCCTTTTGGCTCCACCTCAGTGTTTGGGCGAGCTCACCAATGGGTTAGCAAGCAGCAACAGCAGCTGCAGCAACAACAACAACAAAAAAGCTATGGAAAAATTCTCAATGAGCAAGCAAGGGTGCAGAAGGAAGCAGCCTGATTCACGCCGATGTGGGCATCTAACAGAGACTGGGCCTTGCAGTTTCTTATTAAAACTAGCTTGCCATGGTTTTGACATAGGCAAGGTTCTCTTGCGTGCATCTTATAATCTGCACGCACACCATACGGTTTGCTAGGCTCCAGGGCCTCCCTGGGTAGTCTGTTGCTTCCCATCTACTGTTGGAATATATTTGCCAGCATTTCAATTAGATCATCAATAACCCTGTACAGCTGCTGAGAAAAGAACTCAGATGTTCATAAATGTTATAGTCCATTAAGTTCAGATACTTCCGAGGCAGTTTGGAAAGAAAGTAATTTGTTTAAGTTGAGTGCCAGTATTGGTAGATGCAAATTGCAGCGATCCCCAAAGCAAAGGCTGGGGGAAATACAGGGACTGAATGCTCAAATTAAATAAATATGTCCAGTTGTGGAGCTTTAAACAAAGGTTATTTAGGGAGCTGTGATAAAAGCTGGAATTATTCTGTACAGGCTCAAATATAAGGATTCCTGCTCACCCCCAAGCACTATCGTTGCAGTGTTATGCTTCTCAGTTGTCCAAGTGACAGAAAATCACAAAAATTACTATTCAGAGGGACACTTTTTTTATGAGAAGCAAACTACTTCAGTCTTCTGTTTTTCCCATCCATACAAATTGAATATAGCACAGAAGGCTAACAGTTACCCAAATCGTATCAGTAAAAAGCAGCATTATTTTCATTCTAGGAAAATAAATAGCATTTATAAGTAGTTTCCAAAGATTATCTGATGCTTGTGACTTGCAGCCCAGATTTCAGTCTCAACTCAGCTTTCAGTAAGGAAATTTTGGGGACGTGGTAGATATAGTCACCAGAATCATCCCCAACCCCAACTTGGTCTTAAGGGGGGGGGATTAGACTCCTCACATCTACACTCTGCTACACTCTCAGCTGAAGTCTGTGGTAACGTTCTTCAATCTGATGTCTTAGTGCCGTGATGGCGAACCTATGGCACGCATGCCGGAAGTGGCACACAGAGCCATCTCTCCGGGCATGTGAGCCGTTGCCCATTGCTCTTCCGGGTTCCAGCGCACCGGCCAGCTGGTCTTCACGCGTGCGGGAGCGCCGGAAACCGGAAGAGTAGCTGCCCAGTGCGCATGTGCGTGCCGGGAAGATGATCTTCCGGTTTCCGGCGAGCGCATGCCAGCTGGTGTTCGTGCGTGCATGCACGTGCCAGAAACCGGAAGATCATCTTCCCGGCACGCGCATGTGCACCGGGTGACTGCTCTTCCAGTTTCCGGCACGCACACACGCTCCTGTTTCGGCACTCGGTGCCGAAAAGGTTCGCCAACACTGTCCTAGTGGATTATCCACTTAAGTATGAGCCAGGAGTGTGCTGCAGCTACCAAAAAAGCCAGTGCAGTCCTGGGCTGCATCAACAGAAGAATAGTTCACGTGAGATACAACTACCACTATATGCTGCACTGGTAAGACCACACTTGGTATGCTGCGTCCAGTTCTGGTCACCACGATGCAAAAAATATGCTGAGACTCTGGAAAGAGAGCAGAGAAGAGCAACAAAGTTGATTAGGGGACTGGAGGCTAAAAATATGAAGAACAGTTGCAGGAATTGGGTATGTCTAGTCTAATGGAAAGAAGGGGTGACATGATAGTAGCCTGCCAATATTTGAAAAGGCTGTCACAAAGAAGAGGGGACAACTTGTTCTCCCAAACACCTGAGGGAATCTTGTCCCTCTTGCACTCTTCTGAGCCTCCTCCCTATGGAGGAGGGGCGATGGGTGAGAGGCAGCTGGGCAGCCCTCCTGCAGGCGGCATCTGGCAAGCCTCCCGTAGGAAGCAAGGGCCGCTCAGTCCTTGCACTTTTATCTCTGTTCCTCTCCACTCAGCCAGCCACACGTTCCAGGGTCAGACTGGGACAGTCTTCCTCCCCAGAGAAGGCAGTTGGGGCCATTTCATTCCTGAAACGACCACCAGATTTCAGCGTCTGCTGGACATCTCCTTGGCTAGGACCCAAAGGCTGGCGAGATGCTGCATGGCCAGGGTCCCCATCTCGGCCCATGAGCAAGGCAGGCTCTCTCTGCTGTGCCACTGATCACATCCTGTTCCCCCCATTCCTGCAGGCCCATCGGAAGGTGCCTCCAGCTGTGCAGAATTGGTTGTGCCCGGTCGCCCATCAGCCTTGGAGGGAAGCAAAGGGATGCAGTGCCTGGGAAACTACGCCAGAGTGGTGTGGGCAGAATTGGCAGTGTGTTCCACGTTGAACTGGGATCTACGAACTGGGAGCGATGCCCAACCGCCAAACTCTTACAGACAGCCACAACCCCAGGGCCATAGGCATCAGCTTGTTCTAGCGTCATGGCCGTTTTTGACCATGCCCTGCGGACTCCCCCCTGACCTCCCCAGTCCCCCACTTCCAGTTTGTGGCAGAAGGGACCCCTCGCTGGAAGGCGGGGGCGGGGGGCGGTCGGGGTGATGCGAGGAGCTCTCCCGTTGCTGTTGCCGCCGCCGCTTTCACTTAAGGAAGCCGTCCAGCCGGGCCGCCGCGTCCTGCAACGGGCTGCCTGCTCTTGCCAAGCCGCCTTGCGGGCTGCGGAGCCTCTGTCTCCTGACTCGTGGCTGCCCGCTTAGCTTCCTCGGGCTCTGCGGTTTTCGAGCCGCGCGGGAGAGCCGGGCTTGCTCTGCTGCTTTACTGCTTGATTCATTCGCGTCATTGGAAATGGGAGCGTGCCTCTGTTTGCTTGTAATTAGCCGAGAAAAGCAGCGAGGAGGCCGCTTCGGAAATGACTCATTAGCCGGCTGCCAAGGCAGGGGCGAGCGGCCCCCCAGCCCTGCCGGGGAACGAAACAGACGGGCGGCTCCCGCCTGCTGCGGGGAGGAGAGGGGAGGGGAGGGGAGGGGCGGAGGGGAGCCAGGCCGGCGAGCGGCTAGTCATCCGCGGCAGCGGCTCGGCTCGCTTTGATCCTCGGCTTCGGCTCTTGGGTGAGCCAGTCCCACGGCTTGCCCGTTGGGAGTGGGAGCCTGCTAGGCACGGCCACTTCAGGGCCTCGGGCGCGCTTTCTTGTGGAATAACAATAACAGTTGAAAGGGACCTTTGAGGTCTTCTAGTCCAACCCCCTGCCCGAGCAGGAGACCCAAGACCATTCCAGACAAGTGGCTCTCCAGACTCTTCTTAAAAGCCTCCAGTGACGGAGCACCCACAACTTCTGAAGGCAAGCCGTGCCACTGGTTAATTGTGTCAGGGAGTTTCTCCTTAGTTCCAGGTTGGATCTCTCTGATAAGTTTCCCTGCGTTGCTTTTTGTCCTGCCTTCAGCTGCTTTGGAGAAGAGGTTCTTTGTGGCAGCTCTTGCATGCATGCCTGGTAGTCTCCCAGAGCCTCCATGCCCACAGACTCTTTTGTGGTGCCCAACCCAGCCGGGCGTGTTATTTACAGTATAGTTCTATTTTGAGAAATCAATACACAGAAAGTGAGCCTTTGCATTATGTCAGCCTTAAGCGTAATTTTTCTTTACTCGTCCTGGTGATATTTGGCGGACAGCCTTACAAAATAAAAATGCTAGCCCTGCATGGTGTCTGGAAAGGCACCCCGACAAACAAACTTCTCTCCTCCCCTGGCCCAGAAAGGCTGGGTAATAATTGGTGGGCTAGCAGAACCGAAATGGAGCTGTGGGGCAGCTCTCCCTCTTTCTGTCTAACAGAAAGGCCGGGATAGTAAACACTTTGGTGTGGCAGAATATCAGCAAGAAACATTGCAGAGTATCACAAAAACAACAACAACAAAACAAAAACATTTGTGGGGTGTGCAAGAATATAGGAGAGCATGGAAAAGCAACTGAACCGCTCTTTGAATTACAAGTGATGGAAAAATATTTATGCTTTATAAACCAGCTTCCCTGCTTCTCTACAATGCTGGCACCCATGAATATCCACCTACACCCCAAGAATGACACTGCACTCTCTTTTATGAGCATAACGTGACCGGCTGGGGCCCGTGGTCCATCCGTCAGACATTCCCTGTAATACATGTAGTCCTTGAGAGAGGACCAGCTATTTAATGGCCATTTGAAGTTACAGCAGACCCACCCACCCCCTCCCAAAAGCTACACAGGACGGTGTTTCAAAGTTACAGCGGCTGCAGTGTCCCTTCGGGTCATTTGTCCTTACGACTGACCTCAGGCGCATTCCACTGCTCCCTACCTCTCTCCTCATCCCACCCCACTGGGACCCCACAGCACTTGGGCCTGCTCACCAGGCCTCCTGGAAGCAGCCACCATTTTCATCGTTCTGACAATCCCTTGTGGAAATGGCGGCTGCTTTCAGAGCTTTCAGCCGGCTGTCGAGCAACTGCAAACCTCACCCTGCTCTTGCCTGGCTTGGAGAAACCAACCCTGCATGGTAAGATGGCGGCTTCAGGACAAGCTTTCCAAAACCTTTCCCCTGCTTAACCCCCTCCCAGAAACCCACATTTCTTTTTTTTTAATTATTTATAGTGTTTTCTTTAACATCCAATTAAAACCCTATTCCCAATGAGAGAGAGAGAGAGAGAGAGAGAGAGAGAGAGAGAGAGAGAGAGAGAGAGAGAGAGAGAGAGAGAGAGAGAGAAACACACACACAGAGAGAGAGAGCTAGATGGGTAGAGGGCTAATCATATCTTTGTTGGATCTTGGGTGAGGGCATTTGCTTATGAATAGACCTAGCCCTCTCTTTATCTCTTAAGTGCTGACATCTGCTGTGGGCTATTGAGGAGGGTGGGGGCTATTAAGAGTGAGTCTGCTTCCTGCCTTAAAAAAACATGTTTCTCCATTTCTCATCCAGGGACATATAATATTCTGCCTTTTTAATATTTCCTAGAATCTTTCATTCTTCTAGGAGAGGGGTGGGTGCTAACTTCCTACAGCAGCATGCTAGAAAGCGGGAGAGGGTGAGTTCTAGTCCCACCTTAGGCATAAAAGCCGGTTGGGTGACTTTGGGCCAGTCACTCTCTCTCAGTCCAACTCACCTCACAGGGTTAGGGTTGTGGTTGTGGAGAAAATAGGATAATAAATAGGAAATAGCAATGTAAATGGTGCTTCTTTCTATAGAGTGATTGCCATTTTATTCTTTCCTCTTCCTTTTTTACCTTTTTTTCATCCCCAAATCATCAATTCAGGGCTTCCTTCCATCAACAAAAAGTCCATATCAGGCTTCCAGTCTTTTAAAAAATCTCGATTGTTTTTCTCTGAACAAATTGGTCAGCTTTATTACTCCTACAAGCTCAACCAGTTTTACAGTCTTTGTCCATGCAATAATCTCATTGCAGTTACTATATACAATTTTTGTTTCACATATTTCTTTTCTATTTCAGCATCCATAAAACCCAATAAAGACAATTCTGGTTACATTGTAATGTTAATTTGCAATATATTTTGCATCACATTTGCTTTTTTACAAGTTCACCATGCATGATAAAAAGTTTCTTCTTCCTTTTCACACCTCCAGCACTGGTTTTATATTCCTTTACATATTTTTGAAGTTTAGTTAGTGTCATGTACCCTTGATATAACATTTTATAAACATTCTCTCTTAAATTATGACACAGTGAAAATATGATACCAGCTTCCCAAATTTTCTCCCATATATCCATATTTATATTATAATTAAAATTTGCAGACCATTTCACCACACAATCTTATACATTTTAGCTGTTTATATATATGATTATCATTTGTACATAACTCTACTGTGTTTTAAATTCAGTTTTCCTCTTCTTGATTCTAATTGTCTTTTTGGTCATATTGAATTTCTCTGTCATCTCTTTATATTGAAAAGAATGTCCTCCTGTTGCTAATTGTTCTCTTGTCTTTTCTTAATTTCTTATCATTTATTAATAAATCCTCATATCGTTACTATTGTTCTTTATCTTCTGTTTCTCTTCTATAAAAAATACTTCTGTGGATGTCAATAATTGTATCTTTGGACACAGTCTGGGTTTGTATTTATTTCATGTTCTAATGGTCTGTTATCAGGTAATGATTCTGAAAATCTACATTTACTTTCAGTTTGTCATTGGATAAGAAACATGTCCCCCAAACCTCAAATTATCATCTTCCAACCACCATTCTTTTATTTTTTAACAATATCCATTCATTCAACCAAATTAAACAACAAGCAGCAAAGTACAATTTAAGATTATGTACCCCATTCCTCCTCTTTCTTTTACATCCTGTGTAAATCTGTTATTTTACTTTCGTGTTTCCCCTTGCTATGCAAACCTTGCTAAGTCTTTTAGCCATTGTTTAAAAGGTACATCATTTTTCAATAACGGTATAGTCTGAAGTAAAAACATTATTCTGGGTAGCACATTCATTTTTATCACTGATACTCTACTAAACAATGATAGTTTTAATCATCATATAACTGTTACCTTCATTGATGGCATAGTGACTTTAGATGACCCTTTGGCCATCCCCCTCAGTTCATTGCATTGTCCAGTTAAACCCACTTCTTTTCTTATGGGAACAGTCCGGATCATTCAAGCACCTGTGTTGTATGACCTTGGGGCTGGCATTCCATCCCCCTTCCCCTCCCCAGACATTCCCCCCCCCCGATTGTTGTCAAGCTGAGAGCGAAGAAGCAGCTAGGTGAAAGAGCAAATCACTCTTGACACTGGCCTGCTGGTACCACACTCGAAGGTCACAGGGCACTCCTCGGGGTAGGCAGTTGTGATACAGCTCCTTGTTCAACCCCTCTCGGAATTGGTGGATCAGCATACGCTTGGGCCAATCTCTCAGATTAGCCACCAGGCTCTGAAAATCCTGGATGTACTCTGCCAATGGTCTCTCACTCTGCTGCAGGGAGCGGATGCGGTTCTCTGCCCACCGGGCTGCCATGGGGTCCTCGAACCTGTCTCTCAGCGCCTGCATGAAAGCATCCAGGTTTTGCAGCTCTGGAGCCCCTTCAGCATGGAGAGGCACCAGCCGCTCCCCCAACAGCCCCCTCCAGATTGGATTGACCCGGGGGCCCTCCGGGTACATTGCTCTGTGGCTCTCCATATAATTCCAAACCTGGAATAGGCCAGGTTGTTGGTCGACCCTCGAACCGGACTGCTAGGGGAAGCAGCGGTCGGTCCTCTTACACCAGGACATAGCCAGGTGGCAGCCCCACTGCTACCGGGGAGGTGCCTGAGCAGGGACTCCAGCCGCCAGCAGTGGGGAGGGATGGGAGCTGCTATCCCTTGGCAAGGGGTCTCAATGCCCCAGCTGGGATTGGCACCATGGACTGCAGAAGGGGAGGAGACAGAGTGGTCAGCAGTTTCATGGCACCCATCCCAGTGGTTGCTGCTCCCGGTGAGGTGGCTCCTCGGACTTCCAGCCCGCCAGATTTCTCCCTCGGTTGTTCCATTGATGGACTGTGCACTGTGGCTGGAAACTTCTACCCAGTTGGGTCATCCCACTCGACCACTCGCCTGGCTTTCCACTTGCTTCCCCAGGTCACCGTGACTCCAGGGGGGTCAATGGGTCCTCCGCTTCCGCCGCCTTCCCCACGCGGCTCACTCACTGGCCCTTGGTGCCCGGATAGGGTCCCTCCATCGCTCTTTCCCCTGTGAGCATGGACGGTTGCTCCGGCTTCTCAGCCCTCTGTTTGGGGGGGGGGCTGGCCGCTTGCATCCTGGCTCCCAACTTGAGTCGTTGCTGGGGCCTCTCGAGAGGGGGTTTCCTCTAGCTTCACTCCCCATCCGTCTCTTTGTCGGTTGCCAACATCTTGAAGCTGTTAACCTCCTGGTGGAGTCCAGATAGGCTGCGACATTGAGATCTGGTTTAATGTCAACTGTCCAGTTGGCAAATCCAAAAAAAGAAATTCCTGGGACATTAGTTTTACCAAGAGCATAAACTTTACTGAATAAACCACATTGACACAGAAGAAGCGAAACCGGCTCTGGTTTTCCCACCCAAAAACAAGCTTAGTTAATTCCCCCTTTTCCCTACAGGTCACCCACAGTCCAAAATGTCCACCAATGGCATCTCTTCATTTTTTTAATGGAAAAGAACCAGCCACCCCGGGGCATCTGCTTGGTGTGTCCTTGGGATGCCAGCAATGGAAGGATGCTTGAATACCATTCTCCCTCCCTTGCATTCCAACCACCCCCTCTGTTATTGTCAAGCTGTGAGCGAAGAAGAAATGTAGGTGAAAGTGCGAATCAGTCTTGACACTAACTAAGGAAAAACAGGAAATGTAGTAGGCCAAACAAATTGATATAAAAGAAAAACTAAAATTAGTCTCCCCCAACACCTTCCATTCATCATGCCTTTCCATATTTTCTACCTTGCTTCTACCAGAATTCTGTGATCCCAGAAATCTCTAGGAATCTGTTGCTTCCCCCTGCCCCCAAAGGGAGGTCGTGGTGGAAGGAGACCGAGGGTAGGGGCAGGAGGGAGAGGGAGCCCAGTGACCGAAACGTCTCCTTCCACCTCGCTCAATAGTTCACGCAGACCAGAGCCAAATCTGCTGCTAGCTGAGCACAAGTCCACCTTTGCACCCCTTCTCTGCCAAGAAAAAAAGAATCAATTCTGTGCGGCTTAGGATTGCCTGGGCTTGAGCGAAAAGATGACGAGGCTGATAAAATTAATTAACAAATGGAGAGACAATCTGCACGGCTTTTGATGGGCTCAGTATATTACATATCAACACCAGCTTTATCACCCTGACAAAAAAAGGAACACTCCTGCCAGTGAAGGTTATCACAGGTGATGTGACAGGTACAATTGTTTTCCTTTCAAGACAGGTTATTGAAACAAAGTGCATTTCAGCTAAAGCTTGCCTGTCAGTCATTTGCAGGGCCTGACTGGAATCCTCTTGCATTTATATTAGAATTACAGATGAACTGGCAGTAATGGAGCTGACATCCTTCCCTGCCTGAATGGAAAGCCACATTCCAAGATCTGGGAAGGAACCTCAAACTCCTGGTCTGGTCTACAGATGGCCAGTTGGAAGTAGCAGTGAAAGAAAGGGGTCGGTCATCTGCCTGTTGGGGCAGGAGCATCCAGGGGCCAGGCCTGAGAGGGCTTGGCATGCATTTGTGTATGGAGGAGGCCAGCTGCAAATTTTCCAGGAAATTTATTTGAGATAATTGTCCTAAATGTGCTTCCCCCCCCTTCAAAAGGCAACTGGATTGTTTTTTCCTTTCACTTCTCATCCAAGAAGCTTCATCAGTTCTGATGGAGGGGGGGGATGGAAGGATAGGTACTGGACAATAATCTTGCATCCCCCTCCCCTGCTACCAAGATCTTCATTTCTCTTCAACTGTGCTAGTCTGCAGCATGTTTCTTGCCTACAGTTTCCTCTGCTCTTGACAGTTGATTCTAAAAAGCAGCTTCACTTTGGAGCTGCCACTTCAGTAGATCTGGCAGTTTATTTGCATTTTCAGCCACCTAACTAGAGCCATCATAATGCAGATGTATCTTCTTCCAGTTTTAAAAGCACGTTCCTTTTCCAATCCAGCCTCCATTGATATATTTTCAGCATTTAATTAAATAAACAAGGAGAGAAAATATGTTGTTTCACTCCTGTGCTGACATGGAGTCGGTTTGTTTTGCCATGTTCTATCTGGCACGTGGCCTCTTGTCCTGGGCATTGGCTTCTCATGAGGACAGGGAGGTCTTGGGCACGTCCAAGCAAAGGCTGGAGACCCGTCTAGGAAACGTGAACTTGGATGTCAGCACTGAGCAAAGAGAGAAAAAATGAGAACCACATAGTCATGCATCACACACACCCCAACATGAACGGCAGATTATAGGAATCTATTTGTGGCTATAGCCATTGGACTAGCTCCATCCATCCATCCATCCATCCATCTATCTATCATCTATCTGATTTTTATCCCACCTTTATTATTTTTATGAATAAAAGCAGCAATATCTAATATGGTACTTCTCCCTCCTCCAATTTTCCCCACAACAACCCTGCAAGGTGGGTTGGGACTAGAGAAAGGGATTGACTCAAAATCACCCAGCTGGCTTTCATGCCCAAGGCAGAACTAGAACTCACAGTCTCCTGGTTTTTAGATCAGCACCTTTACCCCAACACCAAACAGGCTCAGAGAACCACATTGCCTGAACTTACTTGTATCTCCGGGTTTTTGTGAGGAAAGGGAGGGGCTCCTGGGACTCACCTCATGCCCTACTCATCCCAAACAAGCAGCAGAGTATATTTAAGGATTACTTCCTGTGCCCCTTTGCCAATTCCTCTGCCTGCTCTTTGTCCAAGAGACTGCTAATTCCTTCAGCCTTTCTTCCCAGCAGAGCACCTGTTTTGGGGTTCTTTCTCCTCCTGGGGGAATGGAATTGGGAGCCAGGCTTTCTCTACAGATGCCATCAGTTTCCTGTGTTGTAAGGAATATCATTCTGGGTTCGGTTCCAAGTGGGGAAAAAGACACTGGAAGCATGGGACTGCTTGGAAAGATGGTTTAATGGAGGACAGCAGGACCACATGGTCTGAGGTCCTAGGGAAAGGGGGATCACATGCCTCGAAGATGTTGAAGAAGAAAAAGGATTGAGATGCTGAGAGTGCCCCGGTTTTATGCTCTCTGTTGGGCCCCACCTTAAGAGTTTCCTGTTGCTGTGTAAGAAATGTATCCCATTGGCTGTCAGACTCCCAGGCGCAGGGGTCTTAGCTAACTCTGTAAGCTTTGTCTGTGTCCCAGGCTAGTTTGAGTGCTGGCTGATGCAATCTTCCCAGGTGCCATGTGATAAGATGGGCAGAGGGCTAATCTTATCTTCGTTATGTAGAATAGACTGGCCATTGACAAAGGTGGGGTGGGGGGGGTGAGTGAGTTTGCTCTGGTCTTAATGGTCCATTGACAAAGGTGGGGGCTACTAAGAGTGAGTCTTTTTTCTGCCTAAAAGCATGTTTCCAGGGATATTCTATATAATATTCTGCCTTTTTAATATTTCCTAGGATATTTCATTTTTCTAGGAGAGGGGTGGGTGCTAACTTCCTACACCTGTAAACAAATCCCCTTTCTGTTAAGGTTATAAGATCTGGTTCACTAATCCTTGCTTCCGTCAGATTCCTGCTCTCGGGAGGAAAAAAGCCCTTGAACTTCCTTGCTGTTTTTGGGAGACAGCAGAATACAAGGAGTCCTCAACTTACAACCATTCGGTTAGTGGCTGAAGTTACAAAGATGCTGAAAAAAGTGACTTATGATTGTTTGTCACACTTACAACTGTTGTATCATCCCCATGGTCATGTGATCAAAATTCAGACTCTCGGTAACCAGCTTATATTTATGACAGTTGCAGCATCCTAGGGTCTTAGCAACCTTCTGACAAGCAAAGTCGATGGGGAAGCCAGATTCACTTAACAACCGTGTTATAAACGTAACAACTGCAGTGATTCACTCAACTACTGTGGCAAGAAATGCAGTAAAACTCACTTAAAACTGTCTCACTTAGCAAGAGAAATTTTGGGTTCAGTTGTGGTCGTAAGTCAAGGACTAGCTGTAAAATGGAATTCTACAGAGATCTTGGATGAGACATCAAGGTTATACTGAGTCCGGAATGGGGCAACTCGCAGCCAATTTGCCACAGCCAACTCACCGCGGGACAACTCGCCATGGCCAACTTGCCATGGGACAACTCGCTGTGGGACAATTCAATTTAATTATTTAAAATAATTTTAAAATATTTTGATTTTTGTGATTCACATTTCATTTTGTCCTTTCTTCAGCATCCTTTCTTTAATGATTCTATTCCACTATTTCTTCAATATTGTACAGTATAATAGTGTAACTCTTGTCCCTCAGTGAGTTGTTCTGTGGTGAGTTGGCCATGGTGAGTTGTTGTAGACCCCACTGAGCCAATCCCTGACCCCTAAATATTGGCAGCCTGAAGGAGCAAGTGACAGCCCTGCAAAGGAAGCACAGCCATGAGTTCAAACTCTGCCTTTACTGTAAGGTTACCTTAATAGAATCTTGCAAGTCTGAAAGTATCTGTCAAGCACAGGAAATCAGGAAACAAGGTGGTTCAAATGAATACAGGTTTATTGCATGCTAACACTCTACAAGAATCTGAACTACTAACAATCAAAGCAAATTGGGGGTAGGAACCAACAACAGAATTCAAGGTAGGCTGGACTTAAAACTCTTGTGGGCATGAAGGGACTCCAGACTGATGACACGCTTGACCCCTCCTTTGGGCTCAGCCTGGTCATCTCCTACATCAGCTTGCCTTTCACTTAGCAATAGCAATAGCACTTAGACTTATATACCGCTTCATAGTGCTTTACAGCCCTCTCTAAGCGGTTTACAGAGATAGCATCTTTCCCCCAACAATCTGGCTCCTCATTTTATTAACCTCAGAAGGAAGGAAGGCTGAGTCAACCTTGAGCCAGCCAGAATCGAACTCCTGGCAGTGAACAGTGAGTTAACCTGCAAAACTGCATTCTAACCACTGCGCCACCACAACGTCTAAAAATGGTTGTTGTAACTTTGCCTTTTGAAACACGAGCTGCAAAGGCCAGCTAAGGAGGAAAAAAACTAACCTCTGCTACCAAATACCTGACATTGTCTTTTGGGTCACAGATTGCAGAACAAGTATCGGGTGCAAGAAATCAGGAACCAGAGTTGTTCAAAGGAGTGCAAGTTTATTCCATGCTATTCTTCAATAAGAATCTGAACTACTAATAGGAAAATTGGCAGTAGATAAGAGTCTACCGCCAATTAGATAAGACAAGAAAATTGGAGATATGAAGTGAACGTTTCATGCAAAGGGCATGATAAAGATGGGCATGATAAAGGACCAAAATGGCAGGGACCTAACAGAGGCAGAAGAGATTAAGAAGAGGTGGCAAAATTACACAGAAGAACTATACAAGAACGAGCTTAACGTTTCTGATAACCACGATGGGGTGGTCATTGATCTCGAGCCAGACATCCTAGAATGTGAAGTCAAATGGGCCTTAGGAAATCTGAGCAACAACAAAGCTAGTGGAGGTGACAGCATTCCAGCTGAGCTATTCAAAATTTTAAAAAATGATGCAGTAAAAGTGCTACACTCAATTTGCCAACAAATTTGAAAAACTCTACAGTGGCTACAGGATTGGAAAAGTTCAGTTTACATTCCAATTCCAAAGAAAGGCAATGCCAAAGAATGTTCAAACTATCGCACCATTGCACTCATTTCATATGCTAGTAAAGTTATGCTTAAAATCCTACAAGCTAGGCTCCAGCAGTATGTGGATCGAGAACTACCAGAAGTACAGGCAGGATTTCGAAGAGGCAGAGGAACTAGAGATCAAATTGCCAACATACGCTGGATCATGGAGAAAGCTAGGGAGTTCCAGAAAAACATCTACTTCTGCTT
>QLTV01002434.1:194954-208518 GCA_003457575.1 Thermophis baileyi
AAATCTCAGCCAGCATCCTGACCCAGAGCTGTTCTGCCCCAGCGACGAGCCACCAATAATACGCACACACAAATGGCAAAACACTGTTCTTTTACTAATAAACGTCTCCTAATAACTTCTTAGGAGCAACATAATAGTTTGAAAACAAAATAAAGGCAAAATAATCTTTTTCAAACCTCCGCTGGTAAATGTCTAATTTTAACAGCTGGCCAGAGTCCAAGAGATAATATGATCAGGTCTGACAGTATCTGGCAATACTCCCAGATCTAAGAATGCAGGAAACAAGACCTGTACTGGAACAAGAACCGAGCAGACTGGAGTCACAAAGATCAAGAGTTATATTAAACGTTGTTTCCTGCAAGGAGGCTCAGCGTGGTCAGGGCTTAAATAGTCTAAGGGTGTGGCCACTTAGCCTGCAGCTCTACTCTCGAGGAGACCTCCTCCTGAGTAGCCACTCTTGCCTTCTAGCAGCCCTGCGTGCCCGAGCATTGAGAAGAAGAGGCTCCTCCTCTTCTTCTTCGGCCCTGATGGGCTCCTCAGGAGGTACAGAAGGCCCTGATTGACTCTCAGCCTCCTCGCTCTCTGACTCGGGTGCCAGGTGCATGGGCTGATGGTACCTCGCCACAACCGCCTCATCGTCCTTGGGATCCATGATCACCGGCATGGGACGCTGGTGGGCAACAACAATTGAGGGCAAAAGAAGAAGAGGACGACAGAGAATGAGGTGGCTGGATGGAGTCACTGAAGTAGTAGGGGTGAGCTTAAATGGACTCCAGAGGATGGTAGAGAACAGGAAGACCTGGAGGAATGTTGTCCATGGGGTTGCGATGGGTTGGACACGACTTCGCAACTAACAACAAGAGTCAGTGGAATCAAGGTGGGCTGGACTTAGATCTCTTGTGGGTATGAAGGGACTTCAATTCAGAATAAAGCTGGAAGGGATCTTGGAGGTCTTCTAGTCCAACCCACTGCTCAAACAGGAGACCCTATACTATTTCAGACAAGTGGCTGTCCAGTCTCTTCTTAAAAGCTTCCAGTGACAGAGCACTCACAACTTCTGAAGGCAAGCTGTTCCACTGGTTAATTGTCCTCACTGTTAGGAAGTTTGTTCTTGATTCCAGGTTGCTTCTCTCCTTCATTAGCTTCCATCCATCGATTCTTGCCTTGCCTTCTAGTGCTTTGGAAAATAGGTTGATCCCCTCTTCTTTGGGGCAGCCCCTGAAATTCTGGAATACTGCTCTCATGTCACCCCAGTCCTTCTTTTCTCTAGACTGGCCATGCCCAGTTCCTGCAACCGTTCTTTGTATGTTTTAGTCTCAGGCCTTTTAGTCTCATCTTAGTTGCTTTTTTCTATACTCTTTCCAGAGTTTCAACATCTTTTTTGCAATGTGACCAAAACTGGATGCAGTATTGCAGATGTGGTCTTACTAAGGTTTTATAATGTGGTACTAATACTCCATGTGATTTTGATTCTGTGCCATACAATCAAGGATTGTATTAGTTTTTTTGGCTGCTGCTGCTGCACACTGCTGACTCATGTTTAAGTGATCGTCCACTACGACTCCAAGGTCCCTCTCACAGTTACTGTTTTTGAGCCAGGTTTAGATGGATGATGCTCTGGACCTCTCCCTTGGCTCAGCCTGGTCATCTCCTACAGTACCCTTCCCATCTTTGACTTTTCCCCAAAATAGGGAGGGACTCTCCTGAGATGCCTTCTCCATACCCACCCCTCTTTTGGACTCAGATTTCATTTCTCAGAGAGTTGTCTAGGCCAGTGATGGCAAACCTTTTCAGCATCGAGTGCCCAAACTGGAACGTGCGTGCATGTGCACGCATGCACGCGCCGGAGCACCAGAAACCCGAAGACCAGCTGGCTGTCTCATGCATACCTGTTTTGGGGCCATTTTTTGGCCTGTTTTCAGGCCGTTTTTCGGGCCATTTTTGGCCCAAAAATGGCCCTGAAAACAGCACAAAAAACGGCCAAAAATGGCCAATAAACAGGCCATTTTGGAGCTGTTTTCAGGCCATTTTCCAGTGCTCCAGTGCCCGCGAAGACCAGCTGGCCAGTGTGCATGTGTGCACTGGAAACCAGAAGAGCAGCTGACAATGGCGCACATGCCCATAGGGCTCTGCGTGCCATCTCTGGCACACATGCCATTGGTTCGCCATCACGGGTCTAGGCTGCAACTAAAAAAAGGTGGGATAGACAGCATCACCACCAGATGGATTTGTAACTAGCTGAGAAACAGTACTCAATGAGTTAGTCGTTAATGGTACTACATCTACATGGAGGGAAGTAAGCAGTGGGATACCACAAGTTTCCATCTTAGGCCCAGTACTCTTCAATATCTTCATAAATGACTTAGATGAGGGAATAAAAGGAGAATTCGTCAAATTTGCAGATGACACTAAGTTGGCAGGAATAGCCAACACCCAAGAAGACAAACTCAGGATCCAGAAAGATCTTGAATAATGGGCCCTATCTAACAAAACGAAATTTAATGTGGAGAAAAGCAAGGTTTTACATTTAGGCAAGAAAAACCAAAGGTACAAGTACAGATTAGGTGAAATCTGGCTCCAAAACAGTAACTGTGAAAGGGATCTTGGAGTCCTAGTGGACGAACACTTAAACATGAGCCAGCAGTGTGCAGCAGTAGCAGCCAAAAAAGCTAGTACAATCCTTGGCTGTATAAACACAGGCATAGAATCAAAATCACGTGACATATTAGTACCACTTTATAAAGCCTTAGTAAGATCACACCTGGAATACTGCATCCAGTTTTGGTCACCACATTACAAAAGAGATGTTGAGACTTTGGAAAAAGTGCAAAGAAGAGCAACTAAGACGATTAAAGACCTGGAGACTAAAACATATGAAGAACGGTTGCAGGATTTGGGTTTGGCTAGTCTAGAGAAAAGAAGAATTAGGGGTGACATGATAGCAGTATTTGAGGGGTTGCCACAGAGAAAAGGGGGTCAACTTATTTTCTAAAGAACCTAAAGGCAGGACAAGAAACAATGGATGGAAGCTAGTCAAGGAGAGAAACAACCTGGAATTAATGAGAAATTTCCTAACAGTGAGAATAATTAACCATTGGAACAGAAGTTGCCTTCAGAAATTGTGGGTGCTTCATCACTGGAGGCTTTTAAGAAGAGACTGGACAGTCTCTTGTCTGAAATGATATAGGGTCTTCTGCTTGAGCAGGGGGTTGGACTAGAAGACCTCCAAGGTCCCTTCCAGCTCTATTTTGATTGATTGATTGATTTGATTGATTGAGACCCCCATCCCAAAGAGCAGGTTGCAAGGCACAGGCTGCTGGTCCAGCTCAGCCTCCTGCCCCATCCCTTCACTCTGCTCCTCCTCCGTATTGTCTCCCTGCATTTGACCTTCAATTTCCTCCTAAGGGGAGGTCCCCACAGCTGACAAGTTCTATGCAGTGATAAAGACGATGCACAGACTTGAAACAGCTTTGTGAGATGAGTAAAATGGGATAATAGTCCAAAGCCTGTGTTTTTCTTTTCTGCAATAACTTCAGATACGGAAGCCCTTGTAGCATGTCATCCATCAAAGAGGCTGCCACTGCCTTCATCCATCTGACAGCACAGCTTCTTGTCTTCATTTTGGACATTGGGAATTTCTAAACGAGTACTTCCAGAGCTGTGTTCCCCTTAATCCTTGCAGTGATTGGTGATCTTGGAAAGAATTTTCAAGGACGGGGCTTCTCAACCTTGGCAGCAGAGGTGGGTTCCTCCCAGTTCGGACTGGTTTGCCCGAACCGGTAGCGACCCGCTGGTGACGTCACGATGACCTCACGGAGCCGGTTCGGTCTGTGCCGGTCTGGATGCTGCTATCTTTTTTTTTTGAATTTTTTTCTGGGTTTTTTTTCTTCTGCACATGCGCAGAAGCCGAGTTTCCGGCACTGCGCATGCGTCGTCATCTTGTTTTTGGCTTTTTTGGGGGGGGGGGATTTTTTTAAAAAATTTTTGCACTGCGCATGCGTGTGCAAAGCACGCGCGCGCCCACGTGGCTCAGCCACGCAGTGCGGGAGGAAACGAACAGGCAGCAAGGTAAGTTAGAACCCACCCCTGCTTGGCAGCTTTAAGATGTGTGGACTTCAACTCCCAGAGCTGGCTGGGGAACTCTGGGGGGTTGAAGTCCACACATCTTAAAGTTGTCAAGGTTGAGCAACCCTGTTCAAGGACATTTCTGAGAGGATCATCTGCCCAGACTCTGGTCTAGCAGGGATGCCTGCCAATGCCAGCACACAGAGGAAAGACCCTTATAGCTGGGTTTCTTTTTTTCTTTTTTTCAAACTTTTTTATTGAATACACATATAACACAAACACATACAAAACAAACAAAACGGTGGGAGTCAATTCCCCCTATTTACAATAAGCTTGTATCGGTATATATCCACATTTAAATTATCCCTTTTATATATATTTACATATTGTAATTTACTTATTCTATACTTCTTACATTTTCTATGATATTTTACATTAAACATTTATTATAATCATTCAAATAACAACAATCTAGTTTCTTACCCCTATCTATACACTCTTTTACTTCTTCTTTCTCTCCTCTAACCATTCATATAATTTATTCCATATTAAGTAATATTCCGTCTCTTCTTTTTCTTTTATTTCCTTTGTTAATTTATCCATCGCGGCACATTCCAAAATTTTTCTTATCTTTTAACCATAGTCTAATTTTATTCCAATATTTTTTTGCACTCGCACAGGTCCACTATAAATGATAATATGTTCCAAATCCCTTCTTGCATTTCCAACATGATGGAGATGTGCTTGGGAACATCTTGGCAATTCTTGCAGGGGGTATGTGCCACCTGTAAAACATCTTATACTGGTTTTCCTTGTACGCCGCAGACATTGTTAATTTCAAATTAATTTTCCAGATTTTTTTCCACTTCTCCAAATCTACAGTATGTGCAATTTTTTTTGCCCATCGTATCATTGTGTCTTTGACCACCTCCTCTTCCATTTTATATCTTATTAAGCATTTATAAATTTTACCAATTTTTCATCAGTACCAAATAATATCTTATCAAGGTCATGAGATTCCTTTTGAAATTCATATACTTTGATATCACTCTTATTTTTAGCTTGCACCTGTGTGAATGTCCACCAATCTAGGTTTATCCCATGCTCAGTTAGCTCTTCTCTACTTTTCAAATTTCCTTGCTCATTTAATAAATCTTTGTATCTTATAATTTTATCAAATTTCTTTAAATTTGGTTGCTTTATAGCTTCTATTGTGGATATCCAATTTGGAATCTTTGTGTAATGATATTTTTTAATATTCTGCCAAATTTGCAATAAGGCACTCCTAATCATGTGTCTATTGAAATACGCATGCGATTTATATTTGTCATCCCGCATGAACGCGTGCCATCCTACCTGGAGGTCATGTCCCTCTAATATCAAGATTCTCTTGTTTAGTTCCATCTACTCCTTAATCCACACTAATGCTGCTGCTTGGTAATATAGTTGCCAGTCTGGGAGTGCAAATCCTCCCCTTTCTTTGATATCGTGCAATAATTTTCATTTTATCCTGGGCTTTTTCCCTTGCCAAATATATTTTGCAATCATTTTATTTAAATCATCAAAAAAGGATTTCCCAGGTTTTATTGATGTTACTTGGAACAAATATAATAACCTTGGTAAGACATTCATTTTAATTGAGGATATCCTCCCGATCAATGACAATTGGAGATCTAGGTTTATCCCATGCTCAGTTAGCTCTTCTCTACTTTTCTAATTTCCTTGCTCATTTAATAAATCTTTGTATCTTATAATTTTATCAAATTTCTTTAAATTTGGTTGCTTTATAGCTTCTATTGTGGATATCCAATTTGGAATCTTTGTGTAATGATATTTTTTAATATTCTGCCAAATTTGCAATAAGGCACTCCTAATCATGTGTCTATTGAAATACGCATGCGATTTATATTTGTCATCCCGCATGAACGCGTGCCATCCTACCTGGAGGTCATGTCCCTCTAATATCAAGATTCTCTTGTTTAGTTCCATCTACTCCTTAATCCACACTAATGCTGCTGCTTGGTAATATAGTTGCCAGTCTGGGAGTGCAAATCCTCCCCTTTCTTTGATATCGTGCAATAATTTTCATTTTATCCTGGGCTTTTTCCCTTGCCAAATATATTTTGCAATCATTTTATTTAAATCATCAAAAAAGGATTTCCCAGGTTTTATCAGTGTTTCTTGGAACAAATATAATAACCTTGGTAAGACATTCATTTTAATTGAGGATATCCTCCCGATCAATGACAATTGGAGATTTTTCCAGTTGTCTAAATCTTTTCTAATTTGCACTAATATTTTGTTATGATTATCTTCTTTTATTGATGAGCACTTTGTCGTAAGGCAAATTCCTAAATACTTTACTTTTTTGACCACCTGCATATCTGTTTTTTCTTCCAATTTTTTATCCTGTTTTTTGGTGAGGTTTTTGGTTATCATTTTTGTTTTATTTTTATTGATTTTAAGTCCCGCCACTTCGCCAAATTCTTCTATTTTTTTAATTAAGTCCTGATTCAAGTGGAATAGCTGGGTTTCTAAATGGCCCAGAGCCCTCTCTCCATCTGTCCCTTTGAGCTGGACATCACCTGTGCTACCTCCAGAGCATACAAGTACGCACGTGTGTATGTACTCACTCCCATCCCTTCTTCAAGGTCTTCCTCAAATCACTTCTCTCCTAGGAAGACTGTCCTCACAGCTACACCTGGGAGTTCAAGCCATAGGGCTGCTTTCCTCCTTTGCCCTGTCCCCCCCACTTTTCAGGCAACTATTTTAAACAAAAATCAGTCACTTTCTAGATAGATTCTGAAAACACTAACCAGTTTTTCCATTTTTAATAATTTAATAATTTCTCTATGAACCGAGCAGTAACTTAAATGATCTTATCTCCTGTTTTCTTCTCCAACCAAATTTTGGAGTGATTGATACATCTCATTTCTAGGCCAACAATTCTTCTTATTCCCATTTGATCATGGTGTTTAGGTTGTCCTCGACTTACAACCATTCATTTAGTGATTGTTTGAATTTAACAGTGCACTGAAAAAAGTGACACGACCATTTTTCACATGACCGTTGCAGCATCCCTATGGTTACAGGATCAAAATTTGAACACTTGCCAACTGGCATGTATTTATGACAGTTGCGGGCAGGGGTGAAATGCTCCTGGTTCGGGCGTGCCTGCCGGTCGTCGGAGAGCCAGTAGCGACAGCAGCGCTAGGTTTCACCCACCCGCCCAGACGCCGCCATTTGGGTTCTTTTACCCTCTGCGCATGCGCAAAGTATTCTGCGCATGCGCAGAGGGTAAAAGAACCCAAATGGCAGTGTCCGGGCGGGTGAGCGAAGCCTAGCGCTGCCGTCGCTACTAGCTCTCCGACGACCGGCAGGCACGCCTGAACCGGGAGCATTTCACCCCTGGTCGCGGGGTCATGCAATCCCCTTTTGCAGCCTTCTGACAAGCAAAGTCAATGGGGAAGCCAGATTCACTTAACAACCGTGTCCCTAACTTAATGACTACAGCGATTCACTTAACAACTGTGGCAAGAAAGGTAATAAAATGGGGTAAAACTCACTTAACAACCGTTTTACTGTGCAACAGAATTGGCCTGAATTGTAGTCATTAAGTCAAGGACTGACTGTATAGCAATAGCAATAGCAGTTAGACTTATATACCGCTTCATAGTGCTTTACAGCCCTCTCTAAGCGGTTTACAGAGTTAGCATATTGCCCCCAACAATCTGGGTCTTCATTTTACCCACCTCAGAAGGATGGAAGGCTGAGTCAACCTTGAGCCGGTGAGATTTGAACCGCTGAACTGCAGCTAGCAGTCAGCTGAAGTAGCCTGCAGTGCTGCACTCTAACCACTGCGCCACCTCGGCTCTAAAGGTCATGCTTGGTGCTGGCTGTGGTGGCGCCATTCCTTAGTGCAAGCATTTCTCCAGATTCTTTGACCATATTGGAGTCACTGAGCTGCAGGCTAAAGCTTGCCCAGCTTGCTCATCTCATCACCTTGACCACTTTTTCAAAAAATGGACCAAGAAAAGAAAGATGACCCTGGCAAGATCTGACTGCAGCCCCCTCTTCTCCCCCAGTCCAAATGACAGGAAGGCAAAAACCCTTCCTGGGTCTCCTTATTCAAGGGGGTCCGAATCAAGTGGCTCTGATTCTTCAGCACTTCATGGATTGATTGGCCTCTTTTTGTCCAGGTACTTAAAACTGTCCAGGACATCCTGCCAGCTGCCAGGTTTCCCCCCAGCAACAAACCCTGAAGGGCAGAAATGGGGAGAGAGATCCTCCAGGAAGTTGCCAAGGGATGAGGGCGCATCTCCCAACTCCTAGTCTAGCATTTTCCTGACTGTACCCCCTTGGCTCTCCCCATACCCCATGTTCACAGGGGGCATAGATGAGGAGCTTACTCTGTCCCCTCTTTGGCTATCACTGTCTGTTTTATGACTGCTAACCATGGAGGTCTTCTAATCCAACCCCCTGTTCGAGCATGAGACCCCATACCAGAGTTCCCCAACCTTTCTGGCTTTGTGGACCAGTGGGGGGGGAGGGATGGTTCTGTGCGAGTGGCTGGCAAGCATGCGCGTGCGTGCACACAGCTTCATTTGTGCAAACAGCAGGCATGCGTGCCCGCCACTCACGTAAATGGAGTGTGCGCACGGGCTTGCCCATTGCTTTCACAAGTGGGGATACATGCACACTCACTTGCCTGGTTCTGAATGGCTCATGGTCCAGTAGTGGGCTGCGGCCCGGGGGTTGGGGACCCCTGTCCTGTACCATTTTTCACAAGCAGCTCTCCAGTCTCTTCTTGAAAGCCTCCAGTGATGGAGGACCCACAACTTCTGGAGGGAAGCCATTCCACTGACTGGAAATTTCTTAGTTCTAGGTTGGAACTCTCTTTGATCAGTTTCCATCTGTTACTTCTTGTCTTGCCTTCAGGGACTTTGTAGAATAGGTTGACCCCCTTTTCTTTGTGACAGCCTCTCAAATATATTTGTTAGTGTTTCTCTTTGTTAGACTATACATACCCAATTTCTGCAACCGTTCTTCATATGTTTCAGCTTCCTAATCTTTGTTGCTCTTCTCTTTTCAGACTCTCAACATCTTTTCCGTATTGTGGTGACCAGAACTGGATCCAATACTCCAAGTGTGGTCTTACCAAGGCAGTATATAGTGTACAAGGCCCTTTCCCAGGCATAGTTACCAGTTTACCTCGGTTGACCAGGCACTTCCCAGCGGTGCTGTGCCCGACAGAGATTACCTAACCCCTTAATGTATTAATGTATTAAATCCAGGAAATCAATTGATTTCTCGATATAGTTATCAGGCCTGTTTCTCATATCCTTGTTTTTTACACAGAATACTTCTATTTCCACCAGTTATTATCTTGGTTTGTTTATTTATTTATTCTACTTGTATACTGCCAAATCAATACAGACTGGTGGCAGTTTTACAAAACAATCAACAAAAACTTCCATAGCAGTTTAAAATGTCTGCAGTAAATATACATAAAGCCAAGCAGTTTCCAGCTATGGATGGCTATAAAGACTGCTCCCTCTCCCACTGGGATAGTTTTCATTTCATAGCTATTTACTTTTTATTTCACTAATCTTACTTTAAAACTGCCTAAACGACTTGTGCTTACTACATACCACAATGTGCAAATAATATTAAAAAAAAAAAAAAACCCTTTCCTTCGCTCTCCTACCATGTGGCCTTTAAAATGACCCTGCCTACATCACTTTATGCTCTCTTCTGGAGTTCCTTTTTCTTTTTAATATATATTTTATTGAATTTTTACAGAAGAGAAAATATTAAAAAAAAAAATTAAAAGGAAAGAAGTGGTGGTGGGGAAGTGCAAGGAATAAAAAGTACAGAAAATGGAAAAAATAATTTCCCACTTTCTTCGATACAGTTACAAATATAAAAAAATTAACCTCTTTCTCTAAAATTAATAGTATACTGTATTTCTAAATTCATAAACAATTCTAATTGTCAAATCCCAACATTAAAATTTCATTTCTACCATTTTCAAGCAAAAAGTCCAAAAATAGTTTCCACATAGAAAAAAAAAGTCTACTTAAAGTATTTTCTTTAATCAAAGTAGTTAGTTTCATCATCTCAGGCAACCATGTTAACTTCACCATCCATTCATCCTTTGTGGGAATCTGAAGATCTTTCCATATCTGTGCATACAAAAATCCCAAACAGAGGAACTGCACCAGATCTTTTCTACACTTTTTCAGCTTTTAGTTTGCTATAGTAGAGGACAGATGCGAGAGAGGAGAGAGAGAGAGAGAGAGAGAGAGAGAGAGAGAGAGAGAGAGAGAGAGAGAGAGAGAGTTAAAAACAAGGTATAACAGACATTCCATTCTGGCTGCAGAATCTGCCTCATTGATTTATAGCATGGCATTAAATTTGTGACCGTTTTTAATAAATTTTATTACTATGGGGAAATTGCTCTCTTCTGGAAAAGCCAGTGCTTATGCTATGCAGCATTCCCAGAATTGAATCTATTTTTTTAACATTATCTCTGCTTCTGACTTTGGAGAGTTACTCCTAGTCAGTGCAAATTGACCTCCCCAGATCTGTGGTCATCTGGATGTATCGGACTAACTCCTCAAATCCCAGGTAGCCTGAGTGTCAGGATGGAGAAGATAGGGGCCCAGAGGGTCTGACACCATGACAGAATGTAAAAGAGGCTGAGCAGTCATTTGTCTGAAATGGTATAGAGCCGTGATGGCGAACCTATGGCACGCATGGCACAGGTGGCACGCGGAGGCTTCTCTGCCGGCATGCGAGCCATCGCCCAGCTGAGCTCCACCGCGCATGCCCACGCGCGCCTCCCGCCGGCCAGCTGATTTTCGGGTCTCTGCAGCGCTGTTGTTTAATCAAAACGCAGTTAAAACACTATACAAGCCATCGAGAATATAACTATCCAACAGGAACAGGAAGTGCCTCACAGGAGCAGATAGAGGTAAATCCTAGAGAGGCAGGAAATGCATCACTGAACAACGGAGATGAATGCTAGAGAGGAATAAAGCTGCATACAAGGCTGACATAACACCTGTAACAGAGTAGGCATGTGTGGGGTGGGGGAGCACGGAGGGTGCAGCTCCCCCCCCTGCGCCCCCTTTTTTTATCCCAGGAGGCTTCAGGGAGGCCTGCTAGGCCCAAAACGGGGTGCGGGGTGGTGTTGCATGCGCAGGGGGGCGGGGCGCGCATTGTATTATGGGTGTGGGCATGCGCACGTGTGCGCTTTTCGCACGCGAGGACAAAAAGGTTCGCCATCACTGGTATAGGGTCTCCTGCTTGAGCAAGGGGTTGGACTAGAAGACCTCCAAGGTCCTTTCCAACTCTGTCATTCTATTATTCCTCCTCTCTGAGGATGTGGAATGGGTGGGGTTCAGTGGTGGGTTGCTACCGGTTTGGACTGGTTCTGTGAACCGGTAGCAGCGGCGGCAGGAGGCTCCGCCCACCTGCCCGGACATCATCAAAAACGCTTTGCGCATGCGCAGAAGCATTGCGTGTGCATGAAGCGCGCTCACACGCTCCTGTTCCAAAACCGGTAGCAAAGGTAAGTAGAACCCACTACTGGTGGGGTTTTCTTCTTGCCAACATTGGAAGGACTGTTAGGTATTGAATCCAGTCACCTCTGATCAAAAGATGGAGATGAGCAACAAAGTGCCCCCCCCCCTGGAGTTAGGTACCTAACTCCGGTCAGATTAAACATTATGAACCAGCAGCATTCAGCGAACTGCTGGAGAGGTTGTGGGGGAAAAGGAACATATTTCCATATGTGGTGGGAATGTAAATTTGTGCAAAAATTGTGGAAGATGGTGTTTAAGGAGATTGAAGAAATTGTTGGAATAAAGGTGGAAGAGGCATCAAAGATAGCATTACTCTCACTATTGGAAGATATAAAGTGTAAAAAAGAAACTAAAGAATTGACAACAAATTTGCTGACTGCAGCAAGATTAATGATTTCTAGGAACTGGAAGATACGAGGTGATTATTGTTTGGAAGAATGGTATAAAGAAGTTTGGGATATTGCCATAAATGATAAATTAACATGTAATATTAAAGTAAGGAGAGGCATAATAAAAGTGAATGAATTTGATGGAATTTGGAAACAGTTCCTAATGTTCGTGTTTGCTGGGGGAAGTGGGATACCACCACCAGAAGAGGTCTTAAGATTTTGGAAGCAGGAATGATCCCGAGGGGAAAAATAAATAAAAAAAAATAAGAAAATAAAAAAACAAAGCCCCCCCCCCAAATACCATTTGTTTCAAGCTCAACAAACCAGCCTGTGCAGCCGTGGCTTTCATGGGATCTTGTGGCTTTCATTACTGTATCTATAATTGGCTGACCATCTGCATCAGCATGTAGTCCTCAATAGAACTACATCTGAATGGAGGGAAACATGAAATGGGGTACCACAAGGTTGCGTCACAGGCCCAGTGCCCTTCAACATGTTCATAATTGATCTAGACAAGGGGATAGAAAGGGGGCTCATCGAGTTTGTAGATGATAGGAAACCAGTGGTGGGTTGCTGCCGGTTCGGACCGGTTCTCTGTATCCGTGAAAGTGGGCCCGCCCGCCCCCCCGGGTTATACTGACCTTTATCTCTGCTTCCGAAGCCCAGCTGATCAGGGGCGGCAGATTGAATTGCCGCTCCGCAGCTGTTTTCCGTGCTCCTTGCCTAGTTTGCAACACGGAAGTTCTATTTCCTCTGAACTGCGCACGCGCACGCAGCAAAGTGTGCAGCGAAGCGCGCACTCAGCGAACCAGTTGTAAAGCTGGTAGCAACCCATCACTGTACGAAACTGGGGGGAATTGCTAACACTTTGGAAGATAGGCTCAAAATCCAAAGGGGCCTTGACAGACTTGAACACGAGGCCATATCCAACAAGATGCAGTTCACTTAGGCAGGAAGAACCACATGCACAGGTAGAATACCAAACCGTAGTAACTGTGAGTGGGAGCTAAGTGTCCTAGGTATCCTCATACTTAAGTATGAGCCAGCAGTCTGCTGCAGCTGCCAAAAAAGCCAGTGCAGTCCTGAGCTGCATCAACAGAGAGATGGCATCAAGATCATGAAAAGTGATAATAGTGCTTTATGCTCAGGGGTGGGTTCTAATTTTTTTTACTACCTGTTCTGTGGGCGTGGCTTATTTTGAGGGTGTGGCTTGATGGTCGTGATGGTGGGCATGGCTTCATAGTCATGTGACTGGGTGGGCGTAGCTTCATGGTCATGTGACTGGGTGGGCGTGGCCAACTCAATGTCACTCACGTCAAGGGGTGCCTCACCTGGCCCCTCCCCTCCCAGCCATTCCTTGTCACACCCAGCCTCAACGTATCTATAGTTCTGTAAAAATGTTGTTCACCATTTTTCAACTTTATTATCTACATACTATAGATCAGTGATGGCAAACCTTTTTTCCCTCGGGTGCCGAAAGCACGCGCGCGCGTGCCCACACCCGTAATTCAATGCCCCCCC
>QLTV01002434.1:218921-258848 GCA_003457575.1 Thermophis baileyi
TTCTTCCCCAAACCCAAAAAACTTTAACCTTAGACTGTCTACTGTCGACCTCACCCCATTCCTAAGAGGTCTGTAAGGGGCGTGCATAAGCGCACCAGCGTGCCTACCGTCCCTGTCCTACTGTCCTATTGTCTTCATCTATCTGTATTCACTTTGATTATGTTTATGTTTATACCTATACCTGCTATCTTGTACATGTTTGACAAATAAATAATAAATAAAATAAATAAATAAATAAGAGTGAGCCTTTTTTCTGCCTAAAAGGATGTTTCCAGGGATATTCTATATAATAGAATATTATAATTAATATTATAATATTATAAGAATATTATAAGAATAGAATTATAAGAATATTATAATTTAATATTTCCTAGGATATTTCATTTTTCTAGGAGAGGGGTGGGTGCTAACTTCCTACAATGCCTTTGCTAACTGTAAAACTTTTTCTTTGAAGACGTTTCGCTTCTCATCCAAGAAGCGAAATGTCTTCTTCTTCCTCAAGGAAAAAAACACAAGAAAAAGAAAAAGAAAGTCCAGTTGCCTTTGAGAAAAGCTCCTTTGAGACAACCATGACCTGGATGACTGAGAATCTCCGTGGACATTTGGCTTAACTTGGAACCTGCAGCTGATCAGTTCATGACCTGCTCCACAGTCAGCACTTGGCCATGTCTTTGATGCTAGAGCTGAGCTCCTCCAACTCCTCTTAGCAATAAAACAGTCAGTTTGATTTCTTTATATCCCACCTGGCGATGTCCATGCACAGAGGCATTGTTTTGGCTGTTTGAAGACAGTCTTAGATCTGAAAGAAGTCATTGAAAGTGGCAGAAATTGATAAATCGTTATCTTGCTTCATTTCAGTTTCCTAAGCCATTCATTCAAACTACATTTTCCTTTTGAAGGTTTCTAACTTTGACATTCCATTTTTCAATCCCAAGCAGCATCTCTTCCTTCCGTGTTTGGCCAATTTAAAATTGAACTTGATCATAAAATTCATTGATCTCCTCTTCTTCTATATCAGTGATAGGAATGTAAATGTGGATGATCAAAGGATTGTCCACAAAGTTTAATTGATATGATTTGGTTATTGATTGCATGATAGCCAAGTGATTGTTCTTGCTATATCCTTACAAACTTTAAAAGCAACAGCATTCCTTCTTTGTTTTCCATGTCCTGAGTAATACATTGTGTAATCTTCTGAGTGAAATTGGCCAGTCCATCTCAATTTGCTGATGTCTAAGTGTCAATTTGTAGTCATTTCATTTCATCTTTCACTGTGTTGAGTTTTCCTATGTTTATGTCTCTTACATGCCACGTTCCTACTGCAATTCTAATTTTGCAGCTTTGGATTTACTTTTCTTGTATGGCAATTAGTATCAGCAACTAGACATTGGATATAGAATAAATAGAATAGAATTTTTTATTGGCCAAGTATGATTGGACACACAAGGAATTTGTCTTGGTGCATATGCTCTTAGTGTACATAAAAGAAAAGATACGTTCGTCAAGAATCATAAGGTACAACACTTAATGATAGTCCGGGTACAAATAAGCAATCAAATCATAGTAGGAACCAGTCAATATAAATCGTAAGGATACAAGCAACAAAGTTACAGTCATACAGTCATTTGTGGGAGGAGATGGGTGATGGGAACGATGAGAAGATTAATAGTAGTGCAGACTAAGCTCAGTGATCTGTTGTATTGTGCCAACTAGGGAACCAGGAATGTTATTGGCATGATTTTCTTTCAAAAAGTTTTTTCTGCAGTTCTAATTATCCTCTGTGTCTGTCTTGTTGGGTTGCAGAACCAAACCAGACAGTTATATATCTAGTGTGGTGAAAAGAAGGACTAGAGGTGACATGATAGCAGTCTTCCAATATTTGAGGGGCTACCACAAAGAAAAGGGGGTCAATTTATTTTCCAAAGCACCAGAAGGCAGGACAAGAAGCAATGAATGGAAACTAATCAAGGAGAGAAGCAACCTAGGAGAAACTTCCTGACAGTAAGAACAATTAATCAGGGGAACGGCTTCCCTCCAGAAGTTGTGGGTGCTCCATCACTGGAGGTTTTTAAGAAGAGACTGGAAAACCATTTCTCTGAAATGGTATAGGGTCTCCTGCTTAAGCAAGGATTGGACTAGAAGACCTCTAAGGTCCCTTCAAACTGTTATTCTGTTTTCATCTAACCATGTCATAAAGACCATTACTCGTCCAAAAGATCCTCAACTCTTCTGCACTAGCAGGTTGAGCGCCATCTTCCCAAGGGATCCATCAAGTGGTGCTACATCATCAGTCATTTTGCATTTTCCATCCATGTGGTTTTCTTGGTAAAAATACAGGAGTGGTTTGCCAGGGTGAACTGTTGCCATTGTCAATATAGTGGTGAAATGTCTCTGGAGCCTGCCTCTATTACTGCTACCTGATATAGGTGCCTGCTTGCTTTAGCTGGGATGACCTTCATCCTTGGTGACCTTGCTTTCCAACACCTTTGGATTTTGTTTTTGTGGCATTGCTGCCAATTACTACTAGATAATGTGTCCCTTTTGGCTGTTATTGATGGAGCTATAGGCCACCATTTCTACTTCAGCTAAAATAAAGTGCCTCCTATTGTGTAAATAATGATTTAATTATTAATAATGAAAAATTGTCTTTTCAAAGATGCCTTCTAGACCAGGGGTCCCCAACATGTGGGCCGTGGCCCACTAGTGGGCTGTGAGGGCATTGCAATCGGGCTGTGGAAGCAGCTGGCAAGTGCGTGCACACACATATCCTCACTTGCGCGAGCGGTGGGTAAGTGTGCTCCGGTTGTGTGACCGGCAGGCGCAGGCGCACGCTGCACGTGGAAATGGAGCTGTGTGTGTGTGTGCGCTTGCTGGCCGCTTGCGCGGAACCATCCCCTCTCCCCCCCCTCCTGCCAGTCTGCAAAGCCGGAAACGTTGGGGAACTCTGTTCTAGACCCAATCATAGGTGGCAAACAAACAGTAATGATACTGAACAAGTTGAGACTTTCAAATACCTAGAAATTATTTTTCATGCCACCGGCTCATGGAGGCTCCATGCTCAGGCCCTAATAGAGAAGTTCAGAAGAAGTAAAGCTGACATATTAAGAGTTTTTGGCATGATAGGATGTAATTCTATACCTGGTACTGTAAAATACTGTTTGGACCCAAAATCATGTCACAATTGTCCAATGGCTTCCAAATATGGGCATATAAGAACAATGAGAATCGGGCTTAAGGAATCTGTATTTGGTTGCTAACTCAATTCAATTCATGGAACCATTAATGTAAAAATTAATAAAATTGACCATTAATTGAATTAATGGTTTGAGCAGGGGATTGGATTAGAAGACCTCCAAGGTCCCTTCGAACTCTATTATTCTGTAATGCTCCTACCTGAACAGTACATGTTAGTTATTGGCTTGGATTGTTGGATTATTGGCTTCTTTGATTTTTCAAGACAAATTCCAGGTTTCTTGGTGAAAATGACTTGGTGTCAGCCTAAGCCATTGTGTATTCCCCAGCAATGTATTGATTCCAACAGGATTTGAGCAGGCCAAGGCATCTATCAAGCAACGTGACACAGAGATATGACTCTGCAAAATGATCTCAGACAGGCTCCACCATACATTAATTCAGTGAACCCATAAAAATGGTTGCTCTTGAATGTTATAATGTCTACAATGTTCTCACCCAAAACACCTGAAGAGCTTTTGCTCTTGCTTGCGAGAATGTCCTCCCCTCTTCTCTGTGAAAAGCATGAAGAGAGCTGCAGCTCAGTGCTTCAGGGGAGGGGGAGATGGAAACGGTGGGCCATGTGTCTCACTGCATTGCCTTTTTTTAAATAGAAATCTGCAAGAAATGTTTAGTTCCCCATGTATAACACAATATCCAGACAGACCAGAGGCTGCCTTGGTCTCTTAATAGCGGATTGGGTGGCAAGGACTTTTGACAATGCAGCCAGTTTTATGACAGGGCTATGATTAAACATGAAGAACTCCTCCTAGTGAGGGGATGCTGAGCAGTGGTGGGTTGCTGCCGGTTCGGACCAGTTCTCCAGTACCAGTGGCGGAAATTTTCACCCGCTCGCTGAACCGGCAGCGATGGCTGGCTGTCCACGTCCCTGAACTGGTTCTCTGGTCGCCGCGGCCCTGTAAAGAACGCTCTGCGCATGCGCAGAGCGTTCTGTGCATGTGCAGAGGGTCATTTCCGCAAAGTGACATAGGCGCGCACGTGATGCGAACCGGTAGGGAAGGTAAGTGGAACCCACCCCTGATGCTGAGCCTTAACTAGGCTTCTATCACTAAATATATTTTTTCTTCCCCCCCCCCCCATTTCTCCTTTTAAATATGCACATATCACTCTATGTTTCATTTTGCTATTTCTTTGTTATAATTGGTTGGAACATAATGCTCTTAATTCCAACAGGCCCTAGACTTAATGCAGGTTGTCCTTGACTTAAAACCATTCATTTAGTGGCCATTTGAAGTCTCAACGGTACTAAAAAAAGTGACTTACAACCTTGACTTACAACTGTCACAGCATCCCCACAGTTACATGATCAAAATTGGGCATTTGGCAACAAGCATGTAGTTATGATGGTTGCATGTGATCGCCATTTGTGACTTTCCTACAACAAGCAAAGTCAATGGGGGAAGCTGGATTTGCTTAACAACCATTTGGTCCACCTAACAATCATGGTGATTCACTTAATGACTGAAGCAAAAAAAGGTCGTAAAATTGTGCCTGTCTCATTTAACAATTACTTTGCTCAGCAACAGAAGTTTCAGTCCCAACTGTGGTCATAAGTCAAGGACTACCTGAATAAGTTAGCACAACCTTATATTCTCATAGTGTTTTATACATTCTAATATTATTTATGTCCTTTATAGCATTTACCTTATTCATTGTAAAATTTAATTGTAATTTTAAAGCATTCTTTTGTGTACCTGTAGTTTTATCTTAATAATTGTATATGTACCTTATTTACTCAATCAATATTGTGCTGGCTTAACAAGGTTTAGCCTAGAATTAAGAACTGTCTCTTTAAGACATAGCATTCTGGGGAATGTAGTCCATGCCATGTAGTCCATGCCATGTGATCATAACTGTGTACTCTTATTGTTCATTGAAGTATGCCTGGGGGGCAGGAGTAATTGAAGTACGCTATCCCAAAGGAAGTCATTTTCAAGCTATCTACCGGGAAAAGATGTAGCAACGAGATGGGGAGCATTAATCCTTTTTTACAATATTCGTGATGGTTCTAGATTATGACTGTAGATTTTGATTCAGAACAAATATGACTTTTTATTTTTATTTCTATTTAGTGTAATTGTTATTTATTAGCTATATGGTGATCTGTGACTGAAATAAAAACCGATTAACTATATACCCTGCGTAAAATATTTTATACCAGTCCTCTCTCAAACCATAGCATGTGATAAATTTTATAGATTTGTTCCACAGTTCTTCCCATTTTTGAATTGGAACTGTTTCTTTGAAGTTTTGCATCCAGTTTACCACCCGTTTTATTTGCTTTATGTCACATCTAAGTAGACGTTTATATAGGTGGACTAGCAGGTGGGCTTGACTCTCCGAGGCATTTCGACTTCTGTTGTTCTCTTAATCTCCTCTCTTGTTTTTGAGGCCTGATTTTATTCTTCCAGCAATTTATTGGTGGCTAAGCTCTTTTTCGAAAGCTGTTCTGGGGGTGCTGCTCCTGCTTCAATATACATGTACCTCTCTTCCATGCCAAAATGTCTGCCACAGGAAACGCTTTGTGGCAAAACAAGCCAGAAATCTGCCATGCACACCTTGATGATCGAATCAGCAACCAGCCGCAGAACCCAGCCCTCTTTCTCAGTTTAGAAAATTAAGCTTCTGTGAGGCACAGGATTTAACCCCTCCCCCCCCCGCAGATCTGGTGCCCTTTCAAAGGAGTGCCAAACCCATGTTTAAAAAATAGGCCAATGCACTTCGAAAGCTCAGAGATGCTCTGTAGACACCCGGACCTGGGAGGGGAGGAATGTGTGTGACAGCAGCAGCCTCAAGCAACCAGTAAAAGTTTGGTTTTGTTGTTGTTTTGATAAGAGATGGGTGGCAAATACATTTAATAAATAAATATAAATAAATAAAAGCTGGGCAACTGATCCCAGCCCCTTACCAGTGATCAGTCACATCATTGATCAAGCATGGCAGGTTGTGTCCGTGACAAAACAGGTATGAAAGACAACACTAAGCTGCCTCCACTGTGGGCTGAGAAGAAGATGAGAAAAATCTCCTCCAAAAATGTCAGTGGAGCACATTGGTGCCAGGGCTGAGGGGTGTGAGACCCCTCCTGTTGTGTTTCTTCTGACATTCGGAGCTGCCTTCTTTGCTGAAAGGCTGGATAATGCAGGAAAATATTATGCATGGAGGGGCCATGCTGATCAGCTGCCCAACTATTTTATTTTTCTGTTGAGGTGAAAACTCAGAATGCTTTCTTTGGCACGTGGCCTTTACCTGCACGTCTGGGGATTCTGCCCTTTGTCGGGGAAAGGGGTCTTCATTCAATTCAATTTGAAGTTCTGCTCCCACCATCCTCATTTATCCTCACAAAAGGTGAGGCTGACTCAACCAAGGGCAGCAGGAAGCTTTGTGACTGACAGGTCTTTGAAGGTGGGTTCCCCCAAGGCTGAGACTAACTGCTGCAGACTCATTGTGCCGGGGTTTTCCGTTGGAAAAGAAAGGCAGGGCGAAGGAGAAGATGAATCTCAAACGATCAGATGAAAAGGGCCCTACCAGGAGCTTGGAGATGAGATGAGCTTGACAGGAGAGAAAGGATGGACCTGGGCCTCCCAGGTGGGGGTGGGAGTTTTAATCTGGGCTCCCTTTGCCGGGCCTTTGATTAGAGCCTTCCTGCTGCTTTATTACTCCATAATTTACACGATGGCTGGAGGCAGAAAAAACGCTAAGAGACATTATTAAACTTTTACCCACCTAATGACACTTGAGAATTTACTAGTGCCGCTCTTGGCTGGATTACTTCAGCCTGCAAAAAGCAAGGCGAGAAAGAGGCAGGCGTCGCAGGATGCCAAATTAATTTTCCAAAAGCACCTGCATGGGGGTGGGGGTGGGCAGAAAAACAAAGGAAAGAAAGAGCTGTTCCTGGCCGAAACAATGCATTTCTGCACAGGGTCAGAAGTGGAGCGGGAGAAAGAGAAGACGTTGTAAGAATTGAGAGATGTGTGATCTCGGCCCTTCATCCTCTGCAAAGTATGTGCAGACACAACCGTGGCAGCAGATGAGACTGCTAAGGTAGAGAGCTGCTCCTCATGGGTGGTTTAATTAGTTTTCCTGCTTGTTGCAGAGAGTAGATGCAATAATAAACACATGTTCCTAGAGTGGGGAAGGATGATAGGGAAACCACAAAGGTCTTTAAAATAAAGCTTGCTCAAAATACTCATTGCTATAGGATGCGCGCACAGATAACAACCTGATCCTGTTGTTAGTTTCTCTAACCCCCATACCTTTTACCTTAAACTGTCTACCGTGGACCTTACACGTTTCTTGAGAGGTCCCTAAGGGGGCATGCATAAGCGCACCAGCGTGCCTACCGTCCCTGTCCTACTGTCCCCATTTGTATGTACTCATTTTAAGTGTTTACGGCTATGTTTTGCTTCTTTATATCCATTTATTTGTGCCATTTTTTCATGTGTCCTGTTTCCTTGCACTTGTTGACAAATAAATAAATACTGTAAATAAAAAATAAAATAAATAAATATTTTACTAACCTTTTTACTTTATCTATTTCCGTACACACAGGTGTGTTTCCTGCTTATGTAACCAAGTACAGTATAAATGTCTGGCAAAGAATTCACTCGGAGTCTTTTACAGCTCTATGGGAGGACCCACCTTTGTCCAGATCTGACTGACTCAGTGTCTATGGAAATTCTCAATCATCCAGGTCGTGGTTGTCCCAAAGATGCTTTTTTCAAAAAGGCAACTGGACTTTCTTGTTTTTTTCCTTGAAAAAGTTTCGTTTCTCATTCAAGAAGCTTCTTCCGTTCATGGCAGAGTACTTGTTCTTCATACAGAAGACTCCAGGATGGCTCCACTCTGCCAGGCAATCAGTGTGGGGATTCCCTCCCGCTGATAGGAACCGTAGAAACCTGAGGAGGTATGTAGGCATCCTCTTAGGGGGATTGGCATCGCCTGGACACTAATAAGTTAAAATGACTACTATTGATCTATGTCAGATCAAGGATTGAGTGACAACTGAATACAAGGCAGAGGGTGAGCCCCAAAGAACAAATATTTTGAACCCACATTCTGCAGAAATGACATTTTTACAGAAGGGACTTGGTCATAGGGCAAGATTGCTGGCTTGCTAAGGAAACAGAGCAGAGTAGGGGTGTGTGGTCTCAGCCTCACAACACAGTGCCACTCTTTTGAATACCTAGCTTTCTGCTCCAACAGTATGCTAATTTCATAAAAAACAAATCATTAATTTTCTTCACGTCACCAACAAATATATTCCTGCAAATTTTGCATATTTATTCAATTATTAGGAAACGGTTTTGCTTGAAAACTCAATTAATTTAGTATCTTCTCTTGCCAACCCAACCAAACTTCATTATTTCTCTCTCCCTTTGTTTGAGAATATTTGATTTCCCCCGTCTGTTCTTTTGTCTCTGCTTAGATAGCCAACCAATCCCCTCCCAAATGTTGTTTTGCTGACTTTTCTCTCCCCCCCCCCAGGATCCTCCCTCTTCATTTTTTTGTATAGGGCAGTGATGGCGAACCTTTTTTTCCTCGGGTGCCGAAAGCGCGCGTGCGTGCGTGCCCACACCCATAATTCAATGTGCGTGTGACCCCCCCCGCTCCCGCCCGACTTCCGGTAGGCCCGTTTTTCGCCCTCCCCAGGCTCCAGAGGCTTACCTGGAGCCTGGGGAGGGCGAAAACGGCCTCCCCGCCCCCCCGGAGGCCCTCCGGAGGCCAAAAACGCCCTCCCGGAGCCTCCGCGTGAGCCAAAAATCAGCTGGCCAGCGCGCACATGCGTACTGGAGCTGAGCTAGGGCAACGGCTCACGTGCCGGCAAATATGGCTCCGCGTGCCACCTGTGGCACGCGTGCCATAGGTTCGCCATCACGGGTATAGGGGGAACCCTCCAACTGGATTCCCTTTCCGTTGCACACACACCGCCCCCCAAAAAAAGCTTGAGTTTGCTGACATTGGTCTGAGAAGGCTGTGATTCTTTTTTTTATATATAATTTTTTTATTATTAAAAAAGAAGTTGGACATGGTGCAACCGTCCTGGTATTACCTCCGCCATACAAGCTAAAATATAGCACAAGTATCTTATGTGCTCAGCATACATTACTAATTATATACACCTATTTGACCCCTTATAAACATTGATATTTACATATATTACATCATCTTTCGGTCTACACATCCTCGTTCTTTTCCATTCTGGCTTCCATTCCTCAAATCCAACCATTGATAAAATCTATTCCAAATCTCATAGTATTCTGTCTCTCCTTTATTTTTTAATTCCAGCGTCAATCTATCACATTCTGCACAGTCTAATATTTTCTTTATTATCTCCCTTTCTAGAGGTATGTTCTCATTCTTCCATTGTTGGGCATAAACCATTCTCGCTGCTGTTGTGATATGCAATATTAAATATGTTAACCCTATACTGTGGTCTTCTGCTATAATTCCTAATAAAAATAGTTCTGGTTTAAATTCCAATCTCTGTCCAGTCATTTCTTCCAGCCACATCAGAATCCTTCGCCAGTAGTCTTTTGCCTTTCTACATGTCCACCACATGTGGTAGTAGGTGCCTGGTGATTGGTCACATTTCCAGCATTTAGGTGATAAATTTCTATACATTTTGGCTAGCCTAGCTGGTGGTAGATGCCACCTGTAGAACATTTTATATAGGTTCTCCTTGTACGATGTGGCAAGGGTTAATTTCCTATTTCTTTCCCACAATTTTTCCCACTTTTCCAATTCAATATTGTACCCAAAATTCTTTGCCCATACCACCATTGTCTCTTTAACTTGTTCTTCCTGCATTTTGTAGTCTAATAAATATTTATACATTACTTTAATCATTTTCTCATCTGTCCCCAATAGAAGTTTGTCTAATATCGTTAAACCTCTGTTGATGCCCCATGTTTTCACGTCTTTCATATAGCATAATTGAATTTGTAAGTATGACCACCATTCCAATTCTACCCCTTGTTCTTTTAATTGCAATCTCGTTTTTAGTCCCCCCTGTTCGTCTAATATATCCTTGTATGTCACAATTTTGCTCCAGTTAATGAGATTTGGATGTACCAACGCTTCTAGGGTGGAGAGCTGGATCGGTATTTCCATGTAGTTCTGTTTTTTTATTTTGTTCCATACCCCCAGTAGGGCCTGCCGTATATAGTGTCTTTGGAAGTATTGATGTACGTTATGTCTTTCATACCAGAGGAAAGCATGCCATCCTGCTTGAATATCATGGCCTTCTAGTATTAATAATCTCTTGTTCCTTAAGGTTATCCATTCTTTAACCCAGGTGATCGTTGCCGCTTGATGATATAGTTCCCAGTCAGGCAAACCAAACCCTCCTCTTTCTTTGGACTCGTGGTGTAGTTTCAATTTAATTCTTGACTTCTTTCCTTGCCATATAAATTTCGACACAGTTTTATTCAAATTTTCAAAATATTTTCTCTCTAATTTTATAGGTATATTTTGAAATAGGAAGAGTAGTTTTGGCAGAACATTCATTTTTATTGCCGTTATTCTGCCCATAAAGGAGAGTTGGATGGTCTTCCATCTCTCCAGATCTGCCTTTATTTGGTTTATTAATGTAATATAATTATTAAATTATGAGAAGGCTGTGATTCAGGGAGGGTGGGAATCCAGCCTTGGTATTGGCATCTTGGGTGAACCAAGCCCTCCTGTGAAAGTTTACCATGATTTCTTGGGTAGTGCATGATGTGTGAACCTGTGTTTAGCACTCGGCATTTAGGTGAGCCCAGCCTTTCTGCCTGCCACATGCACATTCCCATGTATCCATGATGCTTCTCTTCTGCTGCCCTTATCTCAATCCTGGCACTCTGCTGTGTTCCCACTCACCCCCAGGCTATCCACTGCCCTCTGCGTCTCCCCACAGTTCTCCCCACTGTTTGCCCCACTCAACTGGGGCTGGCAGGAAGATGATCTATAGAAACCACTTTTTTTCACGGTTTCTGAGTCATTGCCAGGCAGAGCCCTACCTCCAGTTCCAACCAAGCCCCAGTGTGATTCCAGTCCTCCAGTCTGATGACTAGAAAGGAAGGATCCTGCTGCTGGGCTTCTGGTGCTGGGCCAGTTGCAAAAGTCCTGGGTGCAAGGAAGGAAATGCCTTGGCTTGTAGGAAGAAGTCCAGGAAGTTCTCATCAGAAGATGACAGAGTTATAGCTTGAGGTCCTTCCCATGTTGTGTTACAGGTAGCCCTCAACTTAGCACAGTTTGTTTAATGACTGTTCAAAGTTACAACAGAACTGAAAAAAAGTGACTTATGACCATTTTTCACTCTTACAATCTTTGCGGCATCCTCATGGTCAGGTGACCAAAATTCAGATGCTTGGCAACTGACTCATATTTATGACGGTTGCTGTGTCCCGGGGTCATGCAACTTTCTGACAAGCATTAGGGATGTCAGATTCACTTAACAATGGTGCTACTAACTTAGCAACTGCAGTGATTCACTCAAGAACTGTGGCAAGAAAGGTCATAAAATGGGGCAAAACTCACTTAACAACTGTCTCGCTTAGCAAGAGAAATTTTGAGTTCAATTGGGCTCAATTGTGGTCGTACGTTGACTGCAACTATAGTTGTTTAGCAGAATATGAGTCTGAAGGGCCCTCGCTGAGCATTAAGCAATCAGCAGCAGATCCTGGAACTATTTCTTTCCTTTTCTTCTAAAAATCTGTCCCACTTCTCATCCTGAACTCTGAAAACTGGTTTGATTGTGGTTTACTCTGGTTGGCAAACCTTTGGCAAGGAATAAACTCTTGTGATTAGCCTGGACTTAATTGTTCATTAATCCACCTCTCAACATGCAGAGAACTAATGAAGTAATTAAAGAGGCTTCATCGTCTCTCAGCAAGTCCAATCAATAGCTTATCGTCCTTTTTCAGGGCAGGAGAAGAAAAAGGAAACACTTCAGGAACAGAAAGCGCAAAATCCAGAACCCCCAGGGTGGAGGAGGAGGAGGTGTCTCTCAAGTTTGCTTTAAACCTGATGGGAAAAGTCTTACGGTTCATGCATAAATGGAATCACCAGGAACATTTTTTTAAAAAAAAAATGTAATTTCAGATTTCTGACTTCTTTTTAACTACCATTTGATGGTTCCAAAGTAAAGTGTTATTTTAATTCTTTGTTCTCCCTGCTGCCATTATTCTTTTGTTCTTGTGACCTTTATTCCCTCTTCTCTCCTGGCATTTCTTCTTTCCGTCACTTTTCAACATCATACTTTCAATGAAGTAATAAGCAGATATCCGTGAATCCAGGACCATCACAAACGCATAGTTGTATCTATAGCTGAAGATACAAGGAATTATTCTTGCTGTTTCTTCCTTTGCTGCCTTAAGCGGGCCAGGCTATTGCTAGGCCAGACATTTGTTTGTATACAGTGAGAAAAGTCCTTCACTCTCCATATCTCGTTCATGTTGTGCTCTAGTTTAGCTCCTCCTATTGGGCTGCTGAGAACTCCATAAGCGTAGAGGCTCAGGCCTTGTGTACGTCAACAATATGGCCAGGTTCACACAACATGCCAGATCAGGTTAAAACAGGGTGGTGCAGCATAAGGCTCAGCTTATGTTGTGGGAATTCATCCCTCATCTTAGCACTTTAGGTGTACCACAACATCACATTAAACAATAATTTGGTTGTTTTTGCTTGGGCATATTCTTTGTGGGAACAAAGCAGTGGAATTTTGTTAACCTGAAAAAATTAAATGTTAAACGGATGTATTGTGTTAACTCACTTGATTGATTTTCATGTTTACTGTTTGACACACAAAGCCTCTGGGAAGCTCTTTTTCCCAGGCCAAGTCACTGACCTTTGCTCCCGTCTTTTTAATTCAAGAGGGTCAATATAAGAAACAACAGCAATAAAACATTGTGCTAAGAATGAACCAAATTATTGATAATGCCAGATGGAGATGATTTTTTAAAAATCTAAGAGTCTCAATATCTGTCATTAAAGAGAAAGTTATGTTTAAAAGGTTGGTCTACTGAACAAAATGGAGGAATAGACTTTCCTGAAAGTCTAGGAAAAGTCAGAAGAAAGGAAGGAAGGAAGGAAGGAAGGAAGGAAGGAAGGAAGGAAGGAAGGAAGGAAGGAAGGAAGGAATTTCCCAAGATTTTTGTACACACTTTAGAACATGAATTCCCTTGCCCAAATGGGAAAAATAAAACTAACAAAGTGATTCCACTGTTGAAGACAAACACACTGTGTTTATTGGTATTACCTCCAGCAGTGTCTGCAACAAGGGAGTCATCATAACACACATTATAAAAAAAGGACAAGGCTTTGAGGACATGGTTGTGGTTGCTATTGTGGGAGGAAAATCTGTAAGAGGGATCCTGTGACTCGGGGTGGGTGGGTGGGTGGGTTTCAGGACCAGGTGAAGCCCCTGGAACCATTTGGCAGTGTTCCAAAAGAGAGACAACTGGCTGTCTCGATAGAACTCCAAGACCATAAGGCACAACTGGCTTTGATTGATTTATTTAGTACATGGCATCTATTGAGGTCATGCAGTCATTGATATACCATGCTAATAAAACACATTATACATACAAATACAAAGAGCTTTGCCTTAGTTTTGGCACGGCCTGTCCCGATTCTATTCAGGTGGCTCCATATTTTTTGTTCCTGGAAGTGGTTTTGTTGGATCTGCATAATCTGTTTGGTTATAATGATTGAAGGTCGCTCTTTTTAATTGTCATTCTTCATCTAGATCATAAGATTGTGGTGGGTTATCCCAAACTGGTTTCCTAGGCTTAAGCCTGGTGTGCGGTAATTCTATTACTGATATTTAACTGTGATGGCTCAGCAGTTTAAGACACTGAGCTTGCCAGCTGAAAAGCTGACAGCCCAGGTTCAAGACCTGAGCGCCGGGCAATGGGGTGAGTTCCCGTTCCTTGTCCCAGCTCCTGCCCACCCAGCAGTCTGAAAGCATGCAAATGTGAATAGATTAATAGGTGCCATTCGGGGGGAAGGTAACAGCATTCCGTGTGCCTCGGCATATAGTCATGCTGGCCACATGACCACGGAAGTGTCTTCAAACAACGCAGACTCCCTCAGTTAAGAAACAGAGATGAGTCCCGCTCCCGAGAGACGGACACAACTGGACAGGAAACCTTTATTTGTTAATTCTTTCTAACATTGGCCCTTCTGATCTCACACAACAACAACAGACAGTTCTAGAGTGGAATAAGAGAAACAGGCTACTGACTCCCAGAGACACAACTGGTGGAAAACTGGTTATAAAAAGGCAAAAGATCCAAGTAGGCTCCCTAACTCTGCTGGGCTTCACCCATTGAATCTCAGACTGCTTCAGCCGGCTTCAGCTGCCTGACCAACTTCCTCTCAAGACACTCTGCTAAAAGCTTGCTCGGTTGCTAAACAAGAGCTGCACTGCTTGAACCTCTTGCTATGCTCAGGAGCCCTGGGCCAAAACATTTATTAACATTATTGAAATTCTTCCACAACATACCGTATTTTTCGGAGTATAAGATGCACCAGAGTATAAGACGCACCTTAGTTTTTGGGGAGGAAAATAGGGGAAAAAATTCTGCCTACCAGGTATTCATCTGGCTAGTCCTTAGACTGGTCAGCTTCAGCACATTAGTTCGCTCGCTGGTTTTGAGGTTGGGGCTGGTTGGGGCTGGTTGGGGCTGGTTGGGGCTGTGCTTCTAAAGCACAGCTGATCGTCAGAGGGAGTAGCAATTAGAAAAGCAGGCAATGCACCGAAGATCGCTTAGCTTGTGTTGGGGCTGAAAAACAGCTTCAAAAGCACAGCTGATCATCGGAGGGAGCTCCAGTGACTAAAGCAGGCAAAGCGCGGAAGGGGTAAGAGAAGGCAGCAGCTGTTCTGGGTAGCCATTTTGGGCACCGCGGGTCGATGGTTTGGAGGCTGAAAACGCAACATGCGGAGCCCAAAAACACAAGCCATTGTCGGTGGCAATCTCTGCAGCCAGGAAGAGGACACGTGGAGGCCGAAGGGTAGGGGCCAGCGGGTGGACGGGGCTACATTCGGAGTATAAGACGCACCCAAATTTTCTTTTACGAGGGAAAAAAGCCTCTTTTAGGAGGGAAAAAGTGCGTCTTATACTCCGAAAAATATGGTATCTGTATTTGACTTTTTGACCCTTCTCTGTTCTGTTGGTAGCAGGGAAAAGATTACTACATATAAAACCTGAGCTGTCTGTTGAGCATCAGGGGCATTGCGGGGAAAAGGCCCTGTTTGGTTTACCAAATATCCCGAGTGCAGACGACACCATGAAGTAAAGGTGGCCCTGGGGCCCACGGCTTTGGCTTTGCAGTTTCCGCCCTGGTTGTTGCTCCATCCTTTGAGTCTCTTTTCCTCTACGTTAAAGCTCTGTGCATAAAGTTTATGGGTCCTGCTGGGGCACTTCATCTGATTACTTTCCTCCAGCAAATGCTTGTGGATTGAGTAGAGAAAAGTCTGTAAATCAGCAGCAGCCCCTTCATCTCCTCACACCTTTTCTCCATGGCTCTCTCGCCCCATGGTTCTGGCTGGGAGACAAAGGAAAGTGCCCACTGGAGAGGGAGAAAGGCCCACTGGTTAGAGATTACAGGCTGGGCAAGGCTGGAAAAAGTCTCAAGTAGCAAGCTTCCTGCCTACAATTAAACAGGCAGCAGTTCTTTTAAATAGACTTTTAAAATCCAAGGGCCTGTAAAAATGGCAAATTGCAGCTACTCCATCCTGAGCCCCACTCCTTCCCCCATGATTGCACCCAACTTCCAATCCTCCCCCAGCACTTGTAACCCAAGGCGTGCAGTAGGTCATCTCTGGGGCAGGTAGCCACCTGGAGATCCATGCCACCCAGGCAGGGTTTTTTTTTTTGGGAGGAAGGGGGGTTGGATGGTCTACTGTCTTTTCTGGTCTGTAAGGGAGGGTGGTCATTTGGCTGTCCTGGGCTTGCCTCTGACCTGCCACCCTTTTCAAAAGAGATGCCTTGCATTTCTCTCTTTCTCTCCTCACTTCTTCTAAAATGGCAGTGGCTCCTTTTGATCTTCTGCAAACCAGTGGTGGGATTCAATTTTTTTTACTACCGGTTCTGTGGGTGTGGCTTGGTGGGTGTGGCTTAGTGGGTGTGGCAGGGGAAGAATACTGTAAAATCTCCGTTCCCACCCCACTCCAGGGGAAGAATACTGTAAAATCCCCATTCCCTCCCCACTCCAGGGGAAGGTTACTGCAAAATCCCCATTTCCTCCCGATCAGCTGGGACTCGGGAGGCAGAGAATAGATGGGGGAGGGGCCAGTCAGAGGTGGTATTTACCGGTTCTCTGAACTACTCAAAATTTCCGCTACTGGTTTTACGAACTACTCAAAATTTCCGCTACCAGTTCTCCAGAACTGGTCAGAACCTGCTGAAACCCACCTCTGCTGCAAACAAGGAAAGTTGATGGTTCCTTCAGCATGATTTGGTGATTTAGGAAATTCACCTTTCAATGCTCAGACTCAGACCTATAAAGAATTTGTCAGAGAAAATCTACCCAGGGCTATCGCTTAAAAAACCCGGCTAAGAGAATTAGACATTTTAGCGAGAGTATATTTTATTCATCAAATTTATATGGCCATCCATCTAATGAAAAAGTGACTGGGTAGATTAGGGAAATACTGTGGACCTGATTTACTTAGACATCAGTAAGACATTTGACAAAGTAGACCTCAACCTACTTCTTGATAACATAGAAAAATGTGGGTTAGATAGCATCACCACCAGATGGATTCATAACTGGCTGACCAACTCCACTCAATGTGTAGTCCTCAATGGAACTACATCTGCATGGAAGGAAGGAAACAGTTGGGTACCCCAAGTTTCCGTCTTAGGTCCAGAATTCTTCCACATCTTCATAAAATGATTTAGATGAGGGAATAGAAGGGGAGCTCATCAAATTTGCAGATGACACCAAGCTGGGAGGAATATCCAACACTTTAGTCAACCCACAGTCTTAGGCAACCTAGATGGGAGATGGCATCCACACCAAAGGGGTCAATAATTGCCATGTCCAGGACTAGCAGAAGGGAAGGCAAAACAGCCTCCATGTAGAGGGACGTTTCACAATACCTTGCCACTCTACTGTGATGCCCCCTCGCCAGGCCACCGCTGGTACCCCCAGACTCCTAACATCCTGGTTGGCCTCTCAGATGGAGAGCAGCCAGGGCACAATTCCTAGCAACAGTGATCAGGGTTGTACAGAGCTTCAATGGGCAGATGACCTCCATCATTAGCATACAACCAGAATCTCTCAGCATCCCTGACCAACTGCAAGAAATGCCCAGTCCTCCACCAACCCAGCCAGCCTGGCAGCCAACTGAGGCCCCTCAACCATCTTTCCAACATGACCTCTAACAAACCCCCACCAATGAAAAAAATCCACAGGGGCAAAGTGTCAGCAGTGATCCAGCACACAATGCATTGATTCTGCATCTCCCACAGTGGTGCTTGGGCTTCTAAGCACCTGTGTCTGAAGAGGAATTGTTCCTCTTTGGCACAATGAAATATTCCAGTCTGTGGCCTTTAGATGTACAATGTGGCCTATGAACAAGCATCTTCCTTTTACGTTTGGCTCAGGGTATTCTATGTCAAATCAGGCAGCTCAATTTGTGTTGAAGCCCCTGCTCCACAACCACACTAGAGCAGCCGGAGAATTTGGGGGAGGGGACGGAGGTGGTGGGGGGGAAGGCTACACAATCTGTATTCACACTGAAGAGCCCCAAATAATACTACTCATATAAAGTTACAGTTGGTGGATGGTTTGTTGAGCGTCCTCCTTCAATAAACTTTCAACCCATAATTTTATTGAAATCAGCCAAGCCCTCGGAAATGTTTGCGTACCTTAATGACTAAGGAAGGGAGCATAAAAGTCTGATATTACACCAAACCCTTGGCTTATAATTGCCACCGCTTATGTACTTTGCATTTCACTCCTGAGAAATAGATGCCAGCTTCCAACCTTCTCAAACTAAGAGCTTCGGGCTCAAATTAAATGTAAATAGACTGCTATCTTGGTTTTCCCTGTTCCTCATTTTTCACACTGAAAAGCCAGCTTAAAGGCTGGCAGGAAGAACAATGTAGACACAAAGCTACAAATTCCTTTAATACAAAAGTCTTTTGGGGGTGGGTGGGGTTAAGAGCATTTGCTTGCCAAATCCAATATATTTTGAATCCCCACAAAAGAAATCATAATGTCTGAAAGCTCGGAAGACAAAACCTCTGGTCCCGTTGACCAACCCAGATTGGATCCTACAATGTCTGACAGTTGAGGCAAATCGGGGACTCGGGGGACTTAGGGGACTGCACATTGCTGAGAAGAAAATCTGGACAGTTCAGAAAAAGGAGATTAAAGAGGATGACCAGCTCTGTTTCAATAGCTCTCCTTTTCTTTTTTTCCATGCTTAAATGCAGTGCATCCTATTTCTTTAGTGTCAGGGTGGTGAGGTTAATAAAAACTTTGAAATAAATTGTTATTATATTTGTGTACATTTCTTCGCTGCCATGCATTTTTGCTTCTTTTCTCCCTACATATTTTCAAGCAATTTCTGTAACACAATGCATTTTTAACATAAATTCCACTAGCTCCATAGTAGGAATAGAATGAAAAGGGAATGAATGGTATACTTTCTTATGCAGCATTTTTTCTATTGTGATTTGTTTTGTTTTCGTTTTTGCTTTTTGATTAGTTGGTAGAAACTTTGCAAAATTTGAAGAGGTGTAAATAAATAAATAAAAAACCTAAGTTTCAGGATCCGATCTAGGGAACAGAGGTTTAATCTTCCAAGCTTTTGGACTCCTGCTGGAGCCCATCTTCAGGGAACTTCTCTCTAGCAGAGCGTGTGCTTTGGCCTGTTTTGTGTGTGGTATTTATATGTGCTTGGTTGTGTGTGGATTTTTAGTTGTTGATTGGGATGTTGATGACTGGCTATTAAGTCATTGGCTGTTGTATCCTTGCGCTGCCAAGCCCTCACCTCCTAAGTACCTGATAAGCTGGTGGTAAATCAGCACTCTTGTTGGCTGACAAGGGGCCCATTTCTCAGGCTTCAATCTGGCTGTTTTTGTGCCTCCTCGTCCAACAATCTTAAGTTTCAGTTCATGCATAGATTTGAAACTGCAAAACGGGGGAAGTTTGTATGAAGGCATAAACCAAATGAATGTTTCCAATATCACTGTCATTGAGTGGAGGCATGCAGCATCCTCACAGCTTGGACTCTCTGGCACTCAGTAGCCAGGGGGCTGCTTGGAGGGTGAGCTACGTGGGGCTCTTATATTGCCAAGATCCTGGTCAGTCTGAAATTGGGTAGTAGTTGTCCTTGTTTCAGGGTCTTTCCAGGCTCTGTTAAGGTGAGCAAGAGAAACCTGGGAGCTGCTTTAGAAGTCTGACTTATTTATGGGGAGAGGCTGGAAGCTCTTTGTGGGAAAGGAAACTGAATAAAAAAATAAAATAAAAAAATGAATATATAAATTAATCAAAAAAACTCAAAGGGCAGACTTGATGGACCACTCGTCTTTTTCTGCCATCAGTTTTCTATGTTTCTCAGGCTGCACCAGCTGCTCACTGATTCCGAATAACGAGTCCTTTCTCAAAGCAGCACTCTGAGCTTCCAACAGCTTAGAGGAGGCTTCGACCTGCTTTTCAGCACCTCACAAATTCCTCTGCATGAAAGCAGCGGAAATGAAAGAAGACAGGCAGAACTGCCCGACTCAGTCAAGGTCTAGCAAGGAGAAAGCTTGATCTCATCGATGAAATTGAAATGTACCTGCTGCAAATGAAGAAGCTGAATTAGTTGCGAATGCATCTGAGACTTGGCAACTACTTAGAAAGAAAAAAGTGAAGTGGGACATTATTTATTTTAAAGAATTCACTTCCGAGAGTAAACATGAAGCATTTTTAAATGAGACTTGCTGGAGCACAAACCTCAGAGCAATCAACCAAATGGAAAGAAAGAAAGAAAGAAAGAAAGAAAGAAAGAAAGAAAGAAAGAAAGAAAGAAAGAAAGAAAGAAAGAAAGAAAGAAAGAAAGAAAAAAAGAAAGAAAGAAAGAGGAGCTCGGATATAAAGCAGGAGATGTAGAAACCAAGCACAGGGTCAGTCAAAAGGGACTTCAGTGACTATACGCCAGTGCCCAAAAGTATGAGGAATTAACAGGGAGAATTTGAAATCACCCTTTTATATGAGGGCAGATGCGACATCATTGCCATTCCTGAAACTTGGTGGGATGAAATCCATGACTGAAATGTACAACTAGAGGGATTTAAACTGTTCAAAGAACCCCAGACCTAATAAAAGAGGGGGTGGAGTTGCACTATACTCTATATGAGAAATAACTATACCTGTATAGGAATGCAACAGAACAAAGATGAAAACCCTCTCAAATGCATTTGGGTTATATAAAAGGAAAAAGGAATGGGTGTATACTACAGGCCACCCAACCAAGCAGAAGAAACAGATGAAGTTTTTGCTAATCAGTTAACCAACATTTGTAGGAAACACACCACAGTTGTAATGGGGGACTTTAACTACCCTGACCTCAACTGGGAGACAAACTCTGCAACAAATGGGAGTTCGAACAGATTCCTGATGAACCTAACAGGCTCAGAACAAACTAAGGCTTGTAACAAATGTCAAAAATAATAAAACAAGCTTTCAACATCTAAAAAAAAAAAAACCAAGAAAAAAATCAAGGAAATAATCGGTCCACTAATGGGAGAAGGTGGCAAAAAGGTGATAAGCAACAGGGAGAAAGCTGAACTACTGATTCATTCTTTGTATCTGTCTTTACACAAAAGGGAAAAAAATAGCCCAACCTAACAAAAGCAGTACCGTAAAAGGCAGAGTAGGAAATCAAAATAGGCAAAAAAATGGTGAGGGGACACCACTTTAGATGAGTTCAAATCATCAGGACCAAGTGGATTACATCCCAGGGTTCTGAAGGAGCTGGCAGATGTGATCACGGGATTATTGAACCATATCTTTCAAAAATCCTGGGGAACTACCGAACTACTAGAGGACTGAAAAATAGTTGACATGATTCCCATTTTCAAAAAAGGGAAAAAATGGATCCAGGAAACTACAGATCAATCAACTGGGCATGAATACCAGGGAAGATCCTGGAAAAAATAATCAAGCAATGAACACCTAGAGCAAGCAAAATTATAACCAGAAGCCAACATGGGTTTGTCAAAAACAGATCATGCAGACATACCTTACTGCAGGGGTGTCAAACTCAAGGCCTGTGGGCCAGATCCGGCCCACGGGCTGCTTAGATCCGGTCTGTGGGGCCAGCCTGGAAATATCAAAGGACCGGCCCACGGTGCCTCTGGTAGCCAAAATGGGGTACCCCCCCCATGCCCCATTTTTTGCCTGGACGGCCTCCTGCAAAATCCTGCAGCAACCACAATTCCCTCACTAACCTGCTTTCCAGCTCCGTTCTCCAGCATGCAAGGCAACAAAAGAAGATCATGTGACTACCAGTAAAAAAAAAAAGTTCAATCAGACCTTCTAACTTCACAAGACCTTTTTCCCCCCGAGAAGTTGGAAGGTCTGATTGTTTAGGTCTATTTGATGTATGAAGGATCATAGACTCAGCCATTATAATTCTACATTCCTTATTTATAGAAATCATATCAAAATTTAGAATGAAATCCACTGGGAGCCATCTCATATAAGGCAGGCTCTGAGTCCCTCTAACCAAAAAGTGCTTATTGATAAAAGAGAATATTTGTAGCTCAGGGTTGAACTGTGGGGTCCTTGGTGCTCACATTTTGTAATTAGCCCCCACGCCCCATTTTGGCTAGCAGAGTGCTGCAGGAGGCTGAGTGCTGTCACGCCCACCCCGGCTACGCCCACCCTGGCCATGCCCACCCCGGCCACGCCCCTGGCCCTGGCCCTCCGAGATCAAACACAACCCTGATGCGGCCCTCAATGAAATTGAGTTTGATACCCCTGCCTTACTGCATTCTTTGACAAAGTGACTAAATTAGTAGACCAGCAAAATGCTGTGGATATAATATAGTTTACTTCAGTAAAGCATTTGACAAAGTAGACTACAACCAAGGGTGGGATTGAAAATTTTTAGCAACTGGTTCTCTGCCCGGTTGCTGGGTGGGCGTGGCCATGGGGCCGTGGCCTACTCGGCCTCCTGCACCATGGCAGGGGGGGGTTCACCCTCCCCAGGCTCCGGAGCTTTCCTCGAGCCTATGGGAGGGCGAAAACGGCCTCCCCCAGGCTCCGGAGGCCAGAAATGGGCCTGCTTCCGGACTTCCAGTACTTCCGGTAGGCCCGTTTTTCGCCCTCCCAGAGCCGCCGCGCGGGCCCTGCACTTACCTGGCATCCAAAACGGGCCACATGGAGACTCCTGGGAGGGGCGGGGCGGGTGGGGTCAGCTAGTCATTGCAACTACTGGTTCGGCAAACCAGATGTAAAATTAACATACGGTTTGCCCAAACCGGTCCAAACTGGCTGAATCCCACCCCTGACTACAACCTTCTACATGATAAGACAGAAAAATGTGTGTTAGATAGCATCATCACCAGATGGATTCGTAACTGGATGACTAGCTGCACTCAATAACCAATTTCATTGTATACATGATGTACAATGACAATAAAGGCTATTATTAATATGTAGTCTTTAATGAATCTACATCTATGTGGCAGAATGTATGCAATGGGGTAACCCAAGGTTTTGTATTAGGCCCAATACTGTTCACTATCTTCATAAATGATTTAGATGAGGTGGTAGAAAGGAAACTCATTAAATTCACAGATGAAACCAAGCTGGCAGGAATAAACAATATTTTAGAAGATAGGCTCAAGATCCAGAAGGAGTGCTAATGGACAATCACTTAAATATCAGCAAGCAGTGTACTGCAGCTGCAAAAAAAGCCAACACAGTCCTAGGCTGCACTAACAGAGGGATAGAATCACGATCACATGAAGGGTTAGTACCGCTTTATAATGCCTTGGTAACACCACACATTGGATATTTCATCCAGTTTTGGTTGCCACAGTATAAAAAAGACGTTGAGACTCCAGAAAATGTGCAGAGAAGAGCAACAACGATGATTCAAGAAGCAACTGATGGAAACTTACCAAGAAGAGATGCAATCTAGAAGTAAAGATAAATTTTCTGACAATGAGAACAATTAAATTAGTGAAACAGATTGCACCCAGAAGTTATGGGTGCTCCTTCACAGAAAAGACTGAACAGCCATTTGTCCGGAATGGTGTAGGGCAGCGGTCTCCAACTTTTGTGGCTTGGCAGCCCAGTTGGAGGCAGGAAGAGGGGAACTGGGCCGCGTAAGCGGTGGGCCAGCGCATGCATGTGCATGCCCACAGCCCTTGTGCAAATGGTGGGCAGGCACGCAGGCGTAGAGCTTGTTTTGCATGAGCGGCAAGCCAGCACACGTGCGTAAGTGCCCACCAGCCCACTGCTCATGTCTGTTGAGCTGCATGCATACACACGCTCAGGACAATCACTCACACAGCCCAATCCCGAATAGGCCACGTCCCGATAGTGGGCCGTGGCCCAGGGGCTGGGAACCCCTGGTGTAGGGTCTCCTGTTCAAATAGGGGGTTAGCCTAGAAGACCTCCAAGGTCTCTTCCAGCCCTGTGATTCCACGATTCTACTCTGCCTCACCAAAAGCCTGGATGTTGAGGGCCAGCCTCAGGAACTCTGTGTCCCAAAGAGCTCTTATGAGTGAATTGGATTAAGAGATCACATCACCAATCTTTCACAGTGAAAAGTTATGTGAACACAAAGAAACTGTTTACATTTTTTAACCTCCAAAGTACTAAACTCTGTAACTAGTTACAGCCTAATAAATCATTGCTTCATGTTGTGCAAAAAGAAATAATGTACTAATTAAGCAAGTGTCACTGTCCCAAAATGGGCAATCAATATTTCCCCTTCATTCTGGGGTTACTTTCTGCAGAGAGGAATTGGAAACCATCTCCACAGTCAACTGAGACATTCGTCTCTCCCGCCTGCTAATCATTGTTGTGCCCTGATCCTCATCAGAGTGAATCCCCCTTGAAGTAAGCAGGAACAGGATAGCGCTGGGAACACTATGGAGACTGGCTCTGCCCGCCAGATGAAGGTCCTGAAGATCCTCCTTGCCCTGTGTGAAGAGTTGCCCCTTGAGACTCAGATTCTGACACACATGCTAAAAGTTTGAAAGTTCAAGATACATTTGCTTTTCCCTTTTTTTTTTGACACACAGCTATTTAACTGGTGTGAGTGTGAATTATCCCCCACCCACCTTCTCATCATACTCCCTCCCTCCCTCCCCATCTTTTTAGCTAGGTTGATTTTTTTATAGTATTGTTTGTTTGTTTATATCAAAAGCATTACAATTAACATAAGGCATACTATATGACATAAAATTCAAAATATAAAATGCAAGATTAAAATATGTACAGGTTAAACAGATCTTGCCCAGAAACTAGTGACATTAATTGCGTTCTGTCATGCTGCCATGAGCTCCTCAAGCAGACACTGATTGGGACACAAAGGGTAGGTATACATATGTGTTGTCTTCTGCATGTCACCACAATCGCAAAGGCCACAAGCCACCGGATAGCCCCATTTATTCAGAGCGTCTCTGGAGCTTCTTGTACCCGTGCACAGCCTGTGCAAATTATTTCCATACTTCCCAGCTTTGGTCAGACCCGGCTGCCAGCCCCTCCATTGGTTTCTCCAGTGTTGGATCTTTGCAGCTTTCCATAGGTCCATTCGGCTTCCAAATTCTTCAAAGTCTTCCATTGACCTAAAGAAGCTTTTCCTGGATTTTAGTCTCTGATGTGAGCTGGTTGTAAATAAATTCACAGTACTGAATTTATTGGCAACTTCAATTCTCAACCAACAAATGCTCTGTCTTACACATTGGCAACAAAAACCAGAACACCAAATACAAACTGGGAGGATACGACCTCATAGATGACCCTCACTCTGTCAAGGACCTAGGAGTACTCATCTCAAACGATCTAAGCCCCAGAGCTCACTGTAACAGCATTGCCAAAAAGGCATTAAGAGTTGTTAACCTGATTTTACGAAGCTTCTTCTCTGGTAACATTGTACTGCAAACCAGGGCATATAAAACCTTTGCCAGACCAATTCTCGAATACAGCTCGTCTGCCTGGAATCCACACTGTATATCGGACATTAATACAATCGAACGGGTCCAGAGGTATTTCACGAGAAGAGTACTCCACTCCTCTGCTCACAATAGAATACCTTATGCCACCAGGCTTGAAATTTTGGGCTTGGACAACCTTGAACTCCTTGGACTTGGACAACCTAGAACTATGCCGCCTATGGTCCAACCTATGCTTAGTACACAAAATTGTCTGCTACAATGTCCTACCTGTCAATGACTACTTCAGCTTCAACCGCAATAATACACGGGCAAACAATAGATACAAACTCATAGTAAACCGCTCCAAACTCGATTGCAGAAAATATGACTTCAGCAACAGAGTGGTCAATGCCTGGAATACACTACCTGACTCAGTTGTTACATCCTCAAACCCCCATAACTTTAACCTTAAACTGTCTACCGTGGACCTCACCCCATTCCTAAGAGGTCTGTAAGGGGGCATGCATAAGCACACCAGCGCAGGGGTGAAATGCTACCGGTTCGGCCCGGTCCAGGCGTACTGGTAGCGGTGGCCACTGATGGTTCGGAGAACCGGTAGTGGCGGCAGCGTGAGGCTCCGCCCACCCACCCGGACGTCGCCATTTTCTTGTTTTTAACCCTCTGCACAATGGCAAAGCGTTCTGCGCATGCGCAGAGGGTGAAAAAGTGCACGCAAAGCACGCGCTTCCAACCAGTAGGGAAGGTAAGTAGATTTCACCGCTGCACCAGCATGCCTACAGTCCCTGTCCTATTGTTCCCATTTGTTCGTACTCATTTCTTATGCTTATACTTATACCTGTTTATACTTATATGTTTATGTTATGTTTATACTTATACTTGTTTTCTCATACATGCTTGACAAAATAAACAAATAAATAAAATAAATAAATATTATTAGGTTTTATACAGTTCTATATTTTAATATTGTAAGCTATTCAGAGTTACATGCACTAAGATGAGCGTCTAATAAATTTTACAAATAAATAAATTATATATGTCTCTCCATCCAAAATTATTATTTCTTAAATTTATATGCCAGCCATCTAAATGTCAGGTAAAAAGTTATAGTTTAATTGTTCCTCACATGCATGCAAATTTTGTCTGCCTCCTGTCCAGTGCCTGTTCCAGAGGTCATGTTCTTTTGCTCACAGTTAGTGTCATTGTTGCTGTGAATGACAATTGCTGTAAATATGGCTGATATAAAGAAGAAGCATAGACACTGGAAGCCATTATTGCATGGCTTACAATATTAAAATATATGGCTTCTGATAAGACATAGAACAGGGCTGGAAAGGGCCCTGGAGGTCTTGGAGGTCCAATCCCCTGCTCGAGCAGGAAGGCACTCAGTTCCATCCCTTAGGAAAAGGCTGAAATTTGAAAGACATCCCACCAATTTTACGGAGAGGCTGTTGAATGAGCTTCGGGTCCATTTCATCCCAAGCGAGGTGATCAAATGGGATTGTCTCCCTACTCTGCTCGTTTCTTATTCATGGCTGTTGACTGAGAAATCTTCAGCCTCAAACATTCTCCAAGAGGAAGATTTGTATACATCCTTTGTCCTTTACCTACTGCCCCCTTGTTTTCTCCCCCCAAATATGAATATCGCAGTGCTAGGTTATCTTGCAGGAACAGCCATTTGAGGAGTCCAGGCAGAGCCTGGGTCCTGGCAACTTGGAGCTATTGGCTGTGAGCTGTCCAATTCCAAGCCTTATCTCATCTCTGCACCTTTTGTGGGAAAACACACACACACACACACACACACACACACACACACACACACACACACACACACACACACACACCACCACCACCACCACCACCACCACCACCACTGAGCCTTTGTGGAAAGGGTAGGATCAACCTCACTCGTGATTGGTGTGTCGCTGAGAAAAACCAAGTCACACTCTCTGTTTAGTGAGTCAACAAATATTTGGGAAGTCCTGCAGAAGCTGGTGCAAATGCGGAATGGGGAAACCCAAAGCCTTTAGGCTGAAGTTTGCCCGGGAACATTTCTAGCCTAGGATTGATAGAGTATTAGAATATCGTGCAGCCAGTGCTGAGTCCGTGCAAAGCCAGACTCCTTCATTGGTGAAATATTGCCACGGTGATGGCTGCAGGACAGACCCTATAAATCATTAGCGTGGCACAGCCAGGACCAGAGCATCGTGTCTTCTTTTCTTATTAGGGCCTCTCTCCTCCCTACCCCCAATCCTCAGGCACACCGTGAGAATGCCTGAAGCCCTGCAAAGAAAAGATGAATGGCAGGAATGGGAGGAAGGACCTTTGATGCAGCTTCTTAACTTAGAAAGGAGGAATGCTGAAAGTGCCATGCAGAACTCTAGGTTCTGCACAAAACAAGGCTTTTAGAGACATTACCCCTTTGCTACTTGCACATTTTATAAACTCCATCACGTCACCGTATTATTAAAAAGATGTTGAGACTCTGGAAAGAGTGCAAAAAGATGATGAGGGGGCTGGAGGCTAAAACATACAAAGAATGGTTGCAGGAATTGGGTGTGTCTAGTTTAATGAAAAGAAGGAGCAGTGGTGACAGGATAGCAGTCTTCCAATATCTGAGGGGCTGCCAAAGAGAAGAGAGTTGACCTACTCTCCGAAGCACCAGAAGGCAGGACAAGAAGCAACGAATGGAAACTGATCAAGGAGAGAACGAACCTGGAATTAAGGAGAAACTTCCTGACAGTGAGGACAATGAACCAATGGAACAGCTTCCCTCCAGAAGTTGTGGGTACCCGAAAACTGGAGTCTTTTAAGAAGAGACTGGAATGGTCCAGGGTGCCCTGCTTGAGCAGGGGGTTGGGCTAGAGGATCTCCAAGGTCCCTTCCAACTCTGTTATTTTGTTCTGTCCTGTAAACAGTGGCAAAAAGGGAAGGAATACACTTTGCAATAGATTGCCACCATTTAACCAGGGAGTAACTTGGCAAAGCTGGGGGGGAAAAAAGCAGTGGAGAGATTCAGAGCATTGTTGCTCGCAAAAATACATTTTTTTAATTAAATAGTGGACATTTGTAACTGATAAGCAGCATCTTTGGCTGGAGGCTAATGCTGCTGAGCGATGTTAATTTGGGAGTTTATGCTCGGAGTTTTGCAGAGCGATGGGACCGTTGCTGTGAGAAAGGATCAAAGCAGCTTAGCGTTGGCTACAGCCCAGCTCTGTTGTCTGTGCGACGAAAGGGAAGCCGTCTCCCTCGCTCGCCTATAACGGTTTGCTGGGGGAAGATTTAATTAACTGAGCTTTGGGAACCGGCGAATCTTATTGTTGAGAAATATGCCTTTTCAGAGAAAATAAAGGCATTTTCATTTAATGGAAACAAAGAGGAGTGTTATCAGAACATTACTTAATTGTCAGGCAACCTAAGGAGCTTTGCCGCTGGCATAATTTATGAACTCCCACATATCAGTGCTCCAAGAGAGCAGCTTCGGCTGGAGTTTTCATCTTCCACTGAAGCTGGAACAAAAATTGCACCGAGAAAAGTCCAGGAATTGTCATTGTAAATCCCATAAAAAGTCAGATTAAAATGTTTGTAAGTGCTATTTTCATTTAAAGAGTGCTTACTTTGGAGGAGGAACAGAATTATTGGTCCCTCTGAAATCTATTTTTAGAAAGTCACACAAGGGTCCAAATCTGGACCTAAATCTGGGATGTGGAATTCTCGGACTTTTCTGGGATTTTTCTAGGATGCCCCTTCTCTGAATTTGGGTGCCACTAAGTGGGAGAGGGCCTAATCTGAGACCCTCCCTGGAGTTTGGCTTCTGCTTCTGAGCGCTACTGCCTCCATAGCAGGACTGGGGAACTATGGCCCTTTTATGAGTTGTGGACTTCAACTCCCAGAATTCCTGAGTCAGCATGGAATTCAGCACTCAGGAATTCTGGGGGTTGAAGTCCATAACTCATAAAAGGGCCATAGATACAGAGATATAGAGACCTCTGATTCAGAGCAAAGGCGCTTGTGAATTTCTGGCTCTTCTGCAGTGAGAATCACTGCTCACCTTCCTCTGCAGTTTTAGTCTAATGTGGTGGCAAAACCTCCTCTGTGCCTCGGTGTGCCCACCCCCTGTGCATCTTTCCCTCCTCTGAACAAGGTATTTTGGAGAATGAGAAGATTGGGAAGGGTTGCTTTCCAGGCCAAGAATGCTTGAAGTATGGGGGGAGGGAGGTAGGTGGGTGGTTCAAAGATGGAATCCTGCTCTCAATTGTTCACATTCCCCTCTTTTTGTCTGAGCAGAATAACAGAATAACAGAGTTGGAAGGGATCTTGGAGGTCTTCCAATCCAACCCCCTGCTGAAGCAGGAGACCCTATATCATTTCAGACAAGTGACTGTCTGCCCTACACAATTCCAGACAAATGGCTGTTCAGTCTTTTCTGTGATGGAGCACCCACAACTTCTGGAGGCAAGTCGTTCCACTGGTTAATAGTTCTCACTGTCAGGAAATTCCTCCTTAGTTCCAGGTTGCTTCTCTCCTTGATTAGTTTCCATCCGTTGCTTCTTGTCCTGCCTTCGGTCTCTGCTTTGGGTTCTTTCCAGTTGTTCCTTTATGCTCATTTGTTGAGTTGGGATTTTTCCTCTGTTCCCTTTTCTCTGAGTTTCTCAAGATTAGCTCATCAAACATAGCTTCTTTGTTTTTTGTTTTTTAAACATAGCACTGAAATGGATATGGGCAATATTTTTTTTTTAAATTCAACAGTGTTATCTGTTACATTGCCCTATGAACTTAATTTTTACAAATAGTTTTACCTCAGATAACAGTCAGTTTTGAACACTGTATCATTATTACATACAATTTCAATTTTATTTGGAACTAGGTGGGCCTTGCTACCAGGGAGGCCCCTGGTTGGAATAATTCCCTTTTCAGGCTTTTAGCTTCCTGGATCTTCTCAAGCAAAGGCCTGACCTTTGGAAGACCTTTAAAATGGGGCTCGGATTACAGGTAGTCCTGGACTTACAACCATTTGTTGTAACTTCAAATGGTTTTACAACCGTTTGATGTTACAACAGCACTAAAAAAAGGGACTGATGACTACACTGATAACCCTTGCCACATCCCCATGGTCACATGATCAAAATTTGGGCACTTGGCAACTGGCATGTATTTATGACGGCTGTTGTATCCCAGGGTCATGTGATCACCAGGTGTAACCTTCCCAGCTGGCTTCCAACCAGCAAAGTTAACGGAGGAAGCCAAAGTAACTTAACAATCACATGATTCACCTAACAACTGCAGTTATTCGTTTAACAACTGTGGCAAAAAGGTCATAAAATGAGGCCCAACACATTTAACAAATTCCTTGCTTGGCAACAGAAATGTTGGGCTCACTTATGGCTGTAAGTCAAGGACTACCTATAATCTGTTATAAATCTGGAATTGGAGTATGCTCTTGTGCCAGAACAGTTAGAACTTCACCTCTCCTTGTTAACGCTCATCCCATTCCATCATTTCTAGCTCCAGATTTTGGCCTGGTTAATCTCTGAGCATAAAATTTGGAGGTCAAGGGCCACGTGTGAACCTTGTGGAGCATGAACAGGATAGGAGGGCAAAGCAGAAAGAGAATGAAGTTCAAAAAATATTGTTTTTCTTAAACTCCACCCATTTCTGTCTTAAACTACTAAGATTAACTTTTAACTTTAATTTATAAGAATTGGCAGTGCTTGACAAGTGGGAGCGGGGGACTTAGATTGTAAATGATACATCCCAGGTTAGATACTAAAATATAACAACACATAAATAGAATTATAAATAAGTTTTCAAAAAAAAAATAAAAAAGAAAGTAATTGGCTATTAAAAAAAACACAATGTGACAATACTTGGGAGGCATTTTGATACTGCAACCGCTTTATATAGTTTAATTACTTATAGTTTGCAGAAGCAAAGTGCAAATCTTAACACCTGAACATCTTTGTCAAGCAGCAGAGATGCCTGGCTGATTCCTCAACAAAAGGCTCTTCGTGTTTTCATAGAATTCATTTTCTCTGGATCTTGAATGTGATTTGATCAGCAAATTGTCCTTGGCGTTTGACATGCCCGTCACCACCAAACCGTGTTATTCCTGCCACTGGGAAATTAATTTCCTAGCCAATCTTCTGAGCAAGCTATGATTTCTCTTTACAATTGTGCCTCTTACGTGCTGCCCACTCCATTCTCTTGCAGAAAAATAGGTATTTCAGGTGGTTTATTAACCAGCAGAGAGCCCTGCCAAGGGTTCTGCAGTCATGCCATTGTCAGAAAACACAGCCTGGAGTATATTGGAGATCCTGCAGAGGTGGCAGGAGCAATAATAGTCCCTGGTGCTTCCCCACAGGGAGAGTTGAGGTGGGAAGGGGCGTCGCAGGACAGGGGGAAGGCCACATCACTCCTTGGGGGTAACGAGGTCCACATGCTGCCAAGGGGAGACACCCCGTGATCAAACGAGGAGACTGCCAAGCAACGGGATGGAGAGAAGGGAGGGTGGCTGGCAAGGGGGACACCTGGCAAAAGAGGGAAAGCAAACCCAGCTCCTCCTGTGGGTCAGGCTGAGGACAATGGAACTGAGTATCCCAATCCCACTTAGGTCAGTTACGAGTGACTGCTGGAGGTCCAGCAGAGCTTCAAGATGCAGGGAGAACGTGGGTAGGGAGGAGGAAGTGTTCCTCTCCAGCCAGGAATTGGAAACTATGATTTAATTTTCATATGTAGGTAGACCTCAACTTACAACAGTTCGTTTAGTGACCATTTGTTCAAAGTTCGACCATTTGAAGTTACAGTGGCACTGAAAGATGTGATTTATGACCATTTTTCACACTTAAGACCATTGCAACCTCCTCATGGTCACCTGATCAAAATTTGGACACTTGGCAACTGGTCATATTTATGACGGTGGCCGTGTCCCAGGGTCACACAATCCCCTTTTGCGACCTTCTGACAAGCAAAGTCAATGGAGAAGCCAGATTCACTTAACAACCATGTTACTAACTTAACAACTGCCATGATTCGCTTAATAACTGTGGCAAGAAAGGTTGTAGGATAGGGAAAACTTCACTTAACAACTGTCTCGCTTAGCAACAGAAATTTTGGGCTCAATTGTGGTTGTAAGTTGAGGACTACCTGTATTCAACTTTGCATAGATTTTCAAGTACTTGCTCTGTGCTACATTATTCCGGATCTCTCGGCTGCTTTGGCCCAACGTGGGGGAGCTGCTCTGCCTAAGGTTCTCCTACCGCCTGTCAAAATGATGGTCCTCCTCCTCCTCCGTCGAAGGGGAGCAGAGAGGAGAAAGGAGGAAAAAAGCAACCTTGTGCTGACACAGCCAAGCTTCCCAGCCAAATACAGCTACTCTTTTCTTCTTCCAGACTTGATGTTTTCTGGGTAAACGAGGGTGAAAATTGTCAAGTTGGTTTTCATTCCACGTAACTGCTTCTTACAGCAGGAGCCCTTGTGGCACAGTGGTTAAAATGCAGTATTGCAGGCTGACTCTGATCACTGCCAGGAGTTTGATCCTGATGGGGCTCCAGATTGACTCAGCCTTCCATCTTTCCGAGGTTGGAAAAATGAGGACCCAGATTGTTGGGGGTAACAGGTTGACTCTGTAAACCCACTTAGAGAGGCTTGTAAAGCACTATGGGGTGATATATAAGTCTATTGCTATTGTTCTGAAGTGCTGCAGGTCACTTACCCAGAGATAGACACAATTAAAACTGTGGCTTTTTTTATGGGCTGGGAAATTCCTTTCTCCAAAAACTCCTGCAAGACGCAACAGCCTTTAAGTTTAGCAGACTGAAAATATAACCCAGTTTGATGACGTTGTAGACATCTCTTTAAAAATGAAGAAACAGCTTGAAACAGGAAGAAGCCCGACACAGAAACCTTTGCTGAAATGAGTAACACTGTCCGATTCAGAAGCTGATTCAGAGGCTGTCTGTTTGGGCCTGAAAAAGGCATGTCAAGAAGTATGCTTTGTCAAATGTATAGTTTGTTCAGTTCTCAATTATTGGGTTCAGAGATGAAGCAACAATTAGCAATAGCAATAGCACTTAGACTTATATACCGCTTCATAGTGCTTTACAGCCCTCTCTAAGCGGTTTACAGAGTTAGCATATTGCCCCCAACAATCTGGGTCCTCATTTTACCCACCTCAGAAGGATGGAAGGCTGAGTCAACCTTGAGCCGGTGAGATTTGAACCGCCGAACTGCAGCTAGCAGTCAGCTGAAGTAGCCTGCAGTGCTGCACTCTAACCACTGCGCCACCTCGGCTCTTGACAAATTGACAAATTGACAAATCTGGAGTGGCCCTGCCAGGTCAAATGACAGGGTGGCCATGAGACTGGGTGACTGGGTGTGCCTTTGGGGGCACAGTTGTAGGAGATGGCCAGGCTGAGCCCAAGGGAAGGGTCAAGCGTGTCATCAGTCTTGAGTCCCTTTGCGCCACAAGAGATCCAAGTCCAGCCCTCCTTGAATTCCGTTGATTCTTGTCTATCACCAATTTGCTTTGACTGTTAGTAGTTCAGATTCTTGTAGAGAGCTTTAGTGTGCAATAAATCTGTATTCGTTTAAACCACCTTGCTCCTTGATTTCCTGTGCTTGACAACAGCCCTCCTTCCAGGGGTCTGCAGCCTCCCTGACTTCTCCCCAAGAGGACCTCAGGGAAAACTTCTCCTATGGGGTTTTTTCAGTGATGGATCTCCTGTCCCCATTAAAGGAATCACCTACTCTTAAGAAACTGCTGCAGAACTTCTCTTCAGAGGTTTGGAGAAAGGCTCACCCAATCCTTCTGCTGACAACTTGGTAGAAAATTTAGGAGAGCCAAATCTTACCTTACTTTATCCGTAGAACTGACCCTGCAGAGCTCCTGCAGTTAAGGCAAAGAAGTCAGCCCATCTTCACCACTTCCCTAACTTAGCAGCCTGGGTGACAAAAGGGCAGTTGAAGGAACCGCAGTTCCTAGGTTTACAGGTAGTCCTCAACATACAACCACAATTGAGCCCAACACTTCACTGTCACTTTCAGGAAATTTCTTAGTTCTAGGTTGGATCTCTCCTTGATTAGTTTCCATCTGTTGTTTCTTGTCCTGCCCTCAGGTGCTTTGGAGAATAGGCTGACTCCCTCTTCTTTGGGGCAGCCCCTCAAATATTGGAAGGCCGCTGTCATGTTACCCCTAGTCCTTCTTTTCCTGAAACTTTTCTTCATAGGTTTTAGCCTCCAGGCCCTCTCCCTTGTTCCTTTCTAATGGAAGAGAAGGAATCCATGAAGCTCTCTCTCTCTCTCTCTCTCTCTCTCTCTCTCTCTCTCTCTCTCTCTGTGTGTGTGTGTGTGTGTGTGTGTGTTTTCTTCAAAGGCAGCTGTGTGTGAGTGTGTGTGTGTGTGTTGTCTTCAAAGGCCCCTTTGGCCCAGTCCTTTCAGCTGCCTCAGCTTGGCCCAAGCTTTGCCAGTGCTTCGGCTCAGCCCTTTCATCCCGCATGAGATTCCTGGAGCTCCTTGTAAGCCTCTCGCAGCTGCCTGATTCTCTGGCGGGATTTAAACCCTCTGAAGATTGTGCTAACATTGCTACTCCCCGCTGCCGTCTGGGGAAAGGAAGCAAGGGGAGAGCGAGGCAGGGTCTTTCAAGGAAGAGGCCTGCCTTTTTTCTTTGGCGCCGGCCTCCGGAGGGTTAATCCTCTCCTCAAGGAGGATGAGGACGAAGAGGAGGAGGTGATGCGAGTGCCTCCATTTATCCACTTTGGTAATTGAAATCAATCCCCAGGTCTTATCTCTGGAAAACCTATAGAGCCAGGCGCTAATCTGCAGTTGGGAACGGTTTTTAACTGAGAAACCTATTTAAAAGAGAGACGGGAAAGCATTACTTCCCCTCCTCCTGCCTCACCCGCAGCCAATCTACTTTCCTTTGCTACCTTTACAGAAAGAAAAGTGGGGTGGTTGCTCCCTTCCCCGCCAACTGCCAGGTCTCTTTCAGATGTTAAGGCAAAGGCTGGAAGCCACCCAGACAAAAAAATATTGCTTAGATTTGCCCTCTCAGCCTCCTGCGATCAATTAGCTGATATCTTTGGATTTGCTTCTGCAAGAAAAATACAGGATAGGGAGTATTGGTGGCGATGGGGGGGTCGGGAGGGGGGCAGATCTTTCTCCTGGAACCTTGAAGGAAATTGTCAAGTAAACTTGGGCATTTGTGGCAGGTGAATCTGGGTGAGAGATGATTGTTGATTTCATCTGTTGTTGGGAAAATTGAATGGGTTTGATTTTCTAAATCAGTGTGGGGAAAAATCTCTTCCAATTGAAGAAAGTTAACACCCACCCCTCTTAGAAGAATGAAATATTCTAGGAAATATTAAAAAGGCAGAATATTATATTTCCCTGGATGAAAAAAAGGAGAAACATGTTTTTAAAGACAAAGCAGCTCCCTGCAGCTCCCTGCCCTCCACTTCAGCTCCAGGGTGATGGGATTAAAACATGGCCCTCAGGACATGATAGGATTAGCCCTCTACCCATCTAACAGAAGGGCTCACTGCATTGCAAAATCAACTTGGGACATTACATCAGCCCACAGGTCAACCAGATTTATCTCAGACAAACTCCTAGGATTTGCACATGACCCCTACAGCAACCAATGGGATACCTGCCCTTACATAGGAACAGGAAGCTCCAAGGCAGGGCCCAAAAGACGGTATCTCTCTCTCTCTCTCTCTCTCTCTCTCTCTCTCTCTCTCTCTCTCTCTCTCTCTCTCTCTCTCTCTCTCTCCTCCATGTGTTGTTCTACCCAGAATCACACGTGCTTGGTGGTTCTGCTTCACCATTAAACCATCCTTCCAAGCAGCCTCCATGTTTCCAGTGTCTTTTTCCCCACTTGGAACTGAACCCAGATGGACATTTCTTCCAACACAGTCTAATGATACGACCGGAATTTTCCTTCTGATCTGGGTATTCGAACCAACCATAGTCCTAGTAGCCATAATTTCTTCTATCTTGCTTCTCATCTGGATTTCCATTAGGTATCCCTACAGATTTCCTTTGCCATGTAATTACGATGGCCAAGGAGAATTATTGCCCGCTCTGAGAAGTTCTTCCTTTCTAAAGAAAACAATTTCCATTCAATTTGACAGTTGAAAATAGTTGACAAAGGGAAAAAGTTGACATCCTCATGGATGAAAGTGGGATTCTTGGGCTGAAGTGTCACACGGGTGCAGCCCTCTCTCCAGCAACTTTTAACCTTCAACAGGGGTGGGTTCCAACTTACCTCACTGCCGGTTTGCTCCCTCCTGCGCCACGTGGGCGCGCCTCATGGGCGTGCGTGCGCATGCGCAGTAACAAAAAATCCGAAAAAAATAAAAAAATTAAAAAAACAGCCGAAAAAAAGATGGCGACCGCATGCACAGTGCCGGAAGTCGGCTTCTGCGCATGCTCAGAAGGAAAAAATAAATAAAAAAAAATTCGAGAAAAAAAATTCAAAAAAAAAATCAAAAAAAAGATGGCAGCCCCCACGGATTGGCACCGACCGATCCGGCTTGGTGATGTCATCATGACATCACCAGCGGACCACTACCGGTTCAGGAGAACCAGTCCAAACTGGGAGGAACCCACCCCTGACCTTCAAAGCTCATCAGGTAGAGAAGCCCCTTCTCCTGCCACTCACCTTCCCACTCCAGCAGAGGCAGGGAGAGGGGCTTGGGGCCAATATACAAAGACAAGTGGCTCCTCTGCTCTCTGCTTCCCTGAGGAACCACACTCTTGCTTCTTGTTGCAAAGGGCTGGGCTGGGCCTGCCTCAGCAGCAGCAACAGCAAGAAAATGGTGTTGGTCAGCTGGGGTGGCAGAGTGCAAGATGGTAAGGGCGGCTGTGGCTGGGCAGGAGTGGCTGTGGCTTCCTGTGGCATGGCCCTAGAGCCAGGCGGTTCTGGGGCTGGCTGCCACCCTGCAAGGCAAAGGGCACTGTAGCCAAAAGGCAGAGATGTTGGGGTAGAGAGGTGGGTGGGGGGAATTGAGGCAGTCTCTTAGCTTGCCTCCTGGAGTTGTGGGTGTTTCATCACTGGAGGGTTTCAAAAATAGACTGGACAAACATTTGGGATGGTATAAGGCTCTTGCCTTGAGTAGGAGTTGGACTAGAAGACCTCCAAGGTCCCTTCCAGTCCTATGATTCTATGTTCTATGTTCTACTTTACTGAGGCTTGGAGCTGGCTTGGATTGTAGTGGGTACTCGCTTAATGACCTGCAATTTTCAGTTATTGACCACAATGAGGAGTGCTGGAATTGCTGTCATAAGTTGCTGTGGTCACGCAATGCCTTGTTTTATGATTGCATTGAATTTTGATGACAATCCCAGTCCCAATTGGGGGTGTAAGTTTATCAGGAATCTTACAAAATGATACCAAAAACATTGCTTTTTTAATGTGCCTATGAATAACTCATAAACTTGCCCTAGATCCAGCAAAGACGCCCTTGATCAGCTTCTGCACATATCTTCAGTGTCTGCCCAGACCTTGCTGGATTGTTCACCAGTGTGCACCAGTGCAAAGCCCAACCTGTCCAGGTAGCCGCCCAACCTCTTGTGCTGTGCCTTCCAAAATTAGCATGTTGCAAAAAAAATAAAACAAAAACCCTTTGTAAGCTATGTGTTCTGTTATCACAAAAGATGAACGAGGGGGCCTGTAATGTGTGCAGAGCCTGACTCAGAACCATAGATGACCCCCCAAGGTGTATCACATGTGCAAAACATTTGTAAGGCCCAGACTATACATAAAGGATGGTGTATGGGAATCGCTCTGGTCAAGTACTTGGGTTCTGAAAAATATCAAGCAAAAACCAAGCAAAAACCCCTAGAAAGCAAGGCAAATAATGAAGTAAGGAGAGATGGGAAGGAAGACAAACTCAAACACCAAATAGGAGACAAAGGAAGTACACCCAGAGTCAGACATAAAGATCTCAAGTGCCTATATACAAATGCACAAAGTCTGGGGAACAAACAGGGTGAACTTGAACTATTAATACAAGAAGGTAGATACGACATAGTTGGAATAACAGTGGGATGAAACCCACGACTGGAACATACTGATAGAAGGATACAAACTCTTCAAAAAAACCAGACCCCAGAAAAGAGGAGGTGGAGTTGCACTGTATATAAAGGACCACTATATTGCTACAGAGTTGCATTAAACCAAAGATGAAAACCACCTAGAATGCATATGGGTAAAAAAAAAAAAAAAAAAGAATGACATGGCCATAGGTGTATACTATAGGCCACCCAATCAAGCAGAAAAAATAGATGTATATGTAGGAAACACACTACAATAGTAATTGGGGACTTCAATTACCATGTTATCAATTGGAAAATTAATTCTGCACCAAGTGAGAAATCAAATAGGTTCCTAACCAACCTAGCTGACAACTTTGTTGTCCGAAAGGTAGAGGAGGGAACTAGAGGGACAGCCATACTGGACTTAATACTTACAAACAGAGAAGAAGTGATAGAGAGAGTTGAAACTGCAGGAACCTTGGGTGGGAGTGACCATGTCATACTAGAATTCAACATAACGCAAATACAAACAATAGAACACAATGATACCAGAGTCTTAGATTTTAAAAGAGCTGATTTTAATAAACTCAGAGAGAACTTGGGAAAGATTCCTTAGACGAAAATCCTAAAGGGGAAAACAACTCAAGAATCTTGGGAAATTTTGAAAAAATATGATCATAAAAGCCCAGACCAGTACAAGAAAAACAAGAAATCCAAGAAGAAACCAGCATGGCTGCACAAAGATCTCTCTGACAAATTGAAAGGCAAAAAGGACAAGTACAAAAAATTGAGAGAGGGACACATAGCTAAGGCAGGATATCAGCAGATATCCAGAATCTGCAAAGACGAAGTCAGGAAAGCAAAGGCTCAGAATGAACAAAGACTTGCAACAAAAGTCAAAGATAATAAAAAAAGTTTCTTCCAACATATAAATAACAAGAAAAAAGTCAAGGAAACAGTCGGTCCACTAAAGAGAGAAGACGGCAAGGAAGTAACAGGCAACAGAGAGAAAGCAGAGCTGCTTAACTCATTCTTTGCATCGGTCTTCACGCAAAAAGAAACTATAGCCCAACCTACCAGAAACATAACTGTAAAAAACAGACTGGAAACAAAAGTTAAAATAAACAAAAAAATTAATAAAAAAAAACCCGTCTGAACTTGATGGAAAACAAATCACCAGGACCGGACGGATTACACCCCAGAGTTCTAAAGGAGCTGGCAGATATCATCTCAGAACCACTGCACCACATCTTTCAAAAATCCTGGAACACCGGGGAACTACCAGAGGACTGGAAAAGAGCTGATGTGGTTCCCATCTTCAAAAAAGGGGGAAAAACCAACCCAGGAAACTACAGACCAATCAGCCTAACATCAATACCCGGGAAGATACTGGAAAAGATAATTAAAAAACAGATCTGTCAACACCTAGAAACGAGTAAAGTAATAACTAGCAGCCAGCATGGTTTTGTTAAAAACAGATCATACCAAACCAATCTTATTTCATACTTCAATAAAATGAGTAAAT
>QLTV01002434.1:285638-300758 GCA_003457575.1 Thermophis baileyi
TTTTTCCCTCTACCACCTCTCTCTTTCTTTCTCTTTCTTTCTCCCTTCCCTTCCCCCTCCCTCCCTCTCCCCCCCTCTCTCTTTCTTTCTTTCAGGGGAACTGGCAGGGAAAATAGGCTTTAAAAAGTTTTTTTAAAAACCAGGAAGTGATGATGTCGGGGCAGGTGGGTGGAGCCTTGCACTGCCATCCCAGTTCTCCGAACCAGCTGCTGCAACCGTTACCTACTCGCCCGAACTGGGCCGAACCGGGAGGATTTCACCCCTGCTTCAAATAATAGAATCCAAAAGGGTTTCTGCCTCATTTCTAAAGCCTGGTGCTACTCTTGAGACCAGCTGGGCATTTTAGCATCCTCTGTCCAGAACAAGTCTCTCTTCCTACATTGTGGTGACTCAGGGATCCTTGGTGCTCTCTGAGCTTGGTTGTTTTGCTGCAGACGTTTCATTGCCCAAACTAGGTAACATCACTGGTGCTGGTCTTTTTATAGAAAGAGAGAGTCTGCATGCTTTTCTCAATTCCATATAATATCTAGGCAGAACAGAGGGTAGTTATCGCAGTCTCCTATTAGATGATCGGGGAGATTGAGATTTCATGTGGTGTAGCCACATTTGGTATGGGCTATGATGAAACTTAAACAAGTGCTCCAATGCAATGTTTTACAAAAAATTTGCATGTGTTTTGTATGTTGTTTCAGTTGTAATGTTTAATTTTGATGCATCCTTTCACTGCTATTTTATTTTTAAGTTAATCTGATCTAAACTAACTCTCTCTTCCTGCAGCTTCTAAGCAAAGTGTTTTCTCTAAAACTGAGCTCTTCCTGCTGAGCAAAGCTCCTTTGGAGTGCAGCACTGTATGACAATAAGTGAGCCTAGATCAATTAGGATAGCACTTTGCAAAGACCCGGAACTGGCTACATAGGAAACGTGCAGAAGATGCTTGCTTGAAATTGCTCAGCAGATGCAAGCAGAGCAGTCAGGAACCCGAGTTCCTCCTAAGCAAGCCTGCTGCTGTTGCACCCCCCTAACCAGGGGTGAAATGCTACCGGTCCGCTCTTACCTGTCGGTCGCCGTAGAGCCGGTCGCCAAGGTAGCGCGAGGCGCCGCCCACCCACCCGGATGCCGCCATTTGAGTTCTTTTACCCTCTGCAAATGCACAGAACGCTTTGCGCATGCACAGAGGGTAAAAGAACCTAAATGGCGGCGTCCGGGCAGGTGGGCGGCGCCTCGCGCTACCTTGGCGACCGGCTCTACGGCGACCGACAGGTAAGAGCGGACCGGTAGCATTTCACCCCTGCCCCTAACCCTCAAGTATTGGAAGACCATAGCATGTCACCCCTAATCCTTTTCTTTCTTAGGCTAGACATACCTAGTTCCTATAACCATTCATCATATGGTTTAGCCTCCAGACCCCTAATCATCTTTCTTGCTCTTCTCTACACTCATTTCTAGGGCCTCAGCATATATATTTTTTGTATTGTGGTGACCAGAACCAAGTGTGTCTCACCAGTGCAATATAAAGCGATATTATCACATCTTGATGCTGTTCTATGCTGATGTAGCCCTACATTGTTTTTTTTTTTTTTGGCGGCTGTTACGTACTGACGTAGGAGTACATATTTGCATACTCGCCACTGATTGGCTTAGTCAGTGGCAGGAAAATTAAACCACTGTCACTGGCCAAGCGGGTTGCAGGGAAACCCTTAAAAGTGGTTTCCCAGCCACCAGTCTGCTGTAGCTCCTGCTAGCCACAAATAAAGGTGCTGAACAGTTCCTACATCTCGACTATTATTTCCCGCGCAATCTAACACTGGCGACAAAGGTAGTGGAAGAAGACAACAGGACAAAGGGCACCTCGTGGCAATCCGCGGCCATCTTAAGCACGTTCCGACCTGCATCGGCCAACTAAAAGGATGGCACAACAACAACAACAATCTCCAGCACCAGCTTTCTTCAACCCGCAAACCGAAGAATGGAGAACATATATGTCCAGATTCCGCATGTTCCTGGAGGCTAATAACTTCCAGGACTTGCCGGACAACAGGAAGAGGGCTCTCTTCCTCACGTACTGCAGACCCAAGACCTACAAGCTGGCAGAAACTCTAGTGGCACCCACGGACATCGAATCAATATCCTGGTCCACATTGCAAATGGCATTAAAAGAACATTTTGCCCCCTCCGATACCCCAATGGTGCACCAGAATGTTGTGACCCAGTGCAGCAAACCCCCAGAAATGACACACACACACACTTGTCCAAACTAAAGAAGGTTTTATCACTAATCAAGGCTTAGTGATCATTTAAGTTCAGAGTTTCTCTCAAAGTGCTTGTTACCACTCACATAACACTTTGGCCGGGATTTCAAATACAAAACAAGCAGATTATGAAGTCCTTAATTGCCTCACTTGCTGGAATTGGCCGAGAGCCCGGACTGGAGTTCGTCCAACTGATATCACCGACAGAGTAATCAGAAGCCAGGTAAAAGACATAAGTTGTTTCCAGCAAGAGTGTCCGTTGTGATTCAACCTTATATAGTCTTAGGGCGTGGCCCCTCTGCCTGCAGGTTTACCTGTGAGAAGACCTCCTTCTACAAAGCCACTCTTGCCGGCTAGCTGCCCTGCGTGCCCTAGCATCAATCAGAGGCTCCTCCTCTTCACTGGAGTCACTGAACTCCTGCTGGGGAGGTGCAGAAGGCCCTGATTGAGTATCGTCCTCTGGCCCTGCGTCCTCCTCGGTCTCAGACTCCGGTGCCGGAGCTACAGACTGCTCTTGCCACCCTATGGTCTGTTCTTGTTCTTCCGGATCCATCAGCAGCTGCACGGGATGGGGGCAAGCCACAACACAGAACGAGTTTTACCACAGATGCCAAAAAAGTTGTAAAATGTGGCAAAACTCACTTAACAAATTTCTCACTTAGCAAAATAAATTTTGGGCTCAATTGTGGTCATAAGTTGAGGACTACTTGTATAGCCCGAATCTGCAAAGATAAAGTCAAGAAAGTTAAGGCTCAGAATGAACTAAGACTTGCAACAAATATAAAAATAATTTAAAAAAGGCTCTTTCAACATGTAAAAAAAAAGAAAAAAGTCAAGTAACGATCAGTCCACTAATGGGAGAATAGAATAGAATAGAATAGAATAGAATAGAATAGAATAGAATAGAATAGAATAGAATAGAATAGAATAGAATAGAATAGAATAGAATAGAATAGAAGCTGGAAGGGATCTTGGAGGTCTTCTAGTCCAACCCCCTCCTCAAGCAAGAGACCCTATTTCAGACAAGTGTCTGTCCAATCTCTTCTTAAAAGCCTCCAGTGATGAAGCACCCACAACTTCTGAAGGCAAACTGTTCCACTGGTTAATTGTCCTCACTTTCAGGAAGTTTCTCATTAATTCCAGGTTGCTTCTCTCCTTGCTTAATTTCCATCCATTTGTCTCTTGTCCTGCCCTCGGGTGCTTTAGAGAATAATTTGACCCCCTCTTCTTTGTGGCAGCCCCTTAAATATTGGAATACTTCTATCATGTCACCCCTAATTCTTCTTTTCTCTAGACTAGCCAAACCCAAATCCTGCAGCCATTCTTCATATTTTTTTAGTCTCCAGGCCTTTGATCATCTTAGTTGCTCGTCTGTGACCTTTTTCCAAAGTCTTAACATCTTTTTTGTGGTGTAGTGACTAAACTTGATTGCAGTATTCCAGGTGTGGTCTTACTAGGGCTTTATAAAGCGGTACTAATACTTCATGTGATTTTAATTCTATGCCTCTGTTTATACAACCCAGGATTGCATTAGCTTTTTTGGCTATTGCCGTACACTGCTGGCTCATTTTCAAGTGATCATCCACTAGGACTCCAAGGTCCCTCTCACAGTTACTATTTTTGAGCCAGATTTCACCTAATCTGTACTTATACCTTTGATTTTTCCTGCCTAAGTGTAAAACCTTGCTTTTCTCCACATTAAATTTCATGTAGTTGGCTAGAGCCCAGTGTTCAAGTCTGCCAAGACCTTTTTGGATCCTGAGCTTGTCTTCTGGGGTGTTGGCTATTCCTGCCATCTTAGTGTCATCTGCAAATTTGTTGAGTTCCCCTTCTATTCCCTCATCTAAGTCATTTATGAAGATATTGAAGAGTACTGGGCCTAAGACGGAACCTTGCAGTATCCCACTACTTACTTCCCTCCATGTAAATGTAGTACCATTAAGGGCTACTCATTGAGTATGGTTTGTCAGTTTCAAATCCATCTGGTGGTGATGCTGTCTATCCCACATTTTTCTAACTTACCAAGAAGTAGGTTGTGGTTTACTTTGTCAAATGCCATACTGAAATCTAAGTATACTATGTCCACAGCATTTCGCTGGTCTACTAATTAAGTCACTTTATGAAAGAATGAAATAAGATTAGTTTGGCATGTTTTGTTTTTAACAAACCCATACTGGCTATTAGCGATAACTTTGTTTCTAGTTGCTCGAAAATCTGTTTTTTTAATTATCTTTTCCAGGACCTTCCCAGGTATTGACCTTAAGCTGATTGGTCTGTAGTTTCCTGGGTCTGTTGCTATTTTTTAAATATCAGACTGGTTACTCTGGGTGAATTGGAAATACCCTTCTAGGTATTTAAAGCTTGTTTTGGAAAGACCCTGGTGGATTATAGTTTTCTGAATGGATTAAGGTTGAAAGAACCTGAAGAAATAATGTTTTTCCCCCTTTCTTGAAGATGGGAACCACTTCAGCCCTTTTCCAATCCTCAGGTACTTCCCGCTCCAGGATTTTTGAAAGATGTGGTACAATGGTTTTGAGATAGCATCTGCCAGCTCCTTCAGAACTCTGGGATGTAATCCATCAGGTCCCTGTGATTTATATTCATCAAGGTCAGATAGGTGTCCTCTAACTATTTTCTTGCTTATTTTAATTTTTATTTCTAGTCTGTCTTTTACAATTATGTTTTTGGTAGATTGGGCTATAGTTTCTTTTTGCGTGAAGGCTGATGCAAATAATGTGTTAAGCAGCTCTGCTTTCTCTCTACTGCCTATTACTTCCTTGCCATCTTCTCTCTTTAGTGGACCAACTATTTCATTTACTTTTTTTCTTGTTATTAATATGTTGAAAGAAACTTTTTTTAATTATCTTTGACTTTTGTAGCAAGCCTTAGTTCATTCCGAGCCTTTGCTTTCCTGACTTCATCTTTGCAGGTTCTGGCTATCTGCTGATATTCTGCCTTAGTTATGTGTCCCTCTTTCCATTTTTTGTACTTGTCCTTTTTGTCTTTCAGTTTATCAGAGTGATTTTTGTGCAACCATGCTGTTTTTTTCTTGGATTTCTTGTTTTTCTTTTTCAGTGGTATTGTGCTGGACTGGGCTTTTATGATCACATTTTTCAGAGTTTCCCATGCTTCTTGAGTTGTTTTCCCCTTTAGGATTTTCAGGCATGGAATCTTTCGTAGGCTTTCTCTGAGTTTGTTAAAAACAGCTCTTTTAAAGTTTAAGACACTGGTTGGATTATTTTCTATTGCTTGTGTTTGCATTATATTGAATTCCAATATGACATGGTCATTTTCACCCAAGGTTCCGGCAACTTCTACTCCCTCTATCACTTCTTCATTATTAGTAAGAATTAGGTCATCCAAAGGGTAGACAAGAATACTTCTAGTATTCTTGTCTACCCTTTGGATGACAACGTTGTCAGCTAAGTTGGTTAGGAATCTGTTTGATCTCCCACTCGCTGCAGAGTTTGTCTCCCAGTTGATATCTGGGTAGTTAAAGTCTCCCATTACTACTGTGGTATGTTTCCTACAAACATTTGTTAACTGGTTGGCAAAGCGTTCATCTATTTCTTCTGCTCGGTTGGGTGGTCTGTAATGTCACTCTTTTTTCCTTTTATATTGACCCATATACATTCTGGAGGGGTTTTATCTTTGATCATGTGCACTTTGTAGATATGTAGTGATCTCTTACATATAGTGCAACTCCACCTTCTCTTCTTGTAGATCTGTTTCTTTTGAACAATTTGTATCCATCTATCAGTACATTCCAGGCATGGGTTTCGTCCCACCAGGTTTCTGTAATAGCAACTATGTCATACCTACCCTTGTGTACTATTGCTTCTAGTTCACCCTGTTTGTTCCCCAAGCTTTGAGCCTTTGCATATAAGCATTTAAGACTTTTATGCCTGTCCATGGGTATGATTCCTACATCTCCTAATTGTTGTTTGAGTTTTTCTTTTTTCTCATCACTCCCTACCTCATTGTTTGATTTGTTTTCTTGGGTTTTATGGTTGGTTTTGTGTTCTAGAGATTCTAAAGATTGCTCACCCTCCCCCCTCAATTTTAGTAAAGCCCTTCTAATGAGTTGGGCCAGTCTTTTTCCGAGTACATTTTCCAGTGGTGAAATCCAATTTTTTTTACTACCGGTTCTGTGAGCATGGCTTGGTGGGCATGGCTTGGTGGGCGTGGCAGGGGAAGGATACTGCAAAATCTCCACCCCACTCCAGAGGAAGGATACTGCAAAATCTCCATTCCCTCCCCATTCTGGGGCCAGCCAGAGGTGGCATTTGCCGGTTCTCTGAACTACTCAAAATTTCCGCTACCGGTTCTCCTGCTGGATTTCACCCCTGACATTTTCCTCTGTTTTGGTGAGGTGCAGCCCATCCTTGCCAAGCGTCCTTTGTGTAGGTAATGCAGTTCATGGCCCAGTAAACCAAAGTTTTCTTGGTGACACCAACCCTTTAGCCAGTTGTTTATTTCTAGAATTCCTTTTTCCCCTCAGTGGGTGTTGGCCTTTCATTGGAAAAACTGATGACTACTTGTGCTCCTAGCTCCTTAATTTTATTACCTAGTTGCTTATAATCTCTCAATATTGTATTCAGGTTCTTTGTTGTGTCATTCATCCCTATATGAAGGAGGAGGAAAGGGTAGTAATCTGTGGGCCTAATTATTTTGGTTAAGTTCTCAGCCACATCATTTATTTTTGCTCCAGGGAGACAACATGGATAGTCTAGCGAAGAGAAGGACCAGGGGAGACATAATAGCAGTGTTCCAATATTTGAGGGGCTGCCACAGAGAGGAGGGGGTCAAGCTATTCTCCAAAGCACCTGAAGGACAGACAAGGAATAATGGATGGAAACTGATCAAGGAGAGATTCAACCTAGAAATAAGGAGGAATTTTCTGACAATAAGAACAATCAACCAATGGAACAGCTTGCCCTCGGAAGTTGTGGGAACTTCATCACTTGAGACTTTCAAGAAGAGATTGGACTGCCATTTGTCAGAAATGGTGTAGGATCTCCTGCTTGAGCAGGGGGTTGGACTAGATGACCTACAAGGTCCCTTCCAACTCTGTTAATCTGTTAATCTGTTAAACATACCTCTCTAGATTGTATGTCTGGTCATACAAGAAGATGATAAGGAGGTCACCATCAGCAAGGAGAAACAGAATTGCTTAATTCATTTTTTAAATTTGTCTTTACACAAAAGAAAAAATTAGTCCAACCTATCAAAAGTGGTACTGTAAAAAACAAACTAGGAATACAAGTAAAAATAGGTAAGAAAATAGTAACACAATGCCTATCCACTCTAAACAAGTTCAAATCACCTGGATCAGGTGGATTATATCCCAGAGTTCTAAAGGAGTTGGCAGGGATGCTATCCATCTGTTGATGCAGCCCAGGAATGTATTGACTTTTTTGGCAGCTGCAGCACACTTCTGGCTCATACTTAAGTGATGGTCAGCTAGGAAACCCAGATTCCTCTCACTACTGTTGAGACTAGAATGTCCCAGTTCAGGTATCTCTTTGATTGAGGTACTTGACCCACTCACTTTATTTTAGCCCCCACCAGCCTCTCAGGAGTTTTGTGGGGATAAAATCAGAGGAGATACTTAAGCCAGCCACCTTGAATTCTTAGTTGTAAGATGTAAATACAATGAATAAGCATATTTTAATGGAGTTTGTGCAAGGGAATCTTCTAATTCCCCCTTTCAACCTGATGCCTTCAAATGGGTTGAGGTTCAACTTCCATAAGGTTATCCAGTATTATTCCTCCAGGATTTGGTGAGTTGAGGCAGAGGACACATGTTAGGAAATGCTGGCCTCATGCTTTGTAACCAATAATGTATGCGGTTGAAATGCACTGGAAAAGCTGAGGAAGGTTAACATCTCCATCTCTTTTTCTTCCTACCTTAAATCTTTTCAAAAGCAACCTGAAAGAATGAAAGGGTTTGAGCCAGAGAGACCAAGCTGTTTTGTTGCAATGGGCTGGTTTTTTCTAAAGCATTTCATCTGTCTCAATTCAGCTCCTCCAGATGCCACCCCAATACTTTATTCACTGCAGCAAATCACATAAACAAATGAAAAATTAGAAGTATTGTTATCCAGATAATCCATCAGGAAGTTGTTTCTCCTGCTGTCAGTGCTTTGCATATTTATAATGCCTCTGTTGGCAGCATGTCCAATTAGAACAGATGGCTGGTAGGTTACCTTGACTTACTACCCAGAGAAATTGGACAGGTAGCTATAAAAGTTTGGCTCATACATTCCAGATTTGTACTTCTAAAGACTGTTAACTCAATGTGCCCAAAGATGGCCAACTAACCAGAAAAATAAGTCCCACCATTAGAAATAATGATAAAGCTCCTAAACTGGAACATCAAGAAATATGCATTCCTTAGGTAGACCTTGGACAATTTATGGGTCCTTAAGAAAAAATCAGCAGCAGAAAACCTGCAGTGGGCAGGGCAGTGTGGTGTGCATATGCCCATGGGGTGTGTGTGTGGTACAGCTGGGTTCTCATGTTTTTAATTACAGGTAGTCCTTGATTTGCAAACATTTGTTTACTGACCATTTGACATTACAACGGCACTGAAAAAAATAGCTTATGACTGTTTTCACACTTACAACTGTTGCTGCATCCCCAGGGTCACATGATCAAAATTTGGACACTTGCCAAGTAGCATGTATTTATCAGCATTGCAGTGTCACATGATCCCTTTTTGTGACTTTCTGACAAAGAAAGTCAATGAGGAAGCCAGATTCACTTAACAACCGTGTTACTAACAACTGCAGTTATTCGCTTAACAACTGTGGCAAGAAATAATCGGAAAATGGGACAAAACTCACTTGAGATCTGTTTTGCTTAACAATAGAAAATCTGAGCTCAGTTGTGGTCATAAGTCAAGGACTACCTGTAGAATGTTTTTAGTCCTGTCAAAAGCTTTGTTGATCTTTAATCCTAAATGTTGGTTTGCAGTTTTGGTCTGTGCGGAGTCAGCCTGTGGTCCTGTTCCAGGAGCCTGGAAGACGATCAGATTTCCCCTATTGAGGTTGGAGGTACAATTTCCTTCATCCCCAGATAGCTAGGGCTGATTACACATAATCCAGGATCCTTCGAATCTGAGAGTTGGGAGAGATGGGTAAGGATGCTTGCAGAGAAGTTGTGTAAATCCCTGCTTGTCAAGATTATGTCCAATACTTGTTAGAACACCTTCTGCCTGCAGAGCACTTTCCTTGGTGGGAAGTCAAGAAGTCTTTTGGAGTAGCAGTAGTAATAATTATTGGAAGTTAACCTCTGTTCCAGACATTTTCAATTCTTTTATCAATTTTGGAAGGTAAATGACAGAATCATTAAATCTATTTGCCCGAAAATTGAGGCACCCTGCTGTGACTGGGTGATATGTCTGTATATGTAAGTGTGTTTTAGGTATGTCTCTTAATAGAGGATTTGTGGTCTTTGCTAAACACATTATCGCAGCTGAAACATTAGGGAGAATTTTCATTAAGGGTGGGAGTTTCTTCTGGGTGTAGAGGAAAAAAGGAGTTTGATGATAAACTAAAATGAGAACTATTTTTACTATTTCAATGTTTGGTTTTTCAAATGGGAAATATTAGCAAACGTTTTTCTCTTGGAATTTGCATGAAAATCGGGGTGTTTTTTTTATTCTGAGTTTTCCCTGATACTTACTGTTTAGTGCTTGGAATGGACTAATAGTTTTAACAAAGGATGTATTCAATTTATTTCTTAAATATGTTATACAGCCTGTGTCCCAGGAAGACTAGGCAGGTAACACGACCAAATGAGCTAATTTTACTTTAATTGTAAAGCTATATTTAGAATCTTGCAAGTCTGAAAGTACAAATTTTCCACTATCTCCTTTAGAGCCTGAGAAACCAAGGGTGCCCTTCTGAGCCTCTTTCCCTGCCTGCTGTCCAGCTGCAGGCTAGGCTGTCTCTCATCTGACTGTTCCCTAGGCAGCATCTCTTGGCCAGTTTCCCAAGGTCTGCCTCACCTACTATCACAGCCTGCTATTGATGGTTGTTAGCAGTTGATAATAAAAAAAAATCTAAATCCTGAGACATTAAAAACACGTAAAACAACAATTAAAAACCATTAAAACTAACAACAGAAATTAGCAATTAATAGCCTAGTTAAAGGCATGCTTTAGGGCCTTTTAACAAGCCATCAAAGAGTCTGGCTAAGGATGTATATCTGCGAAGCAACATCGATTCAAGTAATGACTTGAGATTAGGTGGGAGGTCTGCTAGACTAGAGTAGGAGACTTCAAATTTGCCACCAACTTTACTTTTATCCAGGGATTTATTTATTTATCGTATGGCACATTCACATCATATTTCAGTAAAAAGAAACATGGGGAAAAATACAAAACATAGAATGTAAAATCCAAAATTTTAACAGGCAGATTACAAATGTATATCTAAGTTGCAAATATATTTTTTTACTTCATTTGTCACAGCCAGGAAATCACCAAAATCTCTGTTATAGGCTCTGTTTTGGCACTCTGTCATTATGTGTTGGGTAGTTTGTTTTTTGGCCTCAAATTTGGTGAAACTAAAATCTTATGGCATTTCTGGACCCCTGCACAAATGGATAACTGCATTCCTGTCAAATAGAAAACAAGTGGTCAAAATAGGAACAGCTCTATCAAACCCTGTACCTGTTAACAGCGGTGTTCCCCAAGGCAGCGTTTTAGGACCAACTCTCTTTATTCTTTACATAAATGATATTTGTGATAACATAAAAAGCAACTGCGTCCTCTTCGCAGACGATGTAAAATTATTCAACACCACCGACAACACTACAACCCTTCAAAAAGACCTTGACTATGTATCTGAATGGTCGAAAAAGTGGCAACTTCAAATCTCAATCAACAAATGCTCAGTTTTACACGTTGGCAAAAACAATCAGAACACAAAATACAAACTAGATGATCATGACCTTGTTGATGATCCTCACTCAGTAAAGGACCTTGGAGTACTCATCTCTAATGATCTAAGTGCCAGAGCCCACTGCAACAGCATTGCCAAGAAGGCATTAAGAGTGGTAAACCTAATCTTGCATAGCTTCTTCTCCGGTAATGTTGTACTTTTAACCAGAGCATACAAAACGTTTGCTAGACCAATTCTCAAATACAGCTCATCTGTCTGGAACCCACACTACATATCGGACATTAATACCCCACAATAGATACAAACTTAACGTAAACCGATCCAAACTAGATTGCAAAAAATTTGACTTCAGCAACAGAGTGGTCAATGCCTGGAATACATTACCCGACTCTGTAGTTTCTTCCCCAAACCCCCACAACTTTAACCTTAGACTGTCCACCGTTGACCTCACCCCATTCCTAAGAGGTCTGTAAGGGGCGTGCATAAGCGCACCAGTGTGCCTACCGTCCCTGTCCTAATGTACCCATATATTCGTAAAATTTCTTGTACTCATAACCATACTTGTACTTATATATTCACAAACATGTTTATACTTTGTTTATACTTTGTTCGTAATCATATATACGCTTGACAAATAAATAAATAAATAAAAAATATTCAGGGAAAAAGGGAACACAGGGAACAAAATTTGAAGCAGATTCCTTTGCAGGCATGTTATTGGGATAAAAGGATCTAAGGAAGCATGTGATTTTTATTTATTAATTGAAGCACCACAAGGCTTTGGACAAAATGCGAGCTGGCTCTAGATCAGAGGTAGGTTCCTCCCAGTTCAGACTGGTTCGGCCGAACTGGTAGCGACCCGCTGGTGATGTCATGATGATGTCACTGATCCGGTTCGGTCGGTGCCGGTCCGTGGGCGCCACCATCTTTTTTTAAAATTTTTTATTTATTTATTTATTTTGGGGGAAAAAATTCCTTCTGCGCATGCGCAGAAGCCGAGTTTCCGGCACTGCGCATGCGTCGCCATCTTGTTTTTGGCTCTTTTTTTTATTTTTTTTTATTTTTTTGCACTGCGCATATGTGGCGCGGGAGGAAGCGAACTGGCAGCGAGGTAAGTTAGAACCCACCCCTGCTCTAGACGTTTGGATGTGTTAAAGCCCAATTTCTCCTATGGCAGCACCAACAATAATGTCCCAATATAAGTAGCACTTCTTCCCATTGTTTATCCTGTGCTCATGCAGGCATTAGACAGAACCAGTTTGGCCTAGTGGTTAGGGCACCAGGCTAGAAACCAGGAGATGGTGAATTCTAGTCCTAGCTTAGACATGAAAGCTAGTTGGGTAACTTTAGGCCAGTCTCTTTCTTTCAGCCCAGAACATCAGACCTGGGTGACAAGTCAGTTGGTCAATTCCAATAGCAACTAGTGGATCAACACCTGATTGGTCTGAAAAAAAGCAGACCAACACTTGCAGAAAAATGCTAGAAAGGACAAAATAATAGCATTCGATATGAAGTACTGCATTTGGACATTTAGAATTTTTTTTAAATAACAGGCACATTCATGGATTGTAAAACTTTTAGGGCCGAGCAGGGCTTTGATTTGTTTCCAGAAGGTGCTTTGAAATCTGGAAAAGCACATGTGCTACATTTCTCTGCAATTCTTCAAAGGAGATCAGAGACCAGATAGTGAGATCCAATCAAGTTCAATCCTTTATTAGCTTATCCCTAATGGACAGACTCTTGCCAAACTCAGTCCTCTCACTCCCCATCTCAGGCCTGGGCCTTCTCTAATTTGGGCCTCTCTCTGGAACAGCTCCGTGTTGCCAAAACTCTGCCTCTTCTCCAGGGGTGCTATTCAGCAGGTTCTGACAGGTTCTGGAGAACTGGTAGCGGAAATTTTGAGTAATTCGGAGAACAGGCAAATACCACCTCTGGCTGGCCCCAGAGTGGGGTGGGAATGGAGATTTTGCAGTATCCTTCCCCCAGGAGTGGGGAGGGAATGGAGATTTTGCAGTATCCTTCCCCTGCCACGCCCACCAAGCCACACCCACCAAGCCACACCACGTCCACCAAGCCACGCCCACAGAACTGGTAGTAAAAAAATTGAATTCCACCACTGCTCTGCTCCTGCAGGTGAACATTCCATTACATCTGTTCCTTTTTTCTTTCCCCCAGCATGATATGGCTACTTTAAAGGGTTCAGAGAGTACTACAGTTCATGCCCCCACATGGTCTAAATCTACTTACTGAAACACAATTCCCAGGGAAAAATAAAAGGAACCTCCTCTTTCAGTGGCAGTCTATCTTTGAAGAATTGGCAGAGGGAAGGACATTGTCTTCACAATTTACTTGAACACATCCCAGAGGTTCTTGGTGAAAGAAGGGATTGGACTGTATCCAGTGGTACCCCATGCATGCTTCCCTCCATGTAGATATAGTTCCATTGAGGACTACACGTTGAGTGTGGTTGGTCAGCCAAGTTACAAATGCACCTGGTGGTGATGCTGCCTATTTCACATTTTTCTGTCTTAACAAGAAATATGGTAAGTGGTCTACTTTGTCAAATGCCTTATGAAATCTAAATAAACGATGTCCACAGTATTTCCCTGATCCACTAATTTAGTCACTTTATCGAAAAAGGCAATAAGGTTTTCTGGCATGATCTGTTTTTAACAAATCCATGCTGGCTTCTAGTGATTGCTTTGTTCATTTCTATGTACTCACAACTCTGCTGTTTCAAATTAAGGAGATATTATTGCAGAGCAGGATTTATACTTAAAATATATGTTTGGTTTGGAGATCTCACTCTTCAACCTGCTGGGGCCCTCCTGCACATCCAACCAGGCTCAAACATTGTGTAGTTTGAGACATAATCCTTTTCTTTTATGGAGAATCCATTTTAATCTAATTTATTTTTAATACCACCCTATCAAATGCATAAATCCATTTAAATGTCAGATTAAAGAACAGTAGCACAAACCCCGCAGGAGTGTTATTTTACACAAGACACTCTGGAAGCTGTAAGAGGTGGGGAGGGGATCACAAAGAGGCCTCTTTCCTGAGCCCCAAAGAGAAGATGGCATCTGCTGTGTTTGGATGGACCTGTTTGGCACTTTGGGAGAGACCTTATCAAGAGAATAAAAGCATATAGATTTAAAGCCAGAAATATTTTTGTTAGGTATAATACCAGAAAACTATGATAAAGGGACTATATACTGTACCTAATGCTACATGTATTGACAGCAGCAAGAAATGTATTTGCACAATATTGGAAAAATGAGAACAACCCATCAGATGAAAGCATAATTCGGAAAATATTGGATTGTGCAGAGATGGATAGACTGACATTGAAAATAAAAGATAAAGGAGATAGAGTACTACTCAACATGGGATAGGTTTTATGAATGGTTAGACATAAGAGGTAGAGGTTAGATGAAGGAAGATTATTGTTATGTACACGTAAAAGATGACTATGTATGCTACCGGTACCGGTAGTATAATGAATATGATTATAAATAAGCTAATATAACTATTAATATTGCTATAATTACTATGTATATTATTATCATTATTACTATATCTGTTGTTGTTTTTTGGTAAAATGAAATGTGTGGACAATACACTCTTTTCAAAATATTTATATATAAGTAAAAAATATATATATAAAAAAGAGAATAAACGTCAAGTTGAAAAAAAGCTGTTCATTCAGGAATAAACAGTAGGAAAGGTCAGCCCTGTGGAGAGCTGCACTAGCAGGGCAGGATTGGTGCAGGGTGGCAAGGAAATTGCCCCAAGCAGAAGGAAGTGGACTTTCTGGAAATGAATGGGGGTGGCGGGGGAATAAAGAAAGCTTTGAGATTTGCAGAGCCTGCTGCCATCCTGTCCTCTGTATGGAGAACAATTAGATTAGATTAGATTAGATTAGATTAGATTAGATTAGATTAGATTAGATTAGATTA
>QLTV01002434.1:332784-354874 GCA_003457575.1 Thermophis baileyi
CTTCTATAGAATTTTACAATAATGTAATACATAAGCTACAAAAATATAAACCAACTCATTTTGGAAAACCCCATCTAGAATAACTACTAGGGCAGATGCTACAAGAATGTCATCAAGTCTCTGGATGACAAGCAATTGTAGAAAAAGTTAAAATACAGAATTCAAAAGAACAGAGTTGGAAGGGGCCTTGGAAGTTTTCTAGTCCAACCCCCTGCTCAAGCAGAAGACCCTATACCATTCTGGACAAATGCATGTCTAGTCTCTTCTTGAAAATCTCCAGTGATGGAGCATCCACAGCTTCTGGAGGCAACTTGTTCCACTGGTTAATTGTTCTCACTGTCAGGAAATTTCTCCTTAATTCTAATTGAATCTCTCTTTGATAATAAGCTTCCATCTGTTACTCCTTGTCCTGCCCTCTGGTACTTTGGAGAATACATTGACCCCCCTTTTCTCTGTGACATCCCCTTAAATATTGGAAGTTTTCTATCATGTCACCTCTTCCTTAGACTAGACATATCTAGTCCTCTCAAGCATTCATCATCTCCAGACTCTTTACCATCTTGTTCCTTTTCTCTGCACTCTTTCTAGAATCTCAGTATCTTTTGGGTATCGTGGTGACCAGAATTGGATGCAATATTCCAAATGTAGTCTTATCAGTGCAGTATAAAGTGGTACTATCACTTCTTGTGATCTTGATACTATCCCTCTGCAGCCTTGGATTTACTTAATCTTGAATAAATTAAACAGAGTTGTTCCATTTTAACATTAGTGAAGTGGAGACGGTGCTTTGTGGGAAAGAAGAGAAATCAAGAGGCCTCCTGCCAACCTTCCGGCTTCCTTGCTGAGATGTGTGGACCAGGACGAGTGCAGATCCCTTCCCCCCCCCCAACTGAAAGCTGGCACAGCTGCTCCTTGGGCTCTGCTCCTGGACTCAATTCTCCTGCCAGCTCTTGAGGCAATTGTATGCCATTTGGCTTTCTCCTCACCAGCCTCATATGGTCTGTATTCTTCTATTTCAATTGGGCTGCCCAGAGGTTTTCTCTCTGTGGTTATTCATTCAACTGCTCAATTCATTTCTGCCCTCACTCTGCCTCTTTTCTGCATCTGCTCTGATCCTTCTCCCCATCCATTTTTCAGAACACCCCCCCCCACACACACAAGTCACCCTTCCTTTTAATCTGCACCAGGTTTAACTTGCAGGATGAGTCAATGGCCAAACACGGAAGAGTTAATAAGTTCAGCTGGGGAGAGAACGTGAAAGGAATACAATGCAAGGCTCGATCACTTGTAAGATGCTGCAAGGAAAGAAATTGATAATTTTTCAGCACATTTGATAATTCTTGTAAAGATTCTTGTAAAACCTCTGACCATGGAATGGCTATGGAAGGAACATTTCTCCCAGATGTGCATCTGTCACAGCTTAATAAACGATAAAGATGGAATCCAGCACTGCATATAAAAGAGAGGTTGGGGAAGGGGAAAAGAAAAGATTTAATTCTATTTCCAGTGTATTGAGATTCCTCTCAAACAGTGCTCTGGAGCCTTCCCAATGGCCTTTTGTCACCTCGCCAGCAAGAAGGGTCTTCTTAGTAGGTATAATTTGAATGAGTGAGCGAATGATTGAATGAGAGAGGCTTGCTTTGCTAAAATAAAGCTTCCAAAGTCTATCAATAATCTGTTATTCTGGGGTGGTGTTCAATGATATTGTTCCGGTGCTACATAAAGATTCCTAATTCTATAGGAGAGGGCAGGCCTCTTGTAACACAACAAGCTCTCACTCTTAGAAAATGGTGACAAATCGTGGTGTGATTTGATGAGGGTTTCCAAAATAATTAGGCCCACGGATTACTACCCTTTCCTCCTCCTTCATATAGGGATGAATGATACAACAAAGAACCTGAGTACAATATTGAGAGATTATAAGCAACTAGGTAATAAAGTTAAGGAGCTAGGAGCACAAGTAGTGTTCTCATCAGTTCTCCCAATGAAAGGCCAACACCCACTGAGAGGAAAAAAGAATTCTAGAAATAAACAACTGGCTAAAGGGTTGGTGTCACCAAGAAAACTTTGGTTTCCTGGGCCATGGACTGCATTACTTACACCAGGGGTCTGCAACCTTAAAGAGCCACTTGAACTCTTTTCCCACAGAAAAGAAAACACTGGGAGCCACAAAACCTGGGTGGGTGTGGCCAACTCAACATCACTCCCACCCAGTCACATGACCCACCCCAGCCACGCCTACCCAGGTTTTGTGGCTCTGAGTGTTTTCTGTGGGAAATGGGTCTCTCTCTCTCTCTCTCTCTCTCTTTTCCTCTCCCTTCCTCCCTTCCTTCCTTTCTCTCTCCTCTCAATTTTTCCCTTTTCCCTCTCTCCTTTCTCTCTCCCTTTCCCCCTTCTCTCCCTTTTGTTTCTCCTTTTCCTCTCATTCTTTCCATCATTTTCTCATTTCTCTTTCTCCCCTTGTCTCTCTTTCTCTCCCTTTCATTTTTCTCTTTTCCCTCTTTTTCTTTCTCTCCCTCTTCTGTTTCCCTCTTTTCCTTCTCTTTCTTTCCCTCCAGCTCTCTCATTCTCTCTCTCCCTCATTTGTTTCTCCTTTTCCTCTCATTCTCTCCATCATTTTCTCATTTCTTCTCCCCTTTTTTGCCTCATTTGTCTCTTTCTCTCCCTTTCATTTGTTTTTCTTTTTCGTCTCCCTTTTTTTTTCTCCCCTTCTGTTTTCCTCTTTTCCCTCTCTTTCTTCATTTCTCTCTTTTTCTCCCCTTCTCTCTCTCTCTCTCTCTTTCCCCCCTTTCCCTCCCTCTCCCCCCCTCTCTCGTGTGTGTGTGTGCTCCCTCTTGAACCATTTCCAAAAACAGGCAAGGGTTGGGTTTTTTTCCTGATGTTTGTTCTTCTTCTTTGGGTGCTTTTTACCATATGATTTAAAATCAAGAGTCATTTCAGGTTCCCAGATAAATGAAGCTAGAAGGCAAGGGCAACGGCGGGGATGGAGACTCACTCTGAACGAGAGGGAAGTACCCCTGTACTTGCATTTCATCTTGCGGAGGCTTCTTCCGGTGCTTCTTAGTCTTGCCTGCACCTCTCCACCCTGAGATGCTGGCCCGGCCCGGCTGCGGCAGATGCTCCGTGTTGTAATGGGCTCCAGGAAGAGGAGGGGACACCGTCTCCCCCATTGTGAAGAGTGCACTAAATCTAACTGCTGCGCACAGCACCTTGCGTAGCAGTTAAATGGGCTCCAGGAGGAGGAGGAGATGCAGTCTCCCCCATTGTGAAGCACGCTTTCGCTGTGCTGTGCAAGGTGCTGCAAAAGCAGCGGGCAGGCCATGGAGGAGGTATTGGGTCTTTCCCACTCCCCACGCCAAAGGAAAGCCAGCCGGGCTTCTCCTTCCCTCCTACCATTGCCCCTGCTCCCTTCCCCCCCCCCACACTCAATCCTACTTCAGGACAGAGGAGCGCGCGCTGGAAACGCGTGTTGGGGCGACGTCGGATTGCATCTTCTGACCCTCCGGCACTCGCCCGCAACTCTCCATGCTCCTCGAGGCCTGGCTTGCTGAGGCGGGGAGCAGCCCTGATGCCTCTGCTTCCCCCCCCCCGCCCTAGCCATCACTGCCTGGGGAAGGTACAGGCAACAGAAAGCGGTGCGTTTTAAAAGCGGCAGCTCACATCTGGATGTGCCGAACAGCGTCCCACTGCGAGAGCCAGGCCATGCCTCTCCGCTGTGCAACTGGTCAATGGGGGTGCTTCTGCCGGGCCATCTCTCCCTCCCGCCGGGCTGTTGTGCTCGGTGCTCGGCAGGGGAGGGGCACACTTCCCCACGCCGCCCCCTTCTTTCTCTTGGCCCCACCGACAAGGGAGGAGGAAGGCCAGGTTTGGGGGATGGTCCCCACCCTGCAAGATCCACCCCCGCCATTCCCTCCCAGCCCTCTTTGCTGGCAGCAACAGCAAATGTACCGCGACGAAGGCGGAATGCTGTTGCCGTGCAAAGGCAAATGCAGGGGCTCTTTTTTCCCGCACTAAGGCTCCGGCCATGCCACCACCGCGACAGGGCAACAGCTCTTTCATCCCTCTGCTGTGACAAGGCCACAGGGAGCCGCAGCAGAGGGCACAAAGAGCCACATGCGGCTCCATAGCCGCAGGTTGCAGACCCCTGAACTACACAAAGGACTCTTGTCAAGGGATGGACTGCACCTCACCAAAACAGGGGAAAATGTACTCAGAAAACGACTGGCCTAACTCATTAGAAGGGCTTTACTAAAATTGAGGGGGGGAGGGTGAGCAATCTTTAGAATCTCTAGAACACAAAACCAACCATAAAACCCAAGAAAACAAATCAAACAATGAGGTAGGGAGTGATGAGAAAAAAGAAAACCTCAAATAACAATTAGGAGATGTAGGAATCATACCCATGGACAGGCATAAAAGTCTTAAATGCTTATATGAAAAGGCTCAAAGCTTGGGGAACAAACAGGGTGAACTAGAAGCAATAGTACACAAGGGTAGGTATGACATAGTTGCTATTACAGAAACCTGGTGGGACGAAACCCATGCCTGGAATGTACTGATAGATGGATACAAATTGTTCAAAAGAAACAGATCTACAAGAAGAGAAGGTGGAGTTGCACTATATGTAAGAGATCACTACATATCTACGAAGTGCACATGATCAGAGATAAAACCCCTCCAGAATGTATATGGGTCAATATAAAAGGAAAAAAGAGTGACATTACAGACCACCCAACCGATCAGAAGAAATAGATGAATGCTTTGCCAACCAGTTAACAAATGTTTGCAGGAAACATACCACAGTAGTAATGGGAGACTTTAACTAGATATCAGATATCAACTAGGAGACAAACTCTGCAGCGAGTGGGAGATCAAACAGATTCCTAACCAACTTAGCTGACAACGTTGTCATCTAAAGGGTAGACAAGAATACTAGAAGTACAGCTATACTGGACCTAATTCTTACTAATAATGAAGAAGTTATAGAGGGAGTAGAAGTTGGTGGAACCTTGGGTGAAAATGACCATGTCATACTGGAATTCAATATAATGCAAACACAAGCAATAGAAAATAATCCAACCAGTGTCTTAAACTTTAAAAGAGCTGTTTTTAACAAACTCAGAGAAAGCCTAGGTGTCAGGCCAAAGCCATTTTATTAGAGACTTTGGCCTGCCACACTTTACGCTTGAGAATGGTTTCTTGCTGTGGGAATTTGGGAGGGGCTGTTGCATGAGGGATGTAGACCTGCAGCCATAACAAATTCCTTTAGATTCTCAAGGTCATCCTTTGTCCAGTACTTGCCCGGAAGCTGATGGGAGTAACTGACACACTGGCAGAAGACGACTGGCTAACGTGATGAACTTGTGGGTGTGGGGACAAGGGGCTTGATCTTTCAACTGGGTGGAGAAACCTTCGTAGCGTCAGATTCAGGTTTCTCACAGACGTGTCAACATGGCTCTACTAATAAATTGGAACTTTGAGCAATACTTTGCATTGGACTCTGATTTAGTTTTAGATGCTATTTGGAACCCTGACTGAAAATCCTAAAGGGGAAAACAACTCAAGAAGCATGGGAAACTCTGAAAAATGTGATCATAAAAGCCCAGTCCAGCACAATACCACTGAAAAAGAAAAACAAGAAATCCAAGAAAAAAACAGCATGGTTGCACAAAAATCACTCTGATAAACTGAAAGACAAAAAGGACAAGTACAAAAAATGGAAAGAGGGACAGATAGCCAGAACATGCAAAGATGAAGTCAGGAAAGCAAAGGCTCAGAATGAACTAAGGCTTGCTACAAAAGTCAAAGATAATTAAAAAAAAATTCTTTCAACATATTAATAACAAGAAAAAAGTAAAGGAAATAGTTGGTCCACTAAAGAGAGAAGATGGCAAGGAAGTAATAGGCAGTAGAGAGAAAGCAGAGCTGCTTAATTCATTTTTTGCATCAGCCTTCACGCAAAAAGAAACTATAGCCCAACCTACCAAAAACATAATTGTAAAAGACAGACTAGAAATAAAAATTAAAGTAAGCAAGAAAATGGTAAGAGAACACCTATCTGACCTTGATGAATATAAATCACCACACCTGACAGATTACATCCCAGAGTTCTGAAGGAGTTGGCAGATGCCGAGGTGGCGCAGTGGTTAGAGTGCAGTACTGCAGGCTACTTCAGCTGACTGTTCAGCAGTTCAGCGGTTCAAATCTCACCGGCTCAAGGTTGACTCAGCCTTCCATCCTTCCGAGGTGGGTAAAATGAGGACCCAGATTGTTGGGGGCAATATGCTGACTCTGTGAACCGCTTAGAGAGTGCTGTAAAGCACTGTAAAGCGGTATATAAGTCTAAGTGCTATTGCTAGTGCTATTGCTATTGCTATCTCAAAACCCTTGTACCACATCTTTCAAAAATCCTGGAGCACAGGGGAAGTACCTGAGGATTGGAAAAGGGCTGATATGGTTCCCATCTACAAGAAAGGGGGAAAAACAGACCCAGTAAACTACAGACCAAAAAAACAGATCTGTCACCACCTAGAAACGAGTAAAGTAAGAACTAGCAGCCAGCACGGGTTTGTTAAAAACAGATCATGCCAAACCAATCTTATTTCATTCTTTGATAAAATGACTAAATTAGTAGACCAGCGAAATGCTGTGGACATAGTATACTTAGATTTCAGTATGGCATTTGACAAAGTAGACCACAACCTACTTCTTGGTAAGTTAGAAAAATATGGGATAGACAACATCACCACCAGATGGATTTGTAGCTGGCTGACAAATCGTACTCAACGAGTAGTCCTTAATGGTACTAAATCCACATGGAGAAAAGTAAGCAGTGGGGTACCACAAGGCTCCGTCTTAGGCCCAGTACTCTTCAATATCTTTATAAATGACATAGATGTGGGAATAGAAGGGGAACTCATCAAATTTGCAGATGATACTAAACTGGCAGGAATAAGCAACATCCCAGAAGACAAACTCAGGATCCAAAAAGATCTTGACAAACTTGAACAATGGGCCCTAGCCAACTACATGAAATTTAATGTGGAGAAAACCAAAGCTTTACATTTAGGCAGGAAAAACCAAAGATACAAGTACAGATTAGGCGAAATCTGGCTCAAAAACAGTAACTGTGAGAGGGACCTTGGAGTCCTAGTGGATGATCATTTGAATATAAGCCAGCAATGTGCAGGAGCAGCCAAAAAAGCTAATACAATCCTGGGTTGTATAAACAGAAGCATAGAATCAAGATCACATGATGTATTAGTGCTGCTTTACAAAACCCTGGTAAGATTACACCTGGAATACTGCAACCAATATTGGTCACCATATTACAAAAAAGATGTTGAGATTTTGGAAAAAGTTCAGAGAAGAGCAACTAAGATGATCAAAGGACTGGAGACTAAACCATATGAGGAACGGCTGCAGGTTTTGGGTCTGGCTAGTCTAAAGAAAAGAAGAATTAGGGGTGACATAATAGCAGTATTCCAGTATTTGAGAGGCTGCCACAAAGAAGAGGGGGTCAAATTATTCTCCAAAGCACCAGAGGGCAGGACAAGAAATAATGGATTGAAATAATCAAGGAGGGAAGCAACCTGGAATTAAGGAGAAACTTCCTAACAGTGAGGACAATTAACCAGTGGAACAGCTTGCCTTCATAAATTGTGGGTGCTCCATCACTGGAGGTTTTAAAGAAGAGACTAGACAGTCACTTGTCTGAGATGGTATAGCTACTCCTGCTTGAGCAGGGGGCTGGACTAGAAGGCCTCCAAGGTCCCTTCCAGCTCTATTCTATTCTAAATTCCATGCTAGAGGAAAGGCCATCTACAAAAAATGTTGGAAGCTGCCTTGTAACAAGAGACCCTGCATAAAGTTGGCACTGGTTGCCATTTTATGGAGACTCAGCCTTTCTCCCAGGGAGATCTATCTTTCAAGGATCTGGGTCTGAAAATTCTCCAGCTGACTGTCCAGGCTCCTATCATAGTAGCATCCTGATAACCCACAAGGAAGGCATTGTCTTGAGCATCAGTTTCTGCCAATCCCCCACTGCTGCTGGCTAGGTGGCCTTTTTGTGGAACTCAGAAGAGTGGACCCATTATTGGTGCCTTCTCTTGCGCTTCTTTTCTGGAGACCTTCTGTGGCTATGTTGTCTGCCTTCTATTTCTCAGCTTTTCAGGTTGTGCTATCTTTCTTTGGAGGTCTGCCACCAATAAGAATTTTTTAAAATGAGAGTCTCAGGACCACCCTAATTGTAATTGCTCAGCCCACTGCAAAATCAAACCCACCAAAGTTTCCTTTCTGCCTTTTTGCTCTATAGAAGAAGCATTGCACCCCAAATGTCTTTCTTAAGATCCAGGATTCAGTTATTCAGCACAACCCAGAAGAAGAATTGAGGCTGGCAATATTGGACTGGCATGGAAGGAGGTTGAGGCATTTTCTGATTCAGGTGAAGGGATACTATTTGTGTTTGATGAGGCAAAACAGGGCCAAATTGCCTATCCTGTTAGAAAGTTCCAAGAAACAAAGAGTGCAGATGCAGACTTAAAGGCCCCCTGTCCAGTCCCCAGAATCCTAGACCTTGATGGGCATCCCCAATCAATTGGCACTGGCTCTGCCCACAGCCAGGAATGGCTACAAGTCTCCAGCTCTGGTATTGGAAGGAGCTGTGCAGGAGAGCAAGAAGGGAGCCGGACTTTTCTTTCTATTGCCAGCTGCTACTGAAGCAGAATAATTAGATGTATGTGCGAGGGTCAGAATTGATGGGAGCTGATATAAATTCATAGCATCAAATGGCATGAAAATGTTGTCAATTACTGTAAAGCAAAAAAATCCGGGATTAAATTTTCCATAACATGTTTAATACAGTCTTCCTACGGATACTCAGATAGAAGTCTCCAAAATGTCAGAGAGCCAGAATTGATTTTGGATGCACTGTATCCGTTGAAAAGGGAACATTTTCTTTAAACTGCTTATTAATCTAACCTTGCCTTCTGCGTTTTTCCACGTGAATCTTTCCCTTCAGTCTTTACAAATCAGGGAAGTGTCACCCCTTGATTTACTGACAAAGCCGATGAGTGACATAATTTACCTCGCATGAGATCAGTTCATCAAACTGAGGAGCGGTTTAGTGGCCATAAAATCCCTGGCATTAGATACAATTGCGCCTGCTTAAAATGCAAAGGGGGTAACCTACATTTTGAAAATGCGGTAAAGGAGAACAAGAAACGATGCCAAGATGAAAATTTATGAGGCACAAAGAGCCTGCATATGAATTTAGCAATTGCAGAGTGGGGTGGTGGAGCTGGCATGGAAAGTCATCTCCTGCTCTCCAATTTCCAGAGGGCCTCTGTGGAGAGAAGCTGCTTCTTCCTGGGAATTATCCGGCAGGGGGGCAAATGGTGGTATCCCTGTGGCTGCTCCACCTGGCCACCACGGTGTAGGTTCTTCAAAAGCCCAGGGCTCCCCACACAGCTGCCTTGTTACCTGGAGGTGGGGAGAAGAAAGCCTCCCTCCCGAGCAAGGAGCAAGAAGGAGAGAACAGAGAGAAGATCCCCACCAGCTTGTCCCCCACTGTGAGGAGACTTCTTCCTGGGAATCTTACCATAATTCTGGAGGTGTACAAACTTGTTCTTTGTCTCTACCAAGTCAGCATTTCCTAAATCCCTCATGGAATCCTTTCCATTGATGGTTCTCTCTTTGTAACACAGGAAGGAGGAGGGGGGGACAGGAGTGTGTGTGGGTATGAATTCCCACCTTTCCCAGCCTCCTATTCTACATTCATAGAATATTATGTTTCCTTTAAAGATAAGGGCTGAGGAGCAGGGAAGGCTCTGTGATTTGATCATGTTTGCAAAGCATCCTGCAATTCGTATTTCTAAAATTGCAGGCAGGTGTTTCTCTAAGAAGGTGTAGCATAAATATGGCACAATAAAAACTGTACAGGGAGACCCTGAGCCTTCATCTGGCCCTTGTCCTGAGCCAGTTTCAGAACTGAGATGTCGCAGTGATAGAAAGCATTTTGCATGGATCCGGTTTCCTTTCCAAATGTACGTTTGAAGAAAAATACATGCTTTTATCCAGTTTCAAAGTACACATGGTTTTGTCTGTCTGGTTAGCAACCATGCTGGGATGTTTTAAAAATAAACAGTATTTGCGGGAGAAACCTCTCAATTTTCACTGGGATCACAACACAGAGCAAAGCTATTGTTCTCTCCCTAACCATAATCTTGATTAAAATTGCGCAGATTCTCAGGGTGGCAATTTGCATCGACTGGAGGTGCCAAGCTGTTCAGGGGCTTTTCATCAAGACTGCATGGGAAGGAAGGTAATTTTTTTTTTAAGTTTCCCCTTTTTATTTTAATAATGTGAGTACTGTCTCCCATTTTGAAGGATCTTATTCATTTAATGCATATCTGCCTAAAACCAAGTAGACGTGAATGCCTTAGGGCACAACTACTCATAAGAAACGAAGTCCTTGTAGGCAAATCTGTCTCTTGGGTAAAAGGGAAAGATAGATAGATAGATAGATAGATAGATAGATAGATAGATAGATAGATAGATAGATAGATAGATGAAAGAAAGAAGAAAGAAAGAAAAGAAAGAAAAGAAAGAAAGAAAGAAAGAGAAAGAAAGAAAGAAAGAAAGAAAAAGGAAGAAAGAAAGAAAAGAAAGAAAGAGAAAGAAAGAAAGAACATCTTACTTTACCTTATTATTATTATTATTATTTATTTATTATATTTGTATGCCGCCCAACTCCCAAAGGACTCTTCAGTCATATTTCTAAATAATTTCCAAGGCTTGCTTAGTTTAGTTCAATTTCCCACCAACTGTCAAAAGTAGCACTTCTTGGAAGAAGGTGAATGAAGAGCTTGGTTCTTGGCCAGGTATTATAATGCCCTTTGAGAAGTTATTGACAGATCTTCTGTGGCACAAAGTGGATCCTGCTTAAATGTCCCTCCCTCCCTTCAGCTCCTCTGACTGCTTGGACCAGTCCCTGCAGTTTTCTTGTCAAAATGTTGGGAAGTGGTTTGCCCTTGCCATTTTCTTCTTCCCAGAAGTGGGAGATTGGTTCAAAGTCACCCAACTGGCTTTGTGCCGAAGGCAGGGTGCCTGTTCCATCAGTTTCTAGCCCAGTTCCTTAACTGCTATGCCAAACTGGCTTCCTTGGCATTGTGATACCATGCAGAAAAACAACAGCATTACATTTCAGTTTCTTAAGCATGGGCAGAAACAGGAAAAAAAATGTGCATCCCCAAACCAACCAGTGCTTTACAGTAATGCATTATTGCCAATTGCCTTCATTACACATCATCAAGATGTAGAAAAAGAGCAGATGAGAAAATGCACCCGGGAAGCAAGATTCCATTTTAGATGCAGGCGAGAGGGGAGGGCTGCTCCAGCAACCAACTCATCGAAAGGCGGCAGCTGCCACTCCAATTTCTATGATTAAGGCACCAAATTATATGTTCCTGCTGTAGAAAATGGGGAGGGTTGATAAGAGAGAAGGGTGGAGTTCATCTTCCTTATCTGTATTTTGCACACATTCCTCTCAGTTCCACCTTCGTCTTCGGTATGAGAGGGTTTTCAATACCCCTCCCCCACCATTGTTTTCATTTGTTTTACATGCAGCAGTTTATGATTGCACCTGTTTCCCCGATCCAGTTTTTCAGGTTGTCAAAATGGATGAAGGTTGAAGGGAGGCAAGAGAGAAGGAAGCTTCTGACATATCTGTAGAAGCTTCGGAGAAAGGATTTTGTTGTCTTGGCAAAGACCAATGACAAACACCCCATAGGAAAGAAAGCGCTAATGATCAGGAAAATATTGGGGATATTTTTTTAAATGTAAGCATGTATTATTATGTAACTCGCCTGCAGAATTAATTCTGCCTGGGAAATTTTTTGATGGAAGAATTTTTAGAACTACTGGGCATATTGTCCAAGTCTTTCAAGTTGAAAGATAACTTTTGTAAATCAAAAATGTTTTCCCCAACTAGCAATTGTTGCTTTGATATCCCACTTTTTCCCGCTGATGTTTCTTTTGCCATCTGCAGAGAATAATCTATGACTCTCAAGTACAATGATCAGAAATGAAAGAGCAAACAATGTGCTATCCCTGTGCTACATAGTTGAGCAGATTTGGCTCTGTAAGACAAAAGAGTTGTCAGGATCAAGTCAGTTGGGACCAGACGCAGCAGAGGATTGAGCTGAAATATTGTATGAATGAACTGATGAACATTTCCCCATGCAGTGCTAAAAAATAATCAATCTTGTCAAACAGATTATGTGCAAGATGGCTGAATTGCTTGCTGTTTTGCTGCTAAGTAAGTTTGAGGGCTGCCGTTTGAAGGAGAGAGAGACCTGTTCTGTAAGGCTGCCCCATCTCTGCCTCCCCCCAAGAAGGCTGTGAGTCTAATGGGTCACGCTGCCTTCCCAGAAGCCATTTCTTGCTCGGCACTCGCTCCTTCCTCCTCCTGGGATCATCTGTCCCAGCAACTCTTCACATGCATGGCAGACCCAGCATGAAATGTCCTGAAGCTGTGAATTAAGCAGTGAGATGCTGGTGTTGATGCATCTAATGGCACGGAGGACCTGGCACTCTTATCTGAAGACATCAGCGGAGAGTCAGCTTGGCTGGAAAGTTTCAAGCCATTAAACTCAAGGCTTCCTTCCATTATCGGGTTAGCATTGTTGATTAGAAACAGCCTCTTCTTTTCCTCCTGACTAGTGGAGCTCTTTAATGATAGTGCTGCTTTCTCTGCTTCATTTAACCCAGGGGACAGAAACAGAAGAAAAATAACCCTTGCCTGCCTGCCTGCTTTCCCAGAAGTCAGAGCTATGGGGTGGATGCCAGGAGGCAGCCTGGGCCTGGGAGCCGGAGCTGGGCATTGCATGTCTCCTGCCATTCTAGGCTACAATGAAGCTCACCAAGAAACCCCCTTCACCAAGGCTCATTCGAGTTGCCTTCTGTCCAGCCAGGCCTGGAAGCAGCATCCTCTGAAGGAAGTGAGGATACCTGAAAAGCTGTTTAGCAGCATCAGACCCACCGTGGTCCTGAGATACTTTGGGGAAATTTTCAGTTTTTGGCTTGGGGCTCAAAGGAGGGGCTTCAGGTTGGGAGTGGTTGATAGATTAATATCAGATGCCACCCACCCATCCCTGCTCATCCTACTCCCTCCCTCCCCATCTTTTAGCTATTGTATTTTATATTTTTATATTTTTGTAGCATTTATTTTTAATACTGTAAGCCACCCAGAGTTACCCTGTGATAAGATAGGGAGCCAATAAATTTGATAAATAAGTCACTTTACAGAGTATGCTTAACTTGTTTAACAAATTACTTACTGACATAGCATATGCAGTAAATGTGTCACCCCCTTTTTTACAGGGCTGGTCAAGTGCCCTCTGCCAAGCCAGCCCATGTGCTGGACAGACAGCTCTGCCCCAGGGGAGGAGCAAATTGAACAGGGGCATTTCTCCCTCACAGCAGGATCTGCTTTGAATCACCTCTTGGGGTGACTATTACATGTGCTTGCTGCTTGCCCCAAAGCCCCCAAGGTCTCAAAGGCAGATGTTTGAGCCAACGGAGCTCATGCCAAAGAGACCTCAGAGATGTGTCTATGGAGATTCTCAGTCATCCAGGTCATGTTTGTCTCAAATATGCTTTTCCAAAAGGCAACTGGACTTTCTTGTTTTTTTCCTTGAAAATGTTTCGCTTCTCATCCAAGAAGCTTCTTCAATTCAAAACTGAAGAAGCTTCTTGGATGAGAAGCAAAGATTTTCAAAGAAAAACCCAAGAAAATTTAGTAGCCTTTTGGAAAAACACCATCTGAGACAAACAGGACCTGGATGACTGAGAATCTCCATAGACAACATCTCTGAGGTCTCTGGCATGAGCTCCGTTGGCTCAAACAGCTGCCTTCCTTCATGGACCATCAGCCAAGCCTTTGCCAGGAGGGCGGGGGGGGGCGGCAGACTGTAATCCAGTGTGTTTATTTGGACATGTGCACGTTTGCATCACATGTAACTAAACAGAGCATTCCATTGGGAGAAAGAAAATCTGGTACCTCAAAAGACCTCAAAGTTCTGAAATGTTATTATAGAAAAACTGAAATGAGTTCAAAACACACACCGGGGAAATTAGAATCAGGTAGTAAATGTAAAAGGAAATTTAGTGAAAATAATATCGGTACTTATAAGGGTTTGACTGGAAAGGGAGGAAGGCTAGGAATGATATGAAGAAGGAACTAGAAATACATTGGATGCAACTTCAGGAACATTTGCAGAGGTTGCTTTCCTGGTGAAAACTTAGGAAAACATGAAGAAAATATTACTTTATTGGAACAATTATAAGTATGAGGCATATGCACAAAAATATTCTGTTTTTGTCTACTTTGTCTACCAGCTTGGTATAATGGAAGCTGGTTGAGTTTCTTCTGAAGGAAGGAGGCATGAAGAAGAATTAAAAAGGTGGAGTTAGGGGACTCAGTTGAGCAGCAAGTGTAGTTCTCTTCAGGGTGACAACAATCTTGTTACCCACCAGATTCTGGACCTACTGAGAGCCTTTTAATTCTTTCATTGGGGAATTAGGGGGGGGGGAAACCAGTCTCTAATGCCAGGTAGCCTTTCCTGATCTGTAGAAGTAGAATTACAGTAACTCATTGTTCCTGTTTCATGTCTGATTTACCTGGGAGGGCTGACATGACATCAATCTTGCAACTTTGAAAATACTGTCTCCTTTACAGCCTGACCAAGTAGGGCAAGTCTTGTCAAGTGCAGGAAATCAGGAGCCAAGGCTGTTTAAATGAATAAGGTTTATTGCATGCTAATGCTCTCTACAATAATCTGAACTACTAATGGTCAAAGCAAATTGCTTGTAGATAAGAGTCAATGGAATTCAAGGTGGGCTGGACTTAGATCTCTTGTGGGTGCAAAGGAACTCAAGACTGATGACATGCTTGACCCCTCCCTCTTGGGCTGAGCCTGGTCATCTCCTACATCTCTTTCCTAAGTTTCTTTCCATGATTTAAGCAAGCGCTGGTTCCTCCCCACCTTGTCTGATCATTCCCTAGGCAGCATCTCTGCCTCTTGTCCCTCAAGTCATTCCCACATACTGTTACAATGAGTTTGTCACTAAATGAGGTCCACCTGTATTGTCTTCCTAGTGATTCAGTACCAGGATCTTGTTTCCTGCTCTTGTCTGTTCAGCATCAATGGAGAGGACAGATGAATATTGTAGTCCTATCTCCTTCATTTTGCTATCCTTTACAACTGCTTGCCATCTTCTAGACTGGATTGTCTTCTTTTAGTACTGCTGTTTGTTCTCAAATTGATAAGCAGGAATGGATAGCAATTGGTCTGATTAACTTTGGGAATCTTTCCCTCATATTCTCACAGTAGCTTTCCTAAACTACATGCAGTTGTCCTTTGTAAAAAAGGTATTTCCTACTGTGACCATTTTGCCCTTCTCTTTTAATGGGAGAATTTCCCTGCAGCATTGAGAGTTCTTTCTCTATTCTGCAGAGGTTGGGATGATAGAACTATCCGATGGATGGTGTGGGCGTTCTATATACTCCCTTTTTACGACCCTATAATCCCTTAATTAGGGGTAGAGTTGGGGCAACTGGATGGAGCTGAGCATTTACTGGTTGGATGTCCTTCCTGATGCCACACGTTCACAGCAGATATTTTTTCTTTGTGTCCTAGGAGAGAGACGTCTGCTGCTATCTGGGATTACACTCTAAAACTTCTGAGTGCAGGAGAGTGTCTTCACCACTAGACCATCATGCCACTCATTGGCATTCTACATACAAAGTTTCAAATCAGTTGATCAATTCCAGTGGCATAGAATCACCTATTCCCTCAAGAATCTTCTTCATCTTTGGGACTCTCCTCCTGAATTCTGTATTCTCTGATAATTTTGGACAATATTTTTGGGCTTTTTGCTCTCCCTCAGGAGCCTTATAATGGAAGGTGGCTCCAGTTCTTTCTCCTCCAACATACTCTTGAGCTGAGAGTATGAGATACTGACAGGTCTCTACCATGGCTCCTTCTGATGGCATCCAAGTTTGGCTTGTTCCTCCTTCTCTGCATTAAATTCCATTCTTCCAATGGCAACTGCTTGCACTCTTTCTAGAGTGTATAGTCTCAAAGGAGACATTTCCCTCTGCTTTTACTCCTCTGCCTGTTACATGCCATTGTCCTCTCCTTTTATTTCCTTGATGATGTTTTTATTAGATGGAAACTTTGTAGAACATAGAATCATAGGGCTGGAAGGGACCTTGGAGGTCCTCTAATACAAACAAGCATCCTTACAGTATATTATCCTGGACAAATGGTTGTCTAGTCTATTCTTGAAAACCTATAGAGATGGAACACCCACAGCCCCAGGAGACAAGCTATTCACACAGCCAGCACTTGACCTCCTTTCTCTTTCTTGAATTACTTTTTTCCTCCACCTCCTGAGTCCCACTTCAAGTGTCGGTCTGCCAAACAAATGGCAGGATTTTAGTTTAGTATAGCTTAGAGGCATAACCTCCAGTGGGTTGCCTCAGCCCCCCCCCCGGGCAGGCTTACAATTGGTCACTATTTAGAACATAGAATCATAGGGCTGGAAGGGACTTGGAGGTCTTCTAGTCCAACCCCCTGTTCAAGCAGGAGACTCTATATCATTCTGGACAAATGGCTGTCCAATCTCTTCTTGAGAACTTCCAGTAATGGAGCAACCACAACTTCTGGAGGCAAGCCATTCCACTGATTAATTGTTCTCACTGTCAGGAAATTTCTCCTTAGTTAGGTTGGATCACTCTTTAATTATTTTCCACCTACTACTTCTTGTCCCTGGAGAGAATAAGTTGACCACCTCTTCTCTATAGAGAGCTCCTCAGATATTGGAAGGCTGCTATCATGTCAGCCCTAGTTCTTCTTTTCGTTAGACTAGATACAGTATACTTAGTTCCCTCAACTGTTCATCATATAGTTTAGCCTCCAGACCCCTAATGATCTTTGCTGCTCTTCTCTGCACTTTTCTAGGGTCTCAAAATCTTTTTGATATCATGGTAACCAGTATTCCAAGTGTGTCTCACTAGTGCAGTATAAAATGGTACTATTATTTCACATGATCTTGAAACTACCCCTCTATTGATGAACCTAGGACTACATTAGCTTTTTTGGTAGCTACAGCACACTATTGGCTCATACTTAAGTGGTGGTCTACTAGGACACTAAGATCCTTCTTGTAGTTACTGCTCTTGAGTCAGGTACCACCTATTCCAGTGTTGGCGAACCTTTTCGGCACCGAGTGCTGAAACGGGAGTGCACACGCATGTGCGGGGGAGTGCCAGAAACTGGAAGAGCAGCTCTCCAGTGTGGACGCACAGGAGCACTGGAAAATGGAAGAGCAGTTCCCCGGTGCGCATGTGCGCAACGGGAAGCTGGGCTTCTGGTTTCCAGCATGCACATGCATGCGGTCACCTGCTCTTCCGGTTTCCAGCGCTCCCGCACACGTGAAGATTAGCTGGTGGACACCGGAAGAGCAACGGGCGATGGCTGGCGTGCCCAGAGAGATGGCTCTGCATGCCACTTCCGGCACGTGTGCCATAGGTTCGCCATCACTGACCTATTCTATACATGTGCATTTGGTTTTTCTTGTCTATGTGCATGACCTTACTTTTCTCACCACTGAATTGCATCTTGTTGGATAGGGTCCAATGCTCACATCTGTCAAGATCCTTCTGAATCTTAAGTCTATCTTCTAAAGTGTTAACAGTTTCCCCCCAGCTTGGGGTCATCTGCAAATTTGATGAGTTCAGCTTCTATCTCTTCATCTAAATAATTTATGAAGATGTTGAAGAGTATTGGGCCTAAGACAGAATGTTGTGGTACCCTACTGCATGCTTCCCTCCATGTAGATGTATCTCCATTGAGGACTACAAACTGAGTGTGGTTGGTCTGCCAATTGCAGCTCCATTTAGTCCACCAACTGGCAATCCATCTGGGGTGATGCTGTCTATCTCACATTGTTCTATCTTACCAAGAAGTAGACTGTGATCTACTTTGTCAAATGCCTTACTGAAGTCCAAGTATTCTATGTCCACAACATTTTTCCGATCCACTAATTTAGTCACTTTATCAAAGAAGGTAGTAAGATTTGTCTCACATGACCTAACAAACCCATTCTGGCTTCTAGTAATCCCCTTGTTCATTTCTAGATGCTCACAAATCTACTGCTTGATTATATTTTTTCAGGATTTTCCCAGATATTGATGTTAGGCCGGGATCCCTATAGCAGGGATGTCAAACTGGATTTCTTTGAGGGCTGGATGAGCATTGCAGTTCTTCTCTGCGGGCCGGCGGGGGGATGGGACGGACACCTCCTGCAGCACCCTGCCAGCTAAAATGGGGTGCGTGGGGGCCATGCGTGCCCCCCCGTGCCCCATTTTGGCTGGCAGAGTGCTGCAGGAGGCAGTCCAGGCCAAAAACAGGGCTTGGGGGTGCTGCACGCAGCCCCCCGTGCCCTGTTTTGGCTGCCAGAGGCACCGCGGGCCAGTCCTTTGCTATTTCCAGGCCGGCCCTGTGGGCCAGATTTAAGCACCCCTGGTCTATAGTGTCCTGATCCATTTTTTCCCTTTTGTAGGTTGGAACCACATCAGATCTTTCTACCAGGGAATTACCAGTCCTTTGGTAGTTCCCTGGTGCTCCAGGATCTTTGAAAGGTATTGTTTAGTGGTTCTGGGATCACATCTTCCATTTCCTCCTGTCCTTTTCTGTCTGTCAGGTTAGGATTTCTAAAAAGATTCGAAAGGAATGTAGATACATACATGGAAACCAACCAGTCACTTTGGTGAATCTCACACTGGAACATATGGCCTCTCAGTAGCTGAACAGGCGCATTCAAAAGCCTTTCCAAATAACTAGTGTGAGAATGATAATTTTTAGTTGTGATTGAGAGCCAAAATGAAGAGATCCCAAAGAAGCTTTTTAAAACAAAAGCAAAACAAAACAAGCATTTTATATAGCCTTGCAATGATTTTATGAGGCTTCATAGAAATATCTCAAAGGACCTCTTCCAAGAAATACATCTTTTTTTAAAAAAAGAAAAAACCCAGACACACAAGACTTTGAGTAGGTGTCCACAAAATGGATACAACAACAGTTCCACATTGCTGTTGGCAGGAACCTCACCAAAATTCTTGCCAGCATTCAGTCAGTTGAGAAAGAAACGCTGGCAGCGCCGTTACTTCTCACCAGCTCCAGCCTTAATTCTGGCCAGTGGCAACCATGTTGGCATCCAAGAGCACATGGAATGAACACCCACTGGCAGAGGGGGAGCACCTATATGTCTGGGCACATATCCTGCTTTCCCTGGAAAACAGTCCTAGTTTTTTTTACCAATAATAAGGACAATTTTTTCCTTTTTCTCTCTATTTTTTCCAGGAATAATTTGTATCCTGTTCTTTCTTCAGGGAAGAAACATTCATAAGACAGCATTTTTAAAGTGCTTCATGCCACATTTTAAATATATGACTTTTTAAAGATATTTTTACTGTAACTAAAAGATGTGAATGGTTTTTAATGAGCTGTATCCCCACTAGGAAATTGTTTTTCACAATGAAAATGTGGCTAAAAAGCTTTATCCGTAGAAATGTCCAATAAAATCATCCAGAGTCACCTTGTAGGGGACATGGACGGCATAAAAAATTAATAAATAAGTAAATAAAAATAACCAAGTTCTCGATGAACTTTTTGGCAGAGAAGGAAAAGCACAAAGGCATTACAACTAACAGGCTAACTATTGGAAGGACATTCCTAATTCAGAAGGAGAAGAATTGAAATGAGCATGGAAAATATAGACCCATAACCAGTTTGCCAATAACATACAAGCTACATACAATAGGCATAACTGCAAATCAAATCCACAGCTATTTGAAAAGAAATGGCTTACTTTCTGTAGAACACAAAGGGTGCTACAGAAATTTGAGAGGAACGAAGGACCAGTTATTGACTGAGAAACTGATTTTTCAGAAAGAGCCATGGTGGCACAGTAGTTAGAATGCAGTATTGCAGGCTGACTCTGCTCACTGCCAGGAGTTCAATTCTGAACGGCTCAAGGTTGATGCAGCCTTCCATCTTTCCGAGGTCAGTAAAATGAGGACCCAGATTGTTGGGGGCAATATGCTGACTCTGTAAACCACTTAGAGGGGGCTGTAAAGCACTATGAAATGGTATATAAATCTAAATGCTATTGCTATTGCTAGTGCTATTTTAAAGAATTTGAAAATCTGTTTATGGCTAGGATAGACTATAAAAAGGCATTCAATTCTGTTTCACAGAACTAGATTGAGAGATCCAGCTCTGTGAAACAGAAACATGTGAAACATATTTAGTCTAATGAAAAGAAGGACCCCATGTCTGCCCACGTCTTCTTCCTGAAGATTAATTAAACTGAGAATCAGTCAAGGAAGAGGTCTGTTGATGCGGCTTTTACCATTTGGGGTTTGTTGTTTTTGACTTGAGCATCATCATATAAACAGACAAACAAACTGGGCTCATGTTGCCACTAAGGAGAAATCCAAACCTTGAGAACCTTGAGGTTTGAGAATTGCTCTTCCCCATGGAAAACTTGTCCAAAGAATAATCTTGGTGGAGGTGCTTCAAGTGCTCCTTGTGCTCAGTGTTATATGTGGCACAGGGGCACCTTCAAGAAGTTAAGAGAATCAATATGGCAGCCCCAACTATATGATTGAAATCCTCCCCCTTTTTATACGCACAATAGCAACAATTTATTAAACTTGTATGCTACATAGATGCCCTGAGCTGCCATTTTTTGTGAACTCTCCTGTTTTAAAATTCAAAAAATATCACCAGATTTGATCCATCCTTCCTTCCTTCCTTCCTTCCTTCCTTCCTTCCTTCCTTCCTTCCTTCCTTCCTTCCTTCCTTCCTTCCTTCCTTCCTTCCTTCCTTCCTTCCTTCCTTCCTTCCTTCCTCCCTTCCTCCCTCCCTCCCTCCCTTCCTCCCTTCCCAAATTTGACACTATCTTGGACCTCCAACTCACAGGAGTGCCAGCCAACAGAGCCTGTGGCCAGATGGACATTCTGAGAATTGTAGCATATTAGTAGAAAGCTGGGAAATCAAGGTCAATCAATGCCTCATTTGATACTGTTACAGATTTATTCTTTTGTGATACTTAGTTTGAAATGTTCTCATAGAATCCTAGGGATGGAAGGATCCAGCCTAGTCCAACCCCCTGCTCAAGGCAGGAGTCCTCATGCCATCTTGGGCAAATGGTTGTCCTTCTTGAAAACCTCTAGTGATAGAGCCCCCACAACTCTAGGAGGCCCACTGAACAATTTTCATTGTCAGGAAATTCCTCCTTATATTTAACTGATGAGCTTCCATCCATTGCTTCTTGTCCTTCCTTCAGATACAATGGGGAATAAATTTGCACCCTCATCCCTGGAGTAGCCCTTAGAGTATAGTCATAATTCCTTTCAGTCTTCTTTTTGTTAAACTAGATGTTTATCAAGTCCAGGGGTGTCAAACTCGCATCGTCACGCCAGTGTCACGTGACATATCGGGACTTTCCCCCCCTTCGATAAACTGGGTGTGGGCGTGGCCAGCACGTGACACATCAGGCTCACGGGCTGGGAGTTTGACAGTCCTGATCTAGTCCATCTAGCCATTCTTCATAGGATTTAGGCTCCAGACACCTAATCAAGGGGTGAAATCCTCCCGGTTCGGCCCGGTTCGGGCGAGTAGGTAATGATTGCAGCAGCTGGTTTGGAGAACCGGGATGGCAGCGTGAAGCTCCACCCACCTGCCCCGACATCATCACTTCCTGGTTTTTTAAAAAACTTTTTAAAGCCTATTTTCCCTGCCGGTTCCCCTGAAAGAAAGAAAGAGAGATGGGGGAGGGAGGGAGGGAGAAGGGAAGGGAAGGGAGAAAGAAAGAGAGAGGTGTTAGAAGGAAAAAATCAGGACTCACTTTCCAGCCCGGAGATCGCTTGGCAAAGAAGAAAAACAAATGCTGTCGCTTTAAATCAGCAGTCTCCAAAGTTAGCCACATGGCTGGCTGAGGAATTCTGGGAGTTGAAGTC